>CM045996.1:69263017-69612958 GCA_025175895.1 Wurfbainia villosa
AAATATCCTAAAGACTATAAAACAATAACCAAATCAAATATTCACGACGAGTGGGTTTACAACAGACTCTCCTGATACTTCATCCTCAAATAGATATAAATCAACGGGTAAGTTCAAAGAACTCAATGGATATAGGTCGATATGCAAAGTAAGATATAGCTAATAATAAGAATCATGCCAAGATACCTCACATATAGGTATGCAAGAAAGAAATACAAAAGGATCAGATTACTCAATCTCCTACTCGATATAGGAGCATGTGCTATACTATAAGAGATAAAGTCATCACTATATACAAATATGAATCTCAGATGCATGACAATCATATGCACATCCAAGACATCAAATAAAAATGCAAACAAATACAATACAAATGCTATCCATGCAAAATGCATGTCGCAAATGACATGGTCACCCTCGACGCTACACCGCCTCACACGCTGATGGTGAAGCCGAGTGGGTAGGGCTATGACAATCAGGCACTCGCCATCATCGCTTCCCGAGTGACCGAGTGGATAGGATGCTGTCGGAGTACACTTATCCTCCTGTCCCAAACAGAGTGGGGGAGCTAAGCTCTCATCTCCTGTCATAGACTGAGGAGGGATCCTCGTCGCTACCACGCCGCCTCATCGCTACCCATGAGCTGATCAATGAGCTCGACAGAGCAATCGCACACACCTCCCGATGTACCACTAACCCATGTAATCGGGTCATGGCTCAACTATAAAGGAACCCTCTCTACCAAAGATGCAATCATGCAAGATGGTGCATGATGCTATAGCATGTAAATCCAACTAAAAATATACCTATCCGAATAATATGCACAATCAATATGTACATAACCATAATCCAAGTAACTATGATCCAAGTAAAAAAGGGAAGATATAATCATATCCTATCAAATGCATGTATCAAGTAGGCACAAAACATACTAGGCATATAAACATGAAAATTATTGCAAGCTATCCTAACTAGCATATCAACATAACTATATCTAAGAGATAAGTCAAAATACCCGCCTAATAAAATAAATATCCAAGAAGAATGAAATCGCCACGATCGGGACTCGCCTCATGATCCAAAACTCGTGATACAACATAGCTTTTGTTAAGCACAAAAATGCAATTCATCGACAAATCGAATACTTAATCGATTTTGTTCATAACCCAATTAACCCAAACTATTTCCAATTTTCACTAATTTTCCAACCATCTTATTAATCTTTTCCTACCAAAAATATTCATACAATTATTTTAGCCCACTAAATCAATTGATCAAAATTTTGATTAATTAATGATAAGCTAATTAATCAATTAAACCTGGATTAACCCGCATTTTAACAACCTAAGCCAAATAAATAAAATTTAATGGCTTTTAATTTATCCAATAAGTGTACCGATCAATTTACCTAATTAATTTCTAATCAACTAACCTAACGGCCCAGTGATGGCTAGCGCGCTGCGCAGGTCGATGCTGGGCATGGTCCCTCAGCCCTCGGCGGCGGGGGTGGCGGCACCCACCCCTCTTGTGGAGCAACGCGAAAGGGAAAATGGAGGCAGAAGGCAAGGGGTTGGGTCGATCCCGTGATCGCAAGCGCGAGGAGGGCGGGAAGAAGCATGGCGATCACGGCAAACTGCGGCGGCTCGAGACCGGGAAGGCGAGCGTCGACGGCTCAGGGGAAGAGGAGGCTCGGGCGGTCCTGTGACCGTAGAGGCCGATGCTCATCGTCTAGGGCAGATGAGTCGGGCGACGATCCTATGGCCATGGAGGTTGGCGCGCGCGGCTGGGGTCGGCGACGGGAAGATTTGGTGTGGGCGGTGGCCGCTCGACCGCAATGATGAAAGGGTCAGGCGAAGCGCAAGACGGGAAGAGGAAGAGATTGGCGAGGGAGAAGAAGGCGATGGCGCGAGGGGAAAACGTCGGGTGCGGCGGGGAAAGAAAAGTTATCACGATGGTGAAAAACAAACCTAGGTTTAGGTATTTGAAACCTTAGGTTAATATCGCCTATTAACTCCCTTAAACAGATTCCACCAAAGTCTATTTAATTTATCCCCATAATTATCTAGTACGGACTCCGTTTAAATCCAGAAAAATTTCGGACAAATTCCTAAAATTTTCTAAAAATCCTGAAAAATTTTCAGGATTATTTTTCTTAATTCTTTGGCCATTTAATTTAAATAATTTAAATTTTTCGTATTTAACATTCTTCCCCACTAATAAAAATTTGGTCCCTAAATTTCCTACTCATATGCATAACGAGTAAGAAATACCACAAGTACTGAAAAATATACTTCACGTACCTTAAGTAAACAGGTGGGGATATTGAGCTCTTATCTTTTCTTCAAGCTCCCAAGTAGCCTCCTCATCCGTGTGGTGATTCCACCCGACCTTGACAAGTCGCACAACCTTGTTTCGCAACTGTCTTTCCTTGTAATCCAAAATCCGTACCGGAACCTCTGCATAAGTAACATCAGGTTGAATGGAACCTGATACATCCGACAGAATATGTGTAGAGTCTGGCACATACTCCCTCAGCATGGACACATGGAACACATCATGAATACTCGTCAAAGATGGTGGTAGCGCTAGACGGTAAGCGACTGCTCCGATCCTTTCCAAAATCTCAAATGGACCGATGTATCTAGGAGCGAGCTTACCTCGGAGGCCAAATCTCTTTACCCCTTTCGTGGGTGAGACTCGCAGGAATACATGATCACCAATAGAGAACTCCAAAGGTCTCCGTCTTCGATCCCATAACTCTTCTGGCGATCCTGCACCTCTGTCATCCTACGTCTGATAGTACGGACCAACTCTGCCTCATGCTGAGCTCTTTGGGGTCCTAGTAACTGGGCCTCCCCAACCTCCTCCCAGAGGGTGGGTGTACGATACTGTCTACCATACAATGCCTCAAACGGGGTTATTTGGATAGCCGAATGATAGCTGTTATTGTAGGCAAATTCCACTAACGGCAAGTGGTCCTCCCAGTTGCCCCCGAAATCTATAACACATGACCTCAACAAATCCTCTAGTGTCTGAATGGTCCGCTCAGACTGCCCATCGGTCATGGGATGGAATGCGAAGATTAAAATGAAGCCGGTGCCTAAGGCCTCGCAGACTGCTGTAACCGAGACGTGAACCGAGGATCTCTATCTGATATAATGCTCAAAGGAACACCATGCAATCTGATGATCTCCCGACAATATAGCTCTGCTAAATGATCCAGAGAGTCGATCTTCTGAATCGATACAAAGTGCATAGATTTGGTTAGTCGGTCTACAACTACCCAAATCGCGTCATGGCCTTGACGTGTCCTAGGCAAACCCACCAAAAAATCCATGGAAATGTGATCCCACTTCCACTCGGGAATAGGAGTCCTCTGAAGTAATCCGGTTGGTCTCTGGTGTTCAGCCTTTACCTGCTGACAAATCAGACATCTAGCTACAAAATCCGCGATGTCTTTCTTCATGTCGTTCCACCAATACAAACGCTTTAAATCACGATACATGCGAGTTCCGCCTGGATGGATCGCGAATCGAGAGCGATGAGCCTCTTGAAGTAACTCCTCCATGACCGGGTGAGGCTGAGGTACGCATAATCTGCCTCGGAAATAAATTATACCTTCATCATCGCGGGTGAACTCACCTCGCTGTCGAAGTTATCCGACTACCAATGAATCAGAATTGATCATCGCCCGAGCCTCTCGGACTCTCGTCCGGATAGACGACTGAGCAACCATGGTAACTAGAATGCCCTGCTCTGTCGATCCCTGCTCCTCAAGGCTCAACTCAGAGAAACCCTGAATCAAATCCGTGACCAAAACTCGGAAGGAAGCTAAAGTCCCTCGGGACTTCCGACTAAGTGCATCGGCAACCACATTGGCTTTCCCTGGGTGGTAGCTGATGGTACAATCATAATCCTTCAGGAACTCCATCCATCTCCTCTGTCAGAGATTGAGTTCCTTCACAGAAATAGATATTTGAGACTCTTATGACGAAGAATCTCTAACGTAATATCATATAAATGATGCCTCCAAATCTTTAAGGCAAAGATAATAGCGGCTAACTCTAAATCATGAACTGGGTAGTTTTTCTCATGATCCTTCAACTGGCGAGAAGCATAAGAGACTACCCTGCCGTGCTGCATCAATATTACGCCTAAACCCTGCAGAGACGCATCAGTATAAAGAATGAAACCGTCGTCCCCTGATGGCAATACCAGAATCAGTGCTGACACCAATCTCCTCTTCAACTCCTGAAAACTAGTCTCACGCCTGGCCCACGTGTACTTCACGCCCTTCCTGGTAAGGCGTGTCAATGGCATAGCGATGCTCGAGAAACCCTCAATGAACCGTCTGTAATAATAGGCCAAACCTAGGAAATTGTGAACCTCCTAAACTATTTTCGACTGCTCCCAACTGGTGACAGCCTCGATCTTCTGGGGGTCCACTGAAATGCCTCTACTAGAAACCACATGTCCCATAAAACCGACTGAGGGTAACCAGAATGCACACTTATTGAACTTCGTATATAGTCGCTTCTGTCGAAGCCTATCCAAAACAAGACGAAGATGTTGCGCGTGTTCCTCTTCAGAACGAAAATAGACCAGAATATTGTCAATAAAGACAATGACGAACCGATCTAGAAAATCCATAAATTCACGGTTCATCAAATCCATGAATACCGCTGGAGCATTGGTGAGCCCAAATGGCATTACCAAAAACTCTTAGTGTCCATATCTGGTACGGAACGTTGTCTTCTGTACGTCTGAGTCTCTAACCCTTAACTGATGATATCCGAACCGCAGATCAATCCTAGAATATATTGATGTACCTCTGAGCTGATCAAACAATTCCTCAATACGTGGCAGGGGGTATTTATTCTTGATAGTGACGGCGTTCAACTGCCTGTAGTCGATGCATAATCTCATCGATCCATCTTTCTTCTTCACAAAGAGAACCGGAGAACCCCAGGGTGATACACTAGGGCAAATAAAACCTCTGTCTAAAAGTTCCTGGAGCTGAACCTTTAACTCGTCCAACTCTCTCAGGGCCATACGATAAGGAGCTTTCGATGTCGGCGTCATCCCAGGAATTAACTTAATCATGAATTCCACTTGCCTTCTGGGAGGCAGGCCCGGTAACTCCTCTGGAAAGACATCTGGATATTCTCGGACAATAGGGATGTCCGCGATCTGAGAGTGACCACTGTCTTCTACATTGATCATAGATAATAGAAAACCCTGACAATCGTGCAATAAAAGCTTTTGAGCCTGAATCGCAGAAATGGTCGCTATACCGTCGTCCCGGATTCCAGTGAAATCCCACGAGGGTTGGTTCGGAGGTCAAAATGTGACCACCCTCGTCTGACAATCAACTGTGGCATGATATGCTGACATCCAATCCATGCCAAGGATAATATCGAACTCGACCATGTCCAGTACCATAAGTCTACAGTAAGAATGATGTTATCGAAATCTAATGGACAACCTCAGACCTCCCGGGTAACGTCCAATGTATCGCCAAACGGTAGGGAGACGACTAATCTCTGTGACCTACTAGTAGGTAGTCTACCAATCTCTCTCATAAATGTACGAGAAATGAACGAATGCGAACTACCAATATCAATTAGCATAATAGCTGAAAATGCATAAAGTGAAACCGTACCGCAAAAAATGGATTCGTTGGCTCGCTGCGCATCCTCTCTAGTAATCGCATGAATCCGCCCAGTCTCCGGTGGAGGTGGAGGTGGTATCACCGCCAGAGGTGGTGATCGAGCTCGAGGCGATACGGCGGATACAAGGTGATAGGAAGGTCGTTGAGTATGAAGGCTACGACTAATCTATCGATAATGCTGCGGTCCAGTCGAGGGCGAGTACGGTAATCGTATCGGGCCGCTGCTGCGAATAATCTTATCTAGTGTGGGACTACATCTATCGCTGATCCTCAAATCAACCTCGTGACATCGTCACGAGCATTGGTGTACTCCTCCATGAATGTCATAGCGACTCCAGGGGGAGCCGCCCTTCGCAGGCGTATGGTCCCCCGCCTCTCGAGTCCTGCATCGACGCAATGATCCTCCTCGATAGAAACCCGAAGCCACATGCCGAGCCTTCAACAACACTCGGCTCAGTGCAGCGGTAATAATAGTAGCAAGATGTCCCAAGGTGAGCCGAGAATATGCTCTCTCGATCCACAACAAGTACAGTGGGTGTCACTAGTGGGTGGCCTCTGGCTCTGCTAAGAAGACCGGGAGGGCCCAGCTGAAGATCGTCCTAATTTCTGGGGCCGACTAGATGCCCCAGAGTGACTCTGACCCGACTGACTGCGGCCACTTTGCTATTGTCCAATAGTCTGTGGCTGCTGGGTCTGACCTATGGTTCGTTCGGTTTGTTTCTTCTTCCTGTCAGTATTAACTCTCTGTTGAGCCGACTCGATCAACAAAGCTCTAACCAATGCCTTTCGGTAGGAAGAACTGCCAAATCCTGCCATCTTGACCTGTAGATGCCCATCTAGTCCCTGAACAAACTGCATCATTCGTGACCTATCCTCAGCGACTAACTCTGGACAAAACCTGGCTAACCAATTAAATTCTGTATTATACTCCATCACTGAGCGATTATTCTGTCGAAGACTCAGAAAATCCTGACGTCGCATCATCTGATATGCCCGTGGGAAGTACTGACTCTCAAAAGCCTCCCTGAATCTCACCCAGGTAATCTGCTGCTCGCCAATAATCGAGCACTGCATGTCCCACCAAATCTCGGCCTCGCCTCGTAAATGGAAGGCCGCCAACTCAGCCTTCTCCCACTCGGAGCAGACCATATAATAGAAGGTACGCCTCGAGTCTCGATCGATGAGCCACACTCCGGGATCTCACGGTGAATAAAGTGAACCGACTTTTCATTGACTTTGCTAAATCGGGAATCCGAGCTCGTGCCGCAGCCACATCAATAGGATGAGTAGGGGCCATCGCAGGAGCTAGCGAAACAATCAGATGGTGTCACGCATGCGCAGCGATATCGAGTGAGGGTCGCTAATGGGGCCTGCCGGTGCAGAGTAGCGTGTCCCATCGGCGGAGTCGGTGTAGCAGCAGGGTCTCCCATTGGTACATCGGATACTCCAGAAGCGGGAATCTCTGGAGGAGGAATCGCCGAGGACTGAGGATCCATGAATCCCGCAGCACCAAGTAGAACCTGACCCTGATCAACATGCTCACCCTTAGTAGATCTCTCTGGCAACTCAGTCGCCAAAGATCTCAATGTCTTCTGTCGTGGTCGCCCCGCACCACGTCCTGGCGCAGAAGGACGACTACCTCGTCTCATATCTGTTAAATGAATACAAA
This sequence comes from Wurfbainia villosa, assembly GCA_025175895.1. Classification (NCBI taxonomy): domain Eukaryota; kingdom Viridiplantae; phylum Streptophyta; class Magnoliopsida; order Zingiberales; family Zingiberaceae; genus Wurfbainia; species Wurfbainia villosa. The sequence continues at coordinate 69,270,358 of CM045996.1, forward strand.
TATTACCATAAGTAAAAACATATAAAATTAATCATCATACCTATTTCACCGTCAAGAGAGATCCGGTCACAGCCAAAACCCCAAATTGACCTCGTCAATAATACCTCGAATTTCCGAAACATAAAAATCGTAGGAAATCCATACCAATCCAAAATTTCCAGATTAACTCCCAAAAACCTGCCAAAACATGGCAAACTCTGAAAAAATCCCCAAAACCCCTAGGAACTTGTAAACCTAGGCGCTCTGATACCAAATAAATTGTCACGCCCCGAGGGAGTCCCCGCCAGACGAAAATCCGAGAACATCTCCCCTATACGGGTGACAATACCAATTTTCATACAAGGCCTACACGGCCACTATACATCGGTCAACACGACCGGAATCAAAACAACACACGCAGTGTAATAATTAGGCCTCAGGACAACAAACAAAGTAAATAAGTAAAATCTATCACAACTAGACTTACCCCTTCTGCCATCTGGGCAGGAATACTCAACCAAAACCAATCCAAACAAAATCCGAATCAAAGGTCCATAAGGACACCAAAAATCCACGAATACAAATATCCAACTCCCGTCCTAAACATATCTTCTAATATAAATATCCCAAAGACCATAAAACAAATAACCAAATAAAATATTCATGGGGTTTGGTATTGCACTCCCGATAGCTTCATCACGAAATAGATATAAATCAGCGGGTAATTTCAAAGAACTTCGTGGATATGGTCGATATGCAAAGTAAGATATAGCTAATAATAAGAATCATGCAGATCTCATCATATAGGGTATGCAAGAAAGAAATACAAAAGGACTGTACTTACCTGAATCTCCTACCCTGATATAAGAGTATGTGTCATACTATAAGAGATAAAGTCATCATCATATACAAATATGAATCCTGTATGCATAACAATCATATACAACATCCAAGGCATCAAATAAAAATGCAGTAAACACAGTACAAATGCTGTCCATGCAAAATGCATGTCGTGCAAATGACATGGTCACCCCTGACGCCAGTCAGCCACCTCACACGCGATGGTGAAGCCGAGTGGGTAGGGCTATGACAACTGTGCACTCTGCCATCACTGCTCCTGAGTGACCGAGTGAACAGGATGCTGTCGGAGTACACCTATCCTCCTGCCCCAAACAGAGTGGGGGAGCTAAGCTCTCATCTCCCAATGTCATAGACCAGAGGAGGGATCCCTGTCCTTACTACCTCGCCGCTACTCATGAGCGGACACGGTAGGACAGTGAACAATCGCACACCCTCCTGATGTACCACTAACCCATGAGTGGCAGTGTGTGCAGGCCATGTAACTGGCTGCGGGCTCAACTATAAAGGAACCCCGTCCAGCCAGCATGCAATCATGCAAGATGGTGCATGATACTATAGCATGTAAATCCAACTAAAAATATACCTATTCGAATAATATGCACAATCAATTTGTACATAACCATAATCCAAGTAACTATGATCCAAGTAAAACAGGGAAGATATAATCATATCCTATCAAATGCATGTATCAAGTAGGCACAAAACATACTAGACATATAAATATGAAAATTATTGCAAGCTACTCTAACTAGCATATCAACATGACTATATCTAGGAGATAAGTCAAAATACCCGCCTGATAAAATAAATATCCACAAGAATGAAATCGTCACGACTGGGGACCTGCCTCGTGATCGAAACCTGCATACAACATAGCTTTTGTTAAGCACAAAAATGCAATTCACCGACAAATCGAATACTTAATCGATTTCGTTCATAACCCAATTAACCCAAACTATTTCTAATTTTCACTAATTTTCCAACCATCTTATTAATCTTTTCCTACCAAAAATATCCATACAATTATTTTAGCCCACTAAATCAATTGATCAAAATTTTGATTAATTAATGATAAACTAATTAATCAATTAAACCTGGATTAACCCGCATTTTAACAACCTAAGCCAAATAAATAAAATTTAATGGCTTTTAATTTATCCAATAAGTGTACCAATCAATTTACCCAATTAATTCCTAATCAACTAACCTAATTCATCACCTACAGCAAACCAAACAATATCCCATCTCACATCTCGACGCGGGGGTGTTCAGGGTCGAAATGGTCGGCGTGCTACACGTGATGGAAGTGCAACGCGCATGGGCAAGATCGACGTGGTCCTACCCTCGGGCGACATGGGACGACGAAGACCCACCCTCTTTGTAAAGCCAAGGAAGGGAAACCGCGATGGCAAGGGGTTGCGATCCCGCGGATCGCAGCGCGGGGAGAAGTAGTGCGATGGCAAACCTACGGCCCGAGCACCGGAAGGCGAGTGTGCCACAGAAGAGGAGGCTGGGCCCTGGTCGAGAGGCTCTTCCATCGTCTAGGCAGGAGTCCTACACGATCCTGTGGCGGAGGCCTGGCACGTCGGGCCTGACGGAAGATCCGGGCGTGGGCTGGGTCACCCAACGCATGAAAGGGTCAAGGGGCGAGGCAAAGAAGCACGATGGGGGGAAGAGGAAGAGCGAGGCGCGGAGAAGAAGGCTGGCTTGGGCGAGAAAAAGTCTGCGCGGGGAAAGAAAAGTTATCACGATGGTGAAAAACAAACCTAGGTTTAGGTATTTGAAACCTTAGGTTAATATCGCCTATTAACTCCCTTAAACAGATTCCACCAAAGTCTATTTAATTTATCCCCATAATTATCTCGTACGGACTCCGTTTAAATCCAAAAAAATTTCGAACAAATTCCTAAAATTTCCTAAAAATCCCGAAAAATTTTCAGGATTATTTTTCTTAATTCTTTGGCCATTTAATTTAATAATTTAAATTTTTTGTATTTAACATTCTCCCCCACTAATAAAAATTTGGTCCCCAAATTTCCTACTCAGATGCATAACGAGTAAGAAATACCACAAGTACTGAAAAATATACTTCACGTACCTTAAGTAAACAGGTGGGGATATTGAGCTCTTATCTTTTCTTCAAGCTCCCAAGTAGCCTCCTCATCGATGTGATGACTCCACCCGACCTTGACAAGTCGCACAACCTTGAGAACCGCCTTTCCTTGTAATCCAAAACTGCACTTAACCTCGCATAAGTAACATCGTTGAATGGAACCCGATACATCCGATGTAATATGTGAGAGTCCGCACATACTCCTCAAAGATGGACATGGAACACATCATGAATACTCGTCAAAGATGGTGGTAGCGCTAGACGGTAAGCGACTGCTCCGATCCTTTCCAAAATCTCAAATGGACCGATGTATCTAGGAGCGAGCTTACCTCGGAGGCCAAATCTCTTTACCCCTTTCGTGGGTGAGACTCTCAGGAATACATGATCATCAATAGAGAACTCCAAAGGTCTCCGTCTCCGATCCGCATAACTCTTCTGGCGATCCTGCGCCTCTGCCATCCTACATCTGATAGTACGGACCAACTCTGCCTCATGTTGAGCTCTCTGGGTCCTAGTAATCGGCCTCCCAACCTCCTCCCGAGGGTGGGTGTACACTGCCTACCATACAATGCCTCAAACGGGCCATATCGAGAATAATGATACAGTATTGTAGGTGAATTCCACTAATGCAAGTGGTCCTCTGCTTTCAAATCTATAACAGGACCTCAACAAATTCTCTAGTGTCCGAATGGTCGCCAGATCGCCTATCTGCTCACGGATGGAATGCAAGATTAAACGGTTGCGTGCCTAAGGCCCGCAGACTCGCGTAACCGAGACGTGAAGGGATCTCTATATGATATAATGCTTAAAGGAACACCATGCAATCGATGATCTCCGACAATATAGCTCGCCAAGCGATCCAGAGTCTTCCGAATCGATAAGAAGTGCACAGATTTGGTTAGTCGGTCTACGACTACCCAAATGGCGTCATGGCCTTGACGTGTCCTAGGCAAACCCACCACAAATCAATGGTAATGTGATCCCACTTCTACTCGGGAATAGGAATCCTTTGAAGTAATCCGACTGGTCTCTGGTGCTCAGCCTTTACCTGCTAACAAATCAGACATCTAGCTACAAAATCCGCGATGTCTTTCTTCATGCCGTTCCAGCAATACAAACGCTTTAAATCATGATACATGCGGGTTCCGCCTGGATGGATCGCGAATCGAGAGCGATGAGCCTCCTGAAGTAACTCCTCCATGACCGGGTGAGGCTGAGGTATGCATAATCTGCCTCGAAAATAAATTATACCTTCATCATCGTGGGTGAACTCAGTCTGCTGTCCAGAAGTTATCTGACTACCAACGAACTGTAAATGTTGATCACTGGCCTGAGCCTCCCGGACTCTCGTCCGGATAGACGACTGAGCAACCATGGTAACTAGAATGCCCTGCTCTGTCGATCCCTGCTCCTCAAGGCTCAACTCAGAGAAACCCTGAATCAAATTCGTGACCAAAACTCGGAATGAAGCTAAAGTCCCTCGGGACTTCCGACTAAGTGCATCGGCAACCACATTGGCTTTCCCTGGGTGGTAGCTGATGGTACAATCATAATCCTTCAGGAACTCCATCCATCTTCTCTGTCAGAGATTGAGTTCCTTCTGCGTAAACAGATATTTGAGACTCTTATGATCAGTAAGAATCTCAAACGTAATACTATATAAATGATGCCTCCAAATCTTTAAGGCAAAGATAATAGCGGCTAACTCTAAATCATGAACTGGGTAGTTTTTCTCATGATCCTTCAACTAGCGAGAAGCATAAGAGACTACCCTGCCGTGCTGCATCAATACTACGCCTAAACCCTGCAGAGATGCATCGGTATAAAGAACGAAACCGTCGTCCCCTGATGGCAATACTGCAATCGGCCGACACCACTCCTTCAACTCTTAAAAACTAGTCTCGACGCTCGCCCACGTACTTCACGCCTTCCGTAAGGCGTGTCAAGCATAGAGATGCTCGAGAAACCCTCAACGAACCGTCTGTAATAACAGGCCAAACCTATGAAATCGCGGAACCTCGAATCGCTTTTACCGCTCAATGTGATGATTTTCGGGTCCATCAAATGCCTCTATTAGAAACCACATGTCCCAGAAAACCGATTGAGGGTATCCAGAACGCGCACTTATTGAACTCGATATAGTCGCTTCGTGAAGCCTATCCAAAACAAGCGAAGATGCGCGTGTTCCTCTTCAGAACGAGAATAGACCAGAATATCGTCAATAAAGACAATGACAAACCGATCTAGAAACTCTATAAATTCATGGTTCATCAAATCCATGAATACCGCTGGAGCATTAGTGAGCCCAAATGGCATTACCAAAAACTCTTAGTGTCCATATCTGGTACAGAACGTTGTCTTCTGTACGTCTGAGTCTCTAACCCTTAACTGATGATATCCGAACCGCAGATCAATCCTAGAATATATTGATGTACCTCTGAGCTGATCAAACAAGTCCTCAATACATGCCAGGGGTATTTATTCTTGATATACGCTCAATCGCTGTAGTCGATCATAATCATCGATCCATCTTTCTTCTTCACAAAGAGAACCGAGAACCCTGTGATACACTAGGCGAATAAAACCTCGTCTAAAAGTTCGAGTGAACCTTTAACTCGCCCAACTCTCTCGGTCATATGATAAGGAGCATGCGTTGTCGGTGAATTAACTCAATCATTAACTCCACTTGCCTTCTGGGAGGTAGGCCCGGTAACTCCTCTGGAAAGACATATGGATATTTTCGGACAATAGGGATATCCGCGATCTGAGAGTCACCACTGTCTTCTACATTGATCATAGATAATAGAAAACCCTGACAACCGTGCAATAAAATCTTCTAAGCCTGAATCGCAGAAATGGTCGCTATACCGTCGTCCCGGATGCTAGTGAAATCCCATGAGGGTTGGTTCGAAGGTCGAAATGTGACCACCCTCGTCTGACAATCAACTGTGGCATGATATGCTGACAGCCAATCCATGCCAAGGATAATATCGAACTCGACCACAACCAATAAGTCGAAGAAGAATGATGTTACCGAAATCTAAGGGACAACCTGACCTCGGGACCCAATGTATCGCCAGATGATAGGGAGACGACTAATCTCTGTGATCTACTAGTAGGTAGTCTACCAATCTCTCTCATAAATGTACGAGAAATGAACGAATGCGAACTACCAGTATCAATTAGCATAATAGTTGAAAATGCATAAAGTGAAACCGTACCACGAAAAACGGATTCGTCGCGCATCCTCTCCGTAATCGCATGAATCCACCTCGTGGAGGAGGTGGTATCACCGCCGAGGTGGTCGATCGAGCCCGAGATACAAGGCTCACGACCGTTGTGAAGGCATATGAGTGCATGAAGGTATGATCGGTATCACATAAATCGCATGGGTCTCAACTATGAGGTCGCAATGATATTGTATCGGGTCATGCGAATAATACTAGTGGCATCTGATCTATAGGTCCTAAAATCAACCCTATGACATCGCACGAGCAGTGTACTCTTGTCCATGAATGCCATGGCGACTGCAGGGGATCCTCTCAGCTGCGGTGCAGTTCGCTTCGAGTCCTGTATCGACGCAATGGTCCTCCTCGATAAACCAAGCCGGCCGAGCCTTTAATGAACAATCTGCGGCAATAATAGCAAACAGTCCCAAGGTGCGCCGAGACGATATGCTCTCTCAATCCACAACGAGCAAATGTCACTCATAGAAGACGGAGGGCTCAAATAAGATCGCCGATTTGAAGATGCCCTCAGTGACTCGACGATCGACTACGGCACTTTGTCATCAATAGTGTTCTCCGACTATGGTTCTCGGCTTTGTTTCCTCTTCACGATTAACTCGTGAGCCGACATCAACAAAGCTCTATCAATGCCTCTAGGAAGAATCAAAGCCATCTTGATAGATGCCCATCTAGTTCAACAAATGATCATCGTGACTGCCCTCGACTAACTCGACAAAATCGCTAACCGTTTAAATTTTGTATTATACACCATCACTAAGCAATTATTCGCCAAGACTCTAAAATCCCGACGATCATCCGATATGCCCGAAGTCGACTCTCAAAAGCCTCCGAATCTCACCTAACTGCCGCCAATAATCGAGCGCTGCATGTCCCACCAAATCTCGGCCTCGCCGTAAATGGAAGGCGCTAACTCACCTTCTCCCACTGGGCACTATAATAGAAGGTACGCTCCATCGTCTCGATCCAAGACTGAGTCACACTCGGGTCAGTCTTTCCGCTGAATAAAGTGAACCGGCTTTTCATCGACTTTGCTAAATCGGGAATCCGAGCTCGTGCCGCAGCCACATCAATAGGATGAGTAGGGGTCGTCGCAAGAGCTAGCGAAACAATCAGATGGTGTCGATACGCAGGGCGATATCGAGCGATGAGGCCCCACCGATGGGCTGTCGGTCTGTAGGCGTGTCCCAGGCGAGGTGTCAAATATAGGCCAGGTCTCTCACGATCGGATACTGTGGCGGGTATCTCGAGGAGGAATCGCGAGGACGAGGATCCACGACTCCGCAACACCAAGTGGAACGACCGATCAAGCTCACCTCAGATCTCTGCAACTCGCCAAAGATCTCATGTCCTCGTCGTGGGCCGCGGCCACGCCCCGGGCGACACGCTACCTGCCTCATATCTGTTAAATGAATACAGATATTACCAGAAGTAAAAACATATAAAATTAATCATCATACCTATTTCACCGTCAGGAGAGATCCGGTCGCCGCCAAAACCCCAAATTGACCTCGTCAATAATACCTCGAATTTCCGAAACATAAAATTCGTCGGAAATCCATACCAATCCAAAATTACCAGATTAACTCCCAAAAATCTGCCAAAACATGGCGAACTCCGAAAAAATCCCCAAAACCCCTAGGAACTCGTAAACCTAGGCGCTCTGATACCAAATAAATTGTCACGCCCCGAGGGAGTCCCCGCCAGATGAAAATCTAGCAACATCTCCCATGTACGGGTGACAATACCAATTTTCATACAAGGCCTACACGACCACTATACATCGGTGAACACGATCGGAATCAAAACAACACACGCAGTGTAATAATTAGGCCTCAGGCCAACAAACAAAGTAAATAAGTAAAATCTATCACAACTAGACTTACCTTTTCTGTCATCTGGGCAGGAATACTCAACCAAAACCAATCCAAACAAAATCCGAATCAAAGGTCCATAAGGACACCAAAAATCCACGAATACAAATATCCAACTCCCGTCCTAAACATATCTTCTAATATAAATATACCAAAGACCATAAAACAAATAACCAAATCAAATATTCACGACGAGTGGGGTTTGGCAGCTGCACTCTCCCGACAGCTTCATCCTGAAATAGATATAAATTAATGGGGTAAGTTTAAAGAACTCAGAGGATATGGTCGTTATGCAAAGTAAGATATAGCTAACAATAAGAATCATGCCAGTACAGTCTTACATATAGGGTATGCAAGAAAGAAATACAAAAGGATCAGACTTACCAATCTCCTACTCGATATAGGAGCATGTGCTATACTATAAGAGATAAAGTCATCATCATATACAAATATGAATCCTATATGCATGACAATCATATACAACATCCAAGGCATCAAATAAAAGAACACAATACAAATACTATCCATGCAAAATGCATGTAAATGACATGGTCACCCCGACGACACCACCTACACGCGATGGTGAAGCCGAGTGGGTAGGCTATGACAACGTGCACTCTGCCATCGCTTCCCGAGGTGAATCAGGATGTTGAGTACACCTATCCTCCCGCCCCAAAGAGGGGGAGCTAAGCTCTCATCTCCCAGTGTCATAGACCAGAGGAGGGATCCCTGTCCGCTACTACGCTGCCTCATCGCTACCCATGAGGACGAACTCGACAGAGCAATCGCACACACCTCTATGTACCACTAACCCATGACACATGCAGTTATGTAATCGTCATGGCTCAACTATAAAGGAACCCGACCAAAGATGCAATCATGCAAGATGGTGCATGATACTATAGCATGTAAATCCAACTAAAAATATACCTATTCAATATGCACAATCAATATGTACATAACCATAATCCAAGTAACTATGATCCAAGTAAAGGGAAGATATAATCATATCCTATCAAATGCATGTATCAAGTAGGCACAAAACATACTAGGCATATAAACATGAAAATTATTGCAAGCTATCCTAACTAGCATATCAACATGACTATATCTAGGAGATAAGTCAAAATACCCGCCTGATAAAATAAATATCTGCAATAATGAAATCATCACGATCGGGACTCGCAGACCAAAATCGATACAAAGATAGCTTTTGTTAAGCACAAAAATACAATTAACCGACAAATCGAATACTTAATCGATTTCGTTCATAACCCAAACTATTTCTAATTTTCACTAATTTTCCAACCATCTTATTAATCTTTTCCTACCAAAAATATCCATACAATTATTTTAGCCCACTAAATCAATTGATCAAAATTTTGATTAATTAATGATAAGCTAATTAATCAATTAAACCTGGATTAACCCGCATTTTAACAACCTAAGCCAAATAAATAAAATTTAATGGCTTTTAATTTATCCAATAAGTGTACCAATTAATTTACCCAATTAATTCCTAATCAACTAACCTAATTCATCACCTACAAAGAAACCAAACAATATCCCTCTCACAACATACGGACAGGTCTGATAAGGGTCGACAACGGCATGGTGCTACGACCGTGATGGCAAATACGCAGCTTCATTCGATTGACGGCGTGTGGTCCCGCCAGCCCTAGTGGTAGGGGACGACGGCGCATCACCTACCCTCTTGTGAGCAACGAAAGGGAAGCGGCAAGGCAAGGCCGGTGATCCATCGCAGCGCAGGGAGAAGTGGCGATGCGCAAACCCGCAGCCCGAGCACCAGGAAGGTGAGCGCCGATGGCGCAGGGGAAGAGGAGGCTGGCGGTCCTGGCTATAGAGGTCGGGCTTGTTGTCTAGGCAGAGGAGTCCTGACGATCCTATGGAGGCCGATGCACGGTTGATGGGAAGATGTGTGGGGCGTGTCGGAGACCGCAACGATGAAAGGGTCAACAGCGAGGCAGCAGGCACGTACGGGGGGAAGAGGAAGGGAGCGAGGCGCGGGGAGAAGAAGGCGATGGCTTCGGGCGCGAGGGGAAAAACGTCGGGTGCGGCGGGGAAAGAAAAGTTATCGCGATGGTGAAAACAAACCTAGGTTTAGGTATTTGAAACCTTATGTTAATATCGCCTATTAACTCCCTTAAATAGATTCCACCAAAGCCTATTTAATTTATCCCCATAATTATCTCGTACGGACTCCGTTTAAATCCAAAAAAATTCCGGACAAATTCCTAAAATTTCCTAAAAATCCCAAAAAAATTCCAGGATTATTTTTCTTAATTCTTTGTCCATTTAATTTAAATAATTTAAATTTTCCATATTTAACATGCTGCTGCTCTGCCACTTGTTGTTGGAGCTGAGTGACTATCTGCATCCAGACCGGTGGTGGTACTTCTTCATTCATTTCTTGCCCTCCACGGGGTCTTTCTCGAGGCATTTCCTGCTCTTCATAAGATGATAAAGTGAAACAACTATCAGGCTATTATCACTATTTTTTTTCATCTTCACATACATATCTAGGTATGCTCTATTACTTACTGTCTATCATCTTCATATATATATATGCAAGCATGTTTAACTAAAAGAGAACATTCTAGGTGAGCATGTTTAACTTAAAAGAAGCATTCCTTACTACTCATAAAGTAAATAAAGCATATAAATACTTGCTTACTTGGGGGCGGCAGGACTGATGCTCAATGTGTGTGTGACGGAAGGGCGGAACCCGCTCTGATACCATCTTGTAACACCCACTAGTCTTTCCACTCTCTACTAGGGGAGATGTCACTACTTTACTATCTGTTTCTTTAATTCTTCCTTATCTTACTCTGATACCAACTGTACCACCCCTCCCATAAGAGAGAGATCGTTACAGATTTTATACTTTCTACTCTTACTCTGACGCTATACTTTAATCATCACACCATGTTACTATCATTCTTCAATTCGAGCAATATACTAACGTAATATGTTAACAACTAAAATGATCATAAGGACCTTGACATCACTTAAACAATAACCATTTCAAGATCTTCACATAACATGCAAGTATTAAGACTAACCCAACATGACTCTAGCATTCTTTGGTCTTAACCATAAGCAATCCAGTTGAACTTTAACAATATCAAAACAATTAGAAACTTAAAATCTGGTTTAGACATCTACACTTAGGATCTTTTATTTCCACTGTTCTGTCGCCACACACTCCAAGCACTTCATTCGCTATGTCACTTTACTGAAGCTTGTCTTTACCTTTATCTGCAGTATAAGGAAATGCAACATGCAATAACGCTTAGTAAGTACTTTCTATGCTCACAAAAACATGCAACGTATGAAATCATGCAACTAGTTCTCTTACCCTTGATACATTGATACACATGTAAGCATAATTGGAAATCATAACTCTGAATACATGTCTCTTATATAAACCATGCTCTTAAGTATTTTAAAACTTGTAAACAGTGTATCTGAACTGGAATAATTAACTTGGAAAACTTTTACTTGTACTTATACTGATACTTCAAATTAATAATCATCCTGAATATGGGTCCATATAGTACCAATGCGAATACAGGCCGGGTGGCAACCACCAAATCTACTAGGTAATCAATCGAGGGCCTTGGGCAAATTAATGCCCGGTACATGCCCTTTCAAAAGTAAAATACTTTCTTTATACTTATATTCTTATACATACTGAAAGAATGCTCTTAATCCCCTAAATCATGAATGGGGAGCACCATAAAGATCATTATGCTTTTGACCCCCAAAACTGAAATGGGGAGCATACTGAAGATTGTTGTGCTCTTAATCCCCAATTCGAACAGGGAGCATCTTTAAATTTTCTTTATAAAAGAAATATTTTTACATCTTACTCTACATCATGCATATAATTGTAAGCTATAATTTATCTACAACATGCATGATCATAAATCATATTCTTATCATGGATCTAAACAACATACTGAATTAACCACGACATAACGAAAAAAAATCACGTAACTAAAAACACCATGCATAACTGGCTCATATACATGCACATAAAAACATATCAATGACATACGATAACTACTTATACTGCAGGTGAACAATACTTACTTCCTATGTTTTTTCACCAATTTATACCGTTAGGTTTCGTAAAGAGAAGATCTCCTACGTGTTTCTTTGCTTTAGTGTGATCCTCTACCAAGTCCTTGAGGAGATCCCTCTTGAAAATCCCCTCTTGAATTATCCCACAGTGGAGAAGTTATAGAGGCTCTTTTTTTTTTTATTCGGCAAAGGAGAAAATGGAAGGGGAGAGGAAGTGTGGGTGGGCGGCATTTGGAGAGAAGAGGAAGAGAGGGGTTGGTCAGTGTTTGGAGAGAAGAGGAAGAGAGGAGGCATGGGTGGCACAAGGGGTTTAGGGAAAGGAAAAAAATATAACTATGGTTTCCTTAACTTAATTACCCCTTTAAATGATTAGCCAAATTAATCAACTTCTCCCTTTTTCTTGCCTATTGGTATATTTTGTTATATCTTACTCATTGATAATCTTATGACTTAGTGGTAGGAAGCCTATTCCCCCAAACCAAAGGTTCATGGTTTGAGCCCTGGCTAACGAACCATTTATTCAATTTTTTTATTCCTATTCTTATTTCTATTTTCCTCTAAATAAAAAGTATAAGAACAAAAATTTGGGTTGTTACACAACAACAACAAGCGATGATGGTGGTCGGTGGCGGCAGGCGACGACGGGCAGTGTCGGGTGGTAGGTGACGGTGGCCAATGGTAATGAATTTTAAACCCACCACCCCCTTGGGTTTTGTCTATTCCTAAATAATTAGGAATGATTTCATTCTCTCAATTTCCAAACTCATTAACCAAATACTATAATTAGGAATCAATCCATTTTTTCATTCCCAAACTCTTAAACTAAACACCCCCTTAGTATTTAGACTGCAATGTGATTTATTAGTGGTACATTTAGAATTATAACTCATAATAACCTTCGTTGGCCACACCACATACTTTCCTTTGGATTGACACATGATGTGCATAATATAAAATTATCCTTTGTATGAGCAACATTTGTCTGAGTCTAGAGTTTACAAACCCTTAATATACCACATAAAATATATTCCTTTGGGCCGACATCCTATGTGCATGATCGATAGAATCTATTAATAAAATTTGTTCTTTATATGTAAATCATTTTGAACATATATTTATCCTAAACATAACTTTCTTTTGGGTCAATTATGTTTAGCATAGATATACATCTATCTACACAATATGTTATAAATCTCCCTAATAATTCTCACTTTGGTGATAATATTAGTTTGAAATTGAATCATATGCATAGATAGATACATTAGGAAATCTAGTAAACTTAACTGTATTGTTGCTTTTTAATGATGTAGAAAAATGTCTTAACACCAGACTAAAAAACTTTGAAGCCTCCAACAAAGACCCTAAATGATTTTTTTTAGGTATGAAACTAGCTATTACAAGAGAGGGGGGAGGTATCCCACCGTAACAAATGTAGAGCTCTGAACGAGCTTCAAAATGCAACCTAGAATGCCTCGAAACTCATCTCAAGCGAAATGTTATAGCCTCCAAAAGTTTCCAACATAAAAAATTGCTTGATTCCATCCACAACAATACCAGTCGACTAATACTAATGGCAGTCGACTAATGTACATCAGTCGAATGCCTCAGTTGACTAGAAAATCTTCTATGGACAACTTTATAAGCACCAATTGACTGGTGCCTGATAACAATCGAATGATACAATCAGTCAAGTGCTCCAATCAACTAGCAACCCTTTTGTACTCAACTTTGGATCCATCAGCTGATTGATATAACAATCAAGTGTCTAAATCGGCTCAAAACCTTCTGTGCCCAGGTTTAAGCACATCAGCCAACTAACCTCAATGGAAAATCAATTAGTGTATCAAGTCGGTCCAATAGTTAACTTAGAAATATTTTGTTCGATTTTTTAGGTGCTACAGTCAACTGATGCAATGCACTAGTCAACTAATAGACCACTCAGGATAATTTTTCCAGATCAAACAAGAGGGTTTCTCTACGAACATGGATGATTATGCTATCGTTCTTTGTCTTCTTCATGAAAAAATTTGAAAACTCAGACCTAACATCTAAAACTAGTTTTTATACTTATGTTTTCATCAAATAATTATTGTTTTGTGATAAAATATTCATATCTCACACAAAATCGATGAAAAACAATGAAAACTTCAACCTATTTCCATGAAAATCGATAGAACGACTTGCTCTAATACCAATTGATGGAAAACATCACGAATCTAAAACTTGTATACAAGAAAACAAATAGATACAACATGATTCATGAATGGATCTAGTCTTATCAAATTTACAGTGAATAAGAAAACATAAATGAACAATGATGAAATTATAAACAGAACCTAATTGCAGCAGAGTGGCCATCGATCTCACATCATCAATTTGATCTGGAATTCTTGCAAAAAAAATAAGGTAGGTCTTTCGTAGGGTTCTAGGATGACGACTTTGTAAAACCCTTCTCGTCGATAGGATACAAGGAGGTTGTCAGAATACCTATCTCTACAGGGTTCATGCCCTATATATAGATATCAGGTCGGATTTGTTATTGGCCCATCATCAATAACGGATCTGGGCTAACATGCTCTACGCATTAAATTCACATCCAATAAATCGAAATCCACAAACCATCAAGTAGACCATTTAATCAGGTTCAAACCAATACGACACAATCAAGCTGTTACAATAATAATATGTAAGCTCACCACCAACACTACCACCTTCATGTCATTGATCATAAAAAAGAGCGACACACCCCTGGGGCTATGGTGCAACAACATGACGTACATGTAATCTCCTAGGTATTTCTGATTTGATCCCTAGTTGTTGTGCATTTATAGGGATTTTTTCCAAATGGGGTGACAAACCTTAGAACACTGGACTATTGGGCCACTAGCTACAATTGCTTCTTGATTTATTCTGACGGTTGGTAGAAAACTTTTGTGAGGTCGAATTGATCGCCCCTAAGATTAGTCGCACCGAAGATCTGAATTCATAGTGTCAACTGAAAAAAAGGGAGGCAAAAACAATCAAAGTTATCTTTACTGAATGTGTAATTGTTCCCCCTCAATCAACAATTTCACCTTGAGGGGTTTAGTCAAATCCTCTTGCTTCGCCATAAAATTGAATGTCAAGAGATGATGACCCTTCGTGAGGTGCAATGACCATGCAATCGTTCCCCATTGCGAGAGACATTAGCCGTCACAAGTAGTTGCTTGCACTCTTATATTGTTTTGCTTGTGGTGGATGCGAGGGACTACAATACTCGGTGGGAACCATGATTGATAGTGCAAAGGATGAAGAAGAGCTCCTCTATTTCAAATGTAAGCACCATAAATTGAATGAAGACGGATTATGCAAGGATGTCGACTTCTTGGGACAACAATGTCTGAGTTAAAGAGGTTGCATCTCTCCTCAAGTGGTGGGTTCCTTCTGCATCTCGATTGCATGCATTGAAGAAGTTGAAACTATTCAGTTAATAGAATTGAATATGACTAGGAGAAGGGGCTCTCCAAGGTGACAGTGAGCCTGCTTTTGTTCCAACTCCTCCTAGGGCGATAACCTCATAACCACTAATCTTGATCCTCTTATGGAGGAATTGTTAAAAATTTGAATAGAAATGAAATAGATAGGTAGAATAGGGGGCTCTTATATGCACACGATTTTAATTCTATATTGAGAGCTTCATGACAAATTGATTGATTTATAATGAATCGTAATACTTATGATTATGAACATCTATGAGTGAGGAACTTTCTCTCAAGCATGCATCCGCAAGAGGTGAAAATGCAAAGTTTGAATTGCTCTGAATCCATATTAATTGTATGTGAGCGCAACCTATGCACATCGAGTGTTGGACCGTTTGGGGTAATTTTTAACCAAATAGATCAACTTATGTTTTGTCGCTCGAATATTTTTTTATTGCCTACTCGATGTTGTAACGAACACATTAATTTTCAAATCTATAATGGATGGAAATTATTACTATTAACAATGCCAGTTACAGACGTTACAATTTGGTGGTTGCTCGACCATTCAATGTGGTCGAAGATCGTAGCCTTATATAAAGAGGCTACAACTTTGGGCAGAAGAGAAAACGACATAGACGAGCTTCTCCATCCAACTTCGTCCCCCTCCTCGTGCCCCATTCTATTTCTCCCTTCTAAGTAGCCTATCTACGTGGTAGCTCTTTCGTGATAACATTTGGGTACATACTCAGTTCGTCGCGAACAATCCGTACTTAGTTTTGTACACGATCCTGTTGTTGAATACAGGAAATAAATGTCTGTCATAACTTCGAAATATCACCAGAGGGGACAAATCTATTTTAAGAAAACTATGTCAAATATAGGCCTTGACATTTCTTTCCAACCATCTTGGTACTTGGCAACTTGGCTAGCTTAGTAGCTCAATCATCTCAGCATTTGGCAACTCAGTCAACTTAGGACTTGGTAACTCATCCAACTCGATACTCAATAGCTCTGCCAACTTGACACTAGACAACTTAGCTAGAACAACACTCAGTAGCTCTGCTAGCTTGACACTCGACAGCTCCGCCATCTCATCCAACTTGGCATTCGACCACTTAGGAAGCTTGACACTCAGCAGCTAAGCTACTCAGTTAGCTCGGGTACTCATCCAATTCACAATTTAGCTATGTTGGGTTTTTCCGAGCCGCAAAAACCGCTTTTTGCATTGCGGAAACCTCGGAAGCCCCGGCCACGGATCCGTGCGAAGTATAAAAATTATAAAACATGTATGTGCTTACTAAAAACCCTAGATCTACCTTAGATCTAAGAGATGAGATCATTACCCTCGATGCGATGCCCTTCGTTTATATCCAGTCCAAAAGTTCGCCGGAACTCGAGAGTGTCAAGTGCACACTCCTCTATTGGTATCCACACAAGCAATAGGTGGAGAAAGAGACAAACTTGAGTGTGCTAGCACTCCTAGTAGATCTCGGCAAGATGAGGAAGGAGAGGGAGAGCTTGAGAGGAAAAACACCAAGGAAGAAGATGATCCAAGAGTGTAACTCACCAAATGAATTCACCACCCATAACCCCTAAAGTGGTCGGCCACTTCATGGAAGGGGGGTTACATGCATGCATGTAACTCCCATGACCCTTGGTCTCCCTCATGATGTGGCACCAATTGACCAAGTCAATGATGATGTGGAGCATCATCATTGGCCGGCCATGCCAAGTCATCATCATGACATGGCATTTGGTCAAGTCAAACTTGACCTTTCATCTTCCCTCTCAAGTCAAGTCAAACTTGACCTCTAATCTCCCATGGTTGATCAAATCTCACCACTTGACTCAAGTCAATTTAATTTAATGAATTTCTATTCATTAATTTAAATTGATTTGATGAATCAAATCTAAATTAGACTCATTCACCACTTGAATCAACTTGAGTCTAACTCAATTAGTCTAATTTGGATTACTCTTAATCAAATTTGGTTCATCCCAAGAACCTAATCCTCATGGTTCATCATATGAACCTAATCTCCATCTAATTGCTCTTATGTGTGTGACCCTATAGGTTATTGTAACGTTGGCAATGTCCCTAAACCGATTTAGGAACATAAGCAATGAGCGGTATCTAGCAACACATCATTGCTACCCAAGTTACAAGAATGTTGAGCTCCAACATCACCTTTGTGACTACTAATTGTGACTCTCACAATATGTGACAATGTCCCTCTATCCTTGACATCTAGATTGACCAATCGAGGCATAGACCGTGTCATCCTCGGTACAATCTAAATCTTGAACTCCAAGTAGACTCACTCTAATCAAATGAGCTCAATATCTCATATTGACTCATTTGGGCATGGTCATGCACTTCGTGGTCTTACTCTATCAAGAATATCGATGTCACCCCCGTCATATAGGAGGGATAGATCCCATCTACATCACTCACATCCCTCCGCATAATTTGTTACATACCCAGTAATCGCCTTTATAGTCCACCCATTTACGGGTGACGTTTGAATGTAGGGAACCATGGTGACTTCAGGTCTAAGGACTAATAGTCATACTAATAGCCACATGAGAAAGTATATGACACTCATATAACGATCCATGATACTTTCTCATGGCGGGTCATTCAGTATACATTCTCTAATGCATACCCATGTGTCAACTTGATATCTTATATCCATGACTTGTGAGATCAAGTCATCTTGTTGACCTACATGCTAGTCTCTACGCATTAACATTGTCCCTGAATGTTAATACTCGACTAGGAATGATTAAGAATAGTGTTCTCTATATCATCTCATTATCGATTCAACCAATCGATTGATATAGATAAGAACCTACTACTCAAGGACATTATTATATTTAGTTATTTGACACCAATGCAAGTAAATATAATAACCATGCCTTTATAAATAGGAATATGATACAATAAAGTCCATACAACAATCATCACATGATTGGCTCTAGGGCTTTCACTAACAAGCTACTCAACACTTAGCAACTCGGTCACTCAACCAAGAAAGGTGTCAAATTGATAGATAAGTCTGAATTCATTTTGTGAATTTAAATTTATATTATTTCTATAAAACTCCGACATACAATCTTGAAAAGAAGAGATCGACCAACAATCTTAAAATAGAGTTTGATATGTTGCAATGTAGAAGGTTGAACAAGCTACTCAAAAAGTGATGGCTCCCTCCGCCCCAATTAGGAATGTCTCAATCAATCATGGGGAAAAGATAGATAAGTTCATTGGATTAAACTTCAAGTGGTGATAGTAGAAGATGCTCTTCTACCTGACAATGTTGAACCTAGCCTAGTTCTTGATAGAGGAACCTCCCAAGGTACTTGAGGCTGCAAGTGATGTCCATACCATCACTACAATTGACATATGGAATCACTCAGAGTTTCTATGCTGAAACTACATCCTCAACTGCCTGACTGACTCGTTGTACAATGTGTATTTCCCAAAGATAATAGCTAGGAGTCCTTGGATTGGAAATACAAGATGGAGGATGTTGGAATCAAAAAGTTTATTGTTGATTCCTAGACTATAAGATGGTAGACTCCAAGATGGCGATTAGATAAGTCGAGAAGCTTCATGTGATCTTGTACAAGATTCACCCAGAAGCCATGGTGTTGAGTGAAACGTTCCAAATAGCAACTATTATTAAAAAAAATTACTTTCCAATTGGAAGGATTTTAAGAACTATTTAAGGTACAAGAGGAAGAAGATGAACATCTAGGAGCTCATTGTTCGACTCCATATTGAAGAAGATAAAAGGAACTTAGACAAGTGATCATTCGCTCAAGCAATTATTAAGCCAACATGATTGAGTACAGTGAAAACTCAAAATGGAAGAAGCCCAAGTTTTCCAAAGTGAGATCCAAAGGAGGCATTAGCAAAAATAAATTCTCTGAGAAATGTTTCAACTATGATCAAGTCCGTCACAAATGTTCAAACTATAAAAAGTTGAAGAAGAAGTATGAGGTCAACTTAAATGAGAGACTAGGTAAAGATCTCTGTGGCATGGTTTTCAAAGTGAACTTGGTAGGCTTAAACCCACGACATTGGTAGATCGATACAGGTGCCACTAGACATGTGTGTTGCAATAAGGAGCTGCTCCATAACTTTGAAGAAATCAAAGATGAGAAAAAATTATTCATTTGCAACTCAACAATCTTAGAAATAAAGGGCCAAGGAAAATTGGTGCAGAAGATAACATCAAGCAAAGAACTAACTTTGAACAATGTGTTATACGTTCTAGTAATTCATAAGAATTTGAAATCCGATTCACTGTAAACAAATATGGTTTTTGTATTATTTTTGGGTCGGACATAATTATTCTATCCAAAAATGAAATATTTGTAGAGAAGAGATATGTAACTATAATAGATTCTCAGTATAATGGTCATTAGACCCAAAATTAATAAAAGTGAAAGCTTTTTCATGTATATGTTTGAGTCATCTATTTTATGATATGATAGACTAGGACATGTTAACTATGATCCTTTACGTAGACTAATTTATATGCAAAGCATATCTACATTCTAAATTAATCTGAAACACAGGTGTAAGACTTGTGTAGAAGTGAAAATGTTACACAAACATGTATGACCTAAAAGGAATACCAACATGTGGTGAAAATAAATGTTTAATGACTTTTGTGGATGATAACATACAATTTTATCAGGTGTATCTTCTCAAAAGTAAAGATGAAACTATATAGAATTTATTCTTTATAAAAATGAGGTTATGAATCACCTTAATAAAAAGATTAACATGGTATGAAGTGACCAAGACAATGAATATATATCATCATTCACTTAATTTTGTGCTAAACATTGGATCTGATATAAAACAACAACTCTTTATACTCTTTAGCAAAATGATGTTGCTAAGAGAAAAAAATTGTACCTTAAAACAGATGATGAATACTCTCTATTGAACTCTGGATTACCAGAGAACTTATGGGGGAAAGTTATATTAATAAATAATTATCTTTTAAATAAGATATTCCGTAAGAAAATAGAAAAGATCTCTTATGACTTATGGAATGAAACAAAACTATCCTTCAAATAATTACGAGTGTGAGGATATCTTGCAAAGGGTTTAGTTTCTAAATCAAAAAGGATTAAAATAGGGCCAATAATTATTAGTTGCATATTTAGAGAATATGCACATAACAATGGTGACTATCGATTCCTAATATATGAGTCTCAAATGTCGAAGATACACAAGAATTTGATAATTGAATAGAGAAATACCTCATTTTTCGAAGATGGATTTCCATATAAGTCCCGAGAGGAAGCAAATTCCTCAAAAAGGACACTTGAAACACAAGAATAAGAAGATGGTGAATTAGTTAAAGTTGAACTTAGACGGAGTAAAAGAGCTTGTGTGAAAAAAAATCTTTGAATCAAATTTTATCACTTTAATATTGGAAAGTGAACTCCAAAACTACTCAGAAGTTATAAGCTCATATGAGGGTCCACAATTGCATCTAAGATCATTTCGATTTTAAAAAATCATACTTGAAAATTTGTGAACCTTTCTCCAATGAATTTTTAAGAGAAAATGAAATCAAATAGCATGATTGCTAAGTATAAGGCTAAATTGATAATCAAAAGTTACCGATAACGTCAAGGTCTTGATTATTGTGATACGTATACTCTAGTTTCAAGGATAGCTTCCATCAAAGTATTATTGGTGATTGTCACTCTATGAAATTTAAAAGTATATCAAATGGATGTAAAGGCTATTTTTCTAAATAGAGATTTAAAAGAGAAAATCTACATGTAACAACTTGAAGGATTTTCTATTACAAGGTAAGAAAATAAGATATATATGTAGATTGGTGAAGTTGTTGTACAACTTAAAATATGGTATGAAAAGTTTGACAATGCCATAAAGGAACATGAATTTAAAATCAATTAAAATGATCAACATATCCATGGTAAAGACACAGAAGATGGTCATGTCATCTTATGTCTTTACGAAGATAACATACTTATGATTGGAAGTAATGATAAAATAATTAAATCTACTAAGGAAATGTTGAACTCAAGATTCGACATTAAGGGCATAGGTCATGCTAATGTGATTCTAGGAATTAAGATTCTTAGAACATCAAAAATACTTATTCTATATCAGTTCAATTATGTGGACAAGATTATTGAGAAATACAATAAAGATGACACTTTATTGGCTCGAACTTCAATAGATGCAAGCCAACATCTATCAAAAATCAAGAAAAAAATACCTCTTAGTTATAGTACTCTAGAGTGATTAAAAGTTGATGTGTTATACACGACCAAACTTAGTCTACGCATTAAACAAATTGAGTAGATTGATGAGTAATGCTGGTGTTTAGCATTGAATAAGGATAATAAGAGTATTGAGGTACTTAAGTTATACTTGTTATTATAGATTACACTATACAAAATATCAGACTGTGGTCGAAGGATACAACGATGTGAATTGGATATTTGACGTGAAAAACCCAAAATTTATAAGTGGATATTTATGCACTTTAGGAGGTAAAGTAGTTTTATGAAAATCTTTTAAGCAAACCATAATAACCAAATCTACAGTTGAATCTAAGTTTGTAACCCTTAACAAGCTAAGTGTAGTGAAGAGGTTGAATTACTATGACAATTCTTAGAAGATATTCCTAAATAGTTGAAACCTATGTTGACAATCTAGTATGTCTAAACATATGCATCGTAGAAATAATATCGTTAGATAACTACTCTCAATCGGAGTTATCACTATTGACTATATAAAGTCAAAGGATAATCTGGTGGATCTGCTAACCAAAGGATTAAATAAATATTTAGTTGCAAACTCATCACATGAAATGAAATTGATACCTATGGAACAAGTCGAACCTATACTGACTGAAGATCCTAAAAACTATGTTCAATGGGACAACATAACTACACTAACGAAGTAAGATTACCATGGGGAAATTACCCTAAAGACTAGTGATACCCATCAAGGATAAAGAATAAACCTGTGGCTTTTATTTTTTTTTATTTTATTTTTTTATTGGCACCAGGGTATCCAAACCTTCGGTCCGATTAATCCTTGGGAGTGAGGCTTTGTCTCATGGACCTTCGAGATGCCTCGCCAATAGCTGAGCCGGATAAGATCGTAGCCCAAGTGACCTCCATCAGCCATCAAGGGTAAATCAGGAAAGCGTTTGTAGTTTTTTTACGGTTCAGCCCAAACTCTGCAATCGTGCCACCCCTGAATGACGGTCCAACGTCGAAGTCGTACTCCCTCCATCGGACAAACTCCTAAGCCCCAGGACCGCCTGAATGGATTTTTTCTAAATTCACCGTCGAACAATGTCGCAGTAGAGAATCGAACTGTGTTCTCTTGTGGAATGTCTCTTCACTTTGTCGTTGCACCGTGCCCCTGGGGCAGCCTATGGCTTTTAATGATTCTTATGCTTGTGAGCAGAGTAATGTGAATTATTCTTAATTAAGAGAGCACTTATGTGAGAGAGAAGTAGGGTTGCTTCGAAGAAATTTGAAAAACACGATTCTTAGAATATCTTATTGAATCAGGCGTGTTCATGGTCAAAAACAAATATACTTATGAGAATTGAGTTGTATCAGAGAGTCATGGGTGAGATGTGTTCTTATACGAATGATAGAATAGTTTAAAGATATCATGTAGACTGGTCAACAAGTGTGCCCATATATAGGAGGGTGTAAATCCAGAGTCTGTATTGCATTGAATCCAAGTGACTCATGTGCAAATGTGACTTATGCGCATCGAATGTTAGACTGGTCATGACAAAATTTGTTCAAGTAGATCAACCTATGTTTTACCACCTGAATTCTTTTTTCATTGTCTGCTCAATGTCATAACGAACATATTAATTTTCTAATCCATAACCGTTGGAAACTATTGTCAAATTGGTAATTGACCGATTATTAACGATGCTAATTGCAAGGTTACAACTTGGCAACCACTCGGCCATGTCATGCGACCAAAGATCGTAGCTGTAACGACCAGGCCCTTATTGGCGGAATTCGGCGACCCCTATTGGTCGACGACCGTCGCCCCTGTTGTCCCGTCATTACACACCTGGTCTTCCCACCCCTGGAAGTGAGTTTTTGCCTTCCCCAGGATTCGAACTCTAGACCTCCAGGTTAAGTACTAAAGTTTATGAATCCTGGTAACCAAGTGATCTAGATCACTTGGTTACCAGGATTCATAAACTTTAGTACTTAACCTGGAGGTCTAGAGTTCGAATCTGAAGGTAAATCACTCGTGTGGAAGATCAACGACGAATAGGGCGACGTCGACAATAGTCGCCGACTCCGCCAATAGATCTATGATTACAATAAAAAGGCACCTTTTTATTGTGTAACGACCGCCACTATTGGCGAATTCGGCGACCCCTATTGGTCGACGCATCGCCGCCGCCGTCGTGCCGTTACTCACCTGGACTTCCCACCCCTGGAAGTGGGTTTTGCCTTCCCCAGGATTCGAACTCTAGACCTCCAAGCTAAGTACTAAAGTTTATGAATCCTGGTAATCAAGTGATCCACCTGAATTCTTTTTTCATTGTCTGCTCAATGTCATAACGAACATATTAATTTTCTAATCCATAACCGTTGGAAACTATTGTCAAATTGGTAATTGACCGATTATTAACGATGCTAATTGCAAGGTTACAACTTGGCAACCACTCGGCCATGTCATGCGACCAAAGATCGTAGCCCTATATAAAAAGGTTATGACCTTGAGCAAAAGAGTAGACAACGCAGACTCTTCAATCTCTTTCTTCCTGCTAAGCAATATACATGGTAGCTCTTTCATGATAGTGTTCAAATACATACCTAGTTCACGGTAGACAATTTGTACTTAGTTGTATATACTATCCTATCCTATTATTATATTTGGGGAAACAGACATCCGTCGTAATCTTGAAATACTGTAAAAGGGAACGAATTTGTTCTAAAGAAATTGTGTCAAACACAAGTCTCGATATTTCTTTCCAATCAACTTGGCACTCGACAGCTTGACTAGCTCAGTAGTTTGGCCAACTTCACACTTGACAGTTCAGGCTACTCAACACTGAGCTAACTCGACACTCAAATACTCAGAAACTTGGTCTTCAAAAGTTTAGTCACTCAACGAACTCAGGTACTCAACTGGTTTGATAGCTCAACCAACTTGACAACTCAGTCACTTAGCCTTCAATAACTCAGTCACTCGAGCAAGAAGAGTATCATCTTAATAGATAAACCCTAATTCATTTTATGAATTTAAATTGAGATTATTCCCGTAGAAGTCCTACATATAATCTTCAAAAGAAAGGATCAACCAATAGGATTCCCTCTACTTCAAAAGAAAGGATCAACCAATAGGATTCCCTCTAGCGCAGTCCATCTCAGAGGTTGATCCCTTGCTCTTGCCACCCCCGACTCATCGTAGCTCCGCAGCTGCATTGAGAGTTGGGTTTCAAAGAGAATTGGGCACCATCAGTCGTGATATAGGTGTGCTAATTCGTTAAGATGGGAGAAGATAGCCACTTATATAGAAGTGGTAAGTATGCTTCAAGCGATTGCTCGGAGTTTCTTAATTAGCTCGAGCAATTTCATGGAAAAAGTATTTCTCTTATTTGTGAAATAAATGTTTCTTAACTCATGCGGCTATATATATGCAATGACATGATCCCATGGTAATTAAGGTTGGTATATACATACATAGATCCTTGTGGAATCTCACCGTGGATCATTCTACCTCTTGCTTCTATATATCCTTTCCATATATATCTCACACAATTTATTAACTCAACTCGTATTTGAGCTCTCACTCTCGTATGGTTACAAATCAAACCCGAACCAAATCGCTCGAGTAACTTAATAAATCATTGATATATATCCTTAATTATTTAACAAAGATATATATATTATTTCATTCTCGCAATATTCAACATGTTTAGAACAAAAAAAACTTCAAACCTTGCTTCGACGACGACGACGATGACGATAATTATAAATTGGATCCAGCCAAAGTCTTCAAGTTAATTGAGAAGGCAACGAGCTAGCATGCCTTGTTCTCTATCCTTTTCTTGCTTTATTCTTCTTCCGGAAAAAGAGGCATATGCCAAGATGGGCACTAAACAAGTCGCGATGTTGCTTTCATTAGTGAGTTTCTTTGTCTCCATGTCAAGCCTTTTAGTCGTGGATAAGTTTTTGTGGAAGATAGGGCCATCAAGTCACATTATTGTACAAGTGCCTAAGGAAGGAAGGAGACATTTTATGGCATGCAGGATAAGGTAATCATCATCTCCTATCACATTATTCTTTTATGGCAATATGTTACATGGTCCATTATATATATATATATATATATATATATATATATAATAGACAACAATATTGTATGCATGGCAAAAATATCAATATTAAATTTGAAGATTGATTTTATCTGATAGTGAACGGGAACTATATAGCTAGATCACTAAGATTTTTTTTTGTCAATATATAAAGAGTCTAAATCTAAATTAAAACGTTTTTTTTTTATTTTTTGTTATTCTCAAAAGTATAGAGAGAAAAAAAAAACCAAATCGTAAATTTTCTTTTCAAATTAGTAGTTTGGATCAAAACTAAGGAGTAATTTTAACTAAAACTGTTTCAAATAATTTCGGTCAAAAGTATTCCATAATGTTAAAATTGTCTCATATAATTGCATGTTGTAACAATTTTTAATAAAAATGTTCCGAATATAGTAAATTAATACAAAGGAATATTTAATTTAATTACGATCAATATTTAATCCATTTTAAAAAATGTTAGCACAGTTTTTTTAACCAATGAAAAATTTTCATAAACGAATCGACCACTCCAAAATTAGTCGATTAAAAAAAGTAAATAAATCATACCCATCAAAAACTCAACATGTTCTTCTTTCTTTTTTAAATTCCGTTTTTTTTTTTTTTTTTGCTATATTTCCATTCATTTCATAATTTGCCTTCGTAAATATACTCATGAATCATTCTTCTTGGAACATTTATTATTTATCAAAATACGTGTTTAATATGTACTAAATCAGCTAGTTAACAGAGGAATAATATACAGTCTCCCCTCTCATTAAATATTTCTTTCTCTCTTTTACTTTGCTCCAGTTCTTTGCTGATACTGAACTCACCAGTGAAGCTGCCGGAAAAAAAAAATGCAGGCTCCGATCAATCAGTTCTCAGATTTCCTACGAAATGATCATGAAAACTACTTTTGATCTAAAAGTAGAAGTTTTTACACCAAAAACACAAAAAAGGGGGTCTTTTTTCCATGAAACAAAAAACCTTTTTTTTTCCCTTGAAACAAAAAAAAAAAGGAGGAAATTTGCTCTCGAGCTGTTCAATCCCGGAAGTAATTCATCCTCCCGCCGGTCTCCTCGTCCATAAACATCTGCCGGCGCCGGCACTCCTCGCTGCAGAAACCTCGATCTCCTCTGCCGAAAGCCAAAATCATTCGACGGAAAAAGGAACACAGAAAAAAATATATATATAAATAGAAATAAAAACCAGAGCTTTACTGACTACTCAATTCTCACCTGTACATGTAGATGTCCTTCCCTTGCTGAAGCTTCCTCCTGCAAAGGAAACAGCGTTCCAAGAACGCACCGCCGCCTCCCCCATGGCCGGAAGGAGCAGAAGAAGGAGGAGATTTGCTGAGGAAGGAAGTCTTGGAGATGATTTGGGCGGGGCGGTGACTAGGCGGCTGGCCTTCCAAGAGAACGCCTAGGCCTGCCATGGCTGCTGGTTTCTTCTCTTCTTCCTCCTCCCCTGCTCTCCAGCCTCGAGTCGGTGGAGTATTTAAGTGGAAGGGGAGGAGGAATGGAGGTAAGGTGGGCCGCCGGAGAAGGGTAAGGCGGCACGGAGAGATGGGGATCGGGGGAGCAGCGCGGATAGCGAGCACGATTTGGACCTCGGAGTGGTCGCTGTTTTGTCTTTAGTGGACAATTTGGGCTTACAATAAAATATTCATGTGAGCGTTGGAGTGTGATAATGGACGGGAGACACATGGGAGCATCTGATTGGAGGAGTTGGTGAGGGAGGTCAGTGTTCGATGCGGCGGGTCTTTAGGGTTTAGGCTAGGCTTATCAATTCCTCGATTTCGATTCGGTTAAGTTGTTACGGATTTCGAATCCATTGACGTTGGAACCAATCCTAATCAATTTCAGTTCTAAAATTTTAATTTTATAATCAATTAAATTCGAACCGGTTCCGAATCAATTCCGAACTAATTTCGAAATGATTTCGAATCGATTTTGAAACGGTTCCAGCTCATCTTCATCGAACTTGAATTTCCAAATTCATTTAACCTACTGGTGATCCTATTTTTTTCTATTTCAAAATAATCTTATAGACATGTTAACATTCTAAGAATTTTTACTTTTAAATTAAAGAATGTAAATCGATCGAAATCGAACCTAATCGCCTAAAACGATTCTCAAATCGATTGGAATCGAACCGAATCGAATTGAACAGTTCGAGATTCGGCCAAAACCAGTTCATTTCAATCGGTTTCGATTCCGAATTTAACGGATTGATTTCAATTCGATTCCGGATCGAACCGATTTGTTAAATATACTTGTAATACGGACGTGTTTTAAAATTATTTTATATTTTTTAAAATAAAAAAATATATCATTTTGATGAAAATAAGAATAAAAGGCATCTTTTTTTTATTTTTTTGCATTATAGTTTTTTCAAAACAAATATATAATTATAATTTATAAATTTATTTAACTTCAAAACAAAAATAGTCATCTCATATTATTTTTTAAAGAGGTCTAAACCATTTTTTAAAAGGATCAAAAATTAATGAGAAATTCCAAATTAATTCATTAATATTTTTTAAAAATTTAATTCAGATCTTCAGAATTGCACTGCATCAAGAGCATTGGTCACGTTCATTTCTATATCAAATAAGTTATTTAATCCATCTATTACATTGCTAATTGTAATTGTCACGGAAAAAAAAGTCATTAGTGAAGTCTGGAATATTATCTTCAAGCTCGATGACATTTTCACCATAGTGATTTCTTACTTTGATTTTACAGATAATCTACTCTGATAGTTAGTTTTGACTTTTCAATATAATTAGGAGTATTAATTAGAATATTAATGATTATGATCCATATGTCTAAAATTTTAATTTGACTATTTTTAATTGAATTGACAGTTTTATCTCAGGAAAGTTTTGCATTGATCATCAAAATAAATTCGAATAATATAGACGAGACTAACGGATGATTCAACTGTGCAAGTAATTTGGATTTTCTGATAGTTCAAATTCAGGAATTTTTCAATTTGTGATCTTTAAAAGAAATTGAACTTTCACTATTTAACCACCATTTTATCCTTCAAATACTAATTTTTAGTTCGCGCGTGGGAGATGACACGTTGACTAGTGCGATAAATTTTTACAATTGAAGAGCATGGATCGATTTTTCGTATTGCAATATGGAAATATCTGTCCAAAGTTTTTAAATAAATTGATGTGATGATCCTCTCTTCGATGAAGAATCGAAACAACTTTTCAACTCGATTCGACTGCATTTTGCTTCAGGCAAAGTGTGCGACCCAATCAGCTCGATCGTCTAGACCAAACTGATTTAGTTTGGCTCATTGAGTTCGATCGACTTGCTCGATAAAATCTATTGGAGTAGCTATGATGATTTACATTATTTATCTAATTGACACAGTTTGTCTTGTTACATGGTCCGCTAGGCCCATCCGGCCTGCTTGATTCATTTAGGCCTCCTTTGCTTGTCTAATCATTTTATCCAATTTCAGAGCTTCATTGACGCTTAATCTACCCACTCACCCTGATAATCTGAATGTTCCATGAGTTTTTCTGAAAAAAAAAACAAAATAAGACACGAGCCAAAGAGCAATCAATTATTGGCCATGCTGATTAAGACTTGTCAGACCAAATAAACTTCCTCCATAAATTACATACACATGCTGGAACACCTACCAAAGTATTGATTAAATAAATATTGAAGCCTGGAGTATGATGGAGTCGTAATAGTTTGATTTTTTATCGAGATAAATTTGATTTTAAATTTTAGAAAAATTTAAATACTTTGTCCTGTGTCGAATACGAGTCAAAATTTTAGAGTGCGGCGGAAAATTTTTATTTTTCGTTTTTATTTTTTGAGAAAATATATATTTTCTAGAAAATAAAGGAGTGTTTTTTAAAAAACTAAAAAACAAAAAAAATCGTTTTTTATTTCTATTTTCGTTTTCTAGAAAATAAAAGAGTATTTTCTGAAAAACTAAAAAACAAAAAAAAATAGTTTCTATTTTCTGAAAAAGAAAAATAGAAAATTTTTCACGAATCAAATGCTCCTTTATCTTCTCAAGTAGAGTACGTCTTCGATATTAAATTTATCTTATAGTATAATACGGTATGATTGTATCGTTGAACTTAACTGTTGAATCGTAAATACTTTTCTAATTTACTTTAATGATCGATGAAAATTTCATCTGGAATTACTTAGAGGGTGGTTGGTTAACGCTGTTTTTATTTTCATTTTATGTGAAAAATGAAAAAATAGAGAAAATATATTTGATTGGATGTTTTCTATCTCTATTTTTTTTTAAAATAAAATTATATTTGATTAGAAAATAAAAAATATTTTTTTTTTCGATAAAT
Source organism: Wurfbainia villosa (assembly GCA_025175895.1). Taxonomy (NCBI): domain Eukaryota; kingdom Viridiplantae; phylum Streptophyta; class Magnoliopsida; order Zingiberales; family Zingiberaceae; genus Wurfbainia; species Wurfbainia villosa. The sequence continues at coordinate 69,300,707 of CM045996.1, forward strand.
GAAAACGCGCACCTGTACCAGCCTTAGTTTTTCGTTTAAAAAATTTATAAAAGGGATCGAACATTCAAATAAGATATCCATCAAAATAAATAAATAATGAAACAATCGAATTCTTAGAGTATCAAGTATCAACGGCGGAAAAGTAAATATATATATAGAGAGAAATCTTTTCCTACGCGATCGATTCGTCCGTGCCCGTCTGCGCCACGCGTGAGCCGCGCACGTTGCCATCATCGCCGCCGCGTCGTCCGGTCTCCGTCAGCCGTCGAAACGGGCGCGATCGACATGCGACTCGCTGGCGGTCCGGCGAGGCTCGGATTCCGACCGATTAGCGCCCGAAACCCACACGTGATCGGATTTCGGCCGAATCGCGGTCGAAATTCGGCATCGGACGGATCGACAGTCGACATCGATTCGTCTGGTATCACGGCCAATCGACCGAGTCGAAATTGGCCGCCGTGGCGATTTACCGATCGGGTTGGATTCCAGCCGAATTGCGATCGGAATCCTGCGTCGGACGGGCCGGCGTCAGCTATCGGTCTGTTCGACGCTGGATTCCGACAGCAATTCAATCGGAATCCGGCTCGATCACGGGCGACAGTGGCCGTGTCATTGTCGGTCGTGCAATTCGATCGTTTCCGATCAGTTTGCGCTAGATTCCGAGCACTAACCGGTCGGAATCCGAGCCTCGTCGGACCGCCGACGAGTCACGCATCGATCACGCTCGGTCCGGTGGTCGGCGATGACCGGATGGCACAGCAGCGGGAGCGGATGAGTGCGAGGGTCGGCGTGGAGCGGACGGGCACGGAGATTTTCATCGCACTGATCAGATACGCGTCCGAACCATCCGCGTTCGTCGCGACTCACCGCCATCATCGCCGCCGCAACGCTCGAGCCCCACCTGCATCAGTTGCAGGTGCGCGTCCGATCGCCAAGTCCGGCGACAGACGACGCTACCACGACGATGGCGAAATGGAGATGGGTCGTCGCCGTCGCTTGGCCGCGACGGCTCGGCGCGAAGAAGAAAGAAAACTATATATATATATATAGAGAGAGAGAGAGAGAGAGAGAGTTTTTCTCCTCACCATTTCGTCGCAAGCGAAGCCAAGAGTTGTCGCTGCCGCCGCCAGCTGCCCGGCCACCGCCGATCGGGCGCGATCGGGACGCTGACTGTCGGCGGCGATCCGGCTGGCTCCGGATTCCTACCGGCGAAGCTGGTTTAACCGGCAAGAACGCATCAGAACAATCGATCCACGCGCCGGCAGCTGGTCGACCCACTGCGTACCGGAATCCATCACGGACGGACCGACAACTTCACGCCGTCCGTCCGATATATCGGCGGCCGGATTCGACCGGCCGACCGGCTGACGAGGCCGCCAAATCGGTGGTCGATTTTGGCGATAGGGGATTCCGTAGATGCCGGCCGGGTCGGCGAAGACCGAGCCGAATGGCGATAGCCGTCCTTAAGGATTTGGCCGCAATTTGGCCGGAATCCGACCTGATCGCGGCCGAAATCGGTCGCCCGATTCTAGCGATCGGGTCGGATTTCGACTGAATTGCGATCGGAATTCGGCACCAGACGGGCCGACGTCGCCTGCCGATTCGTCCGCCGTCGGATTCCGGCCGAATCCGATCGGCCGCGGGAGTAGCTACGCCGCATGCCGCGTGAATCGGGTCGTTCCGGCCGGTTTGTGTGGATTACCGCTAATGGCGAAATCCGATCCGTCGGATCGCCGAAGTCGCGCGTCGATCGCGCCCATCGGCCGTAGCCGACGGGACCAGTGCGGCGTTAGCGGATGGCGCGGGTTGGCTTAGCGACAGCGCGGATAATTTTGTCGTGATGAAAATTTTTCTATATATATATATAGTGAGAGAGTGAGTGGGGTGGGTAGAGAGAGAGATAATTGATCTTCTGTGTGATCAATTTCTGCGCGCTCGTGCGCTCCCCGCGACTGCTTATCGGTCATCGCTTGGCCGCCGGCCGTCGGATTAGCGCGATCGATCGCGCACGCCGGTGGTTCGAGCGGCTCGGATTCGGCCGGTTAGCGGTCGAATCCGATAGCTCGAAAAATACCATATCACGTGGCCGTGATGGGCGCCGCTCACGGCCGCGGATCGGGCGTCGGACGGACCGGTGAATGACGCGTTGATCCGTCGATATAATCGATCGATCGGCCGAATCGCGGTCGAATCGCGGGTCTGGCGCCGACCATTGGCGTCGGTTGTCGGTTTGCCCGTGTCGGATTCCGAGCCGTGGTCGATCGAGCCCCGCGATCCGCGGCCGACCCACGCCGATCGCGATCTTTGGTAATTTCCGGCCGGTTAAGCGTTGGATTCCGGCACTAACCGGCCGAAACTCCCGTCTGCGATGAGTGGCGCGATGCGTCGATTGCGCCCGGTCCGCGGCCGGCGTGGCCGACGGCGACAATGATGACGGGCGAGCAGCAGCGTCTCGCCGTGCTCGCTGATTGATCGGACGGTGGAGCGCGTCGCCAGATCAGAGGATCGATCGCGTAGTAGAACAATTGTCTCTCTCTCTATATATATATGCCGTTTGCGCGCACGAATCGGGTGAGCGGTTGTGCGCCGAAACTTGGCAGATTTCTGCCACATCTTTTGAAATCATTCCTCGGTGATCAAAAGCCTCTATATATAGGGTTAATTTACAGTAGCGGGAGATCGGCAAACTTAATGAGCGATGATTTCTCATTGAATCATAAAATCAGCTTAATCGCACAATCACGCTCGTATATATATATAGAATTTCTTAACCATCCGCGCGCGTCGTCCGATACCGCCATCGGATCGGGCGCGATCGAAGCGCCGGAATCCGTTCATCGGCCGGATTCGATCGTCCATCCGATATATATATCAGATTAAAAGTGATCCGATCCGGTAGCAACTGTATCTGCTCTTTTCGCAGTTCCTGCGCATCAATGTAAGGCCTGCATTCTGGCTAGCTGCTTTGGCACGCTCTTCGAGATGATAATCCCGGGCCTGCGCTGCGCCCACAGCAAGTCGGATTGAAGTTTTCAGAGTTTGGCGCAATGGGCGATCGTGAATAAAAAATAAGGCCAAATGATTGGATTTTGTTGGATTTAGTGATGAGAAGACAAGAGGAAGAAGACGTTACGGTGGGGAAGTGGAAGATGAAGGCCGCTGACAACGCATGAGGATTTGTCGAGCTGGTGCTGGAGCTGTCCACATGCCCCCAACCAACTCAATGTTTCGCCGCCGTCAAGGGAGTTCGAGGTTTTGGAGAAAAAAAAAAAAAACTTCATACAGACATCGAGTTATTGATTGAATGGCTACCGGCATCATTCATTCGCTTAAGAGGTCGATGTAATTGCGAATAAGATATAAATCAATTTCGAAAGAGATCTAAATTTTTTTTTAATTTAAATTTATCTCTTTCATAATGATTATGAAACAGATCGATTGAGATTGTTAGATTGATAATTCTAATTTTTTATGAGTCATTCACTTTAGAGGTCAGAGAGTCAATGAATTTGAGATTGTAGGGGTTAAAAGGATTAAGTGCCAGACTTAGGAGGTCAAAGGGCTAAAACTTGATTATTTTCGACTAAAATTTTACTTCGTAGAAAGCTATATATATAAGATTGGATTTTTCACTCATCCCCACAACAAACAACAAACCTCAAAACTCTTCTCTTCCATTTTCACGCATTTGAGACAAATTCACATGAGAAATCAATCAAGGCATCCTTTAAGCAATAATTGTAACTATATAACTAGTTCACGGTCGGGTGGCAATAGTGTGAGTGAGCATTAATTTGTGGGCAAATGTGAAATCCTCACCCCGGGAGCACAATCATCTCAAGATCTATGAAAAGAAAGTAAATCACAGTGTTGAATATCTTTCTAGGTGAAAGGATAAAACATCCTAAGGGAATGAATCCTTAAAAATCGATCTTTATTTACTTGTGACAACTCTACCATCCGAATGTCAATTCGATTATCTGTCGTGAAGGACGATTAAATGAACGTAGAGAAAGAAGACACGAGTGTAAGTACATGGACAAAATATTAAAAGAGAGAGAAAAGAAATAGACATGAGACAAACCGTCCATATTTGGATCGATCAATTAGGCATAGATGCATAGTCAATGGTGGAGTGTTAGATTGCTATGTCACTAGCTAATAACGATATATAATGAAGTGTCTAAGGTGCATACTAGGAGGTAAACTAAAATTATGCAATGAAATTAAAAAAATAATAATTTAAATATTTTGTAAAGCAAAACCATTTTTAAAATTTTAAAAGGTTAAAAAAACTAGATATAACTACGAAATTAAATTGTAATTATTACAATGGTATTTGAATTTTAAACTACGTGGACAAATTTTATTTAAAGTTGAAATAAAAAATAAAAATATTATGATTTAAAAAAAATATTAAAATGGCTATGTAATAAGACTCTGTAAAATGGAATTAAAGGTAAATATTACATTTATGTAACTATGAGGGCTAAAGTCAAATTTTATTATTAAAATTACAATTCAAAAAACTTCAAGTGGAAAATGGCATTTCTATAAAATTTTTAAAGTGGAAAGTTAAACATTTTAAATAGATTTTTTTAATATATATCTTCGTAATTTTTATTGATACCGCTGAAAATGAATCCTCGACTAAATACTTATAGACGTGAATAATTGGAATAGTAGAGGAAAGGAAGGAAGCCGGTGGGATCCAGGAGGAGCTCGGTTGCTCAGGTAATTGAGCACTCGGGATCTTAGGCATTCAAGTCTCACGAGATCCTGAAGAGTTGGGAGTGCAAGTACTCAGGGCTAGTGGTCTAGAGAAGTCGGGAATTTAGAAGTCGAAAACTCGGAAAGTTGGATCATGAGGAGTTGGGACCTCGAGAACCATGGATGAAATTCTTTTCAACAGTCGTCATACTCGGTCTCCTAATCGCCCCTCCCAATTGTTGGTGCAACAAGTCCCGGGTCAATATTGACCAAACTCAAGTAATGTTTTGATGTTTGACAATGAATTTGACCATTGTTTGACAATATGATATGACCATATATTGACAATATGACTAGTGAATGATTAGGATATCCAAAGTCATATGGGATAGATTATTTTAAAGAGATTGTTAGAACAATCAACCTCGAAAGTCCAAGTTTGGATACTTGGCAAGGAAAATTCAAATATGGATATTTGACAAGGAAATCCAAATATGGATGTTTGACAAGCATGTAGTCTTGGTGGTGTAAAGTCCAAGTGAACTTTGACAATTGAAAAGTCCAACATAGAGTTGACAAAGAAAGTTCAAGCATGGTCTTGGCATGGAAAGTCCAAGCATGATCTTGGCAATTGAAAAGTTTAAGTCATGGATACTTAGCAATTGAAAGTTTAAGTTATAGATACTTGGCAAACTGAAAGTCTAAGAGTGTAGGTTTGGTGACGTAAAGTCCAAGCATGGGTCTTGACGACATAAGTTGAAATAGATCTTGGCAAGGAAGTCCAAGGATGTAATTTTGACAACGTAAAATCCAAGAACGAAGTCTTAGCAGCATAAGTCCAAATGAACCTTGGCAAAGGACTCGGTTAGCATGATATAGCTGATGGAAGCACCTGAAGGCTAATGCGAAGGATGAAGAGTTGCGGACTTGAGGGATTCGAGATGTGTGAGACTGATGGAGGTGGCTAGAAGGCTTAGCTCTAGACTAAGAGTGATCAATCAAGGATGAGAAGATCATACTTGAGTTAAATCTCATGTTTGAGGTTTACCAGTCGATTGACTGAGTATTTGACACTCGGAAGTCTAGTTGACTTAGAGCAGTCGACTGAGATTATGACCAGTCAACTGGTCAAGGAGTTGACTGCTTGGCTAAGGTTGTGACAGTCGACAATCATGTATGGGCAGTTGACTGCTCAAGATTGTCATGGATGGATAGTTGACTGTTGCCACTATAGCAGTGCACAGATTGTTACGTATTGTTAGGGCAATCTCTTGCCATGATTAGGTTTTGATGTGTGTGACAAAGGGTTTAAGTTAGTTTGTTATGTTGATTTGATATGTGCGTTGAAGTCATGCAGGATTTAGTAATTCGCACATGGAGCCGTGGTGAGTTTCACAACTCATGACTCGGTCCTTGAGTCGGTGAAGGATAGCTTTGCGGAAGCCGTGCGCTTGGAGCATCCGAGGGACCGCCGGACGAGGAGCTTGGAGTGAAGCCGGAGGAAGTAGACTTCGAGGCAAGAGATGCGAAGGAGCATTGCAGAGCCGTGCGCCTGATGCTGCCAAGGGACGTGGCCGCGAACGAAGAGAACTTCGAAGGCGAGGGACTCCGAGAGATGAGAGTGAGCGAATGTAACCCGGGAAGGGGTAGCTCTTAGGTGAAACTTGGCCATTTGGCTAAGTGTCGGATGGGATTTCCCGACACCAGTCGACTGCTCTGAGTCGAACGTGGTTCGACTGGTATTCGACTGAGTGTTTTGAGGCCAGCAGTCGACTGCCATATGTGGGCAGTCGACTGCCAAGACCATCAGTCGACTGCTGAAGGCAGCAGTCGACTGGTCGAAAGGGTTTGGCCACAGAACCACTCGTAGCCGACTGGGCAGTCGACTACGGAGGCAGCAGTCGACTGATGAGGTCCATTAGTCGATTGCCAAGTGTTTCGTTAGACTACAATGGTCGGGATCCGACGTGTTCAGAGGTCGTTGGAGTGGCGGCAGTCGACTGCCAAGGGCAGCAGTCGACTGGTGGCGGCCAACGGGAAGAAAAGCTTCCTCTCTATAAAAAGAGAGGGTGTGGGCTTTTGGATGGCTAATGCTTATGCTCTAAGTGATCTTCCAAGTGCCCCACAAGCTTTAAACTCTTCTTACTTGCTTTTACTCCATTCTTATTGTAAGAAGAGTGATCTTGATTGTAAAGGTTACCTCCACCTAGCTTAGTGCAAAGGAGAGACCAATATTGATTGGCTTTGGAGGAGTGATTCACCTCGGACGAATCGGGATCGTGGATTAGCGGCGTAGCCGTGAACCATGTTACATCTTGCGTTAGAGTTTTGATTCTTGTCTTGTATATTTACTTGTCTTGTCTTATTATATTCCGCTTGCGCTAACCTTTTGTAGACGAGTAAATTACGACATCCATCGATTGAGGGCTATTCACCCCCCTCTAGCCGGCCGTTCGATCCCCAACAAGTGGTATCAGAGCCAAGGAAAGCTTGTCGAGGACTAACCGCCACAACAAGTAATTTTCAAAATGGCCGGCTCCAACATCCATCCACCGAAGTTTGAAGGAGAATTCGCTTGGTGGAAGAAGCGAATGGAAGTATTTTTCGAAAAGGATTTTGATATCATGATTACAATGGAATCCGGTTTCGTTTTGCCTAGGGATGAAGAAGGGAAGCCAATAGAGAAATCTAGGTGGACCAAAAAGCAAAGGGAAGAGCACCTTGCAAACTCAAAAGCCAAGCACCATCTCTTCAATGTGCTCCCCCAACAAGAGATCAACCGAATTGGGGAATGCTCAAGTGCCAAGGAAATGTGGGAGAGATTGGTTGAACTTCATGAAGGCACTTCGGAAGCCAAACTTGCAAGGAGAGACCTCCTCCGCTCCCAACTATCAAATATCAAATTGGAAAAGGGATAAAAGGTAACATCATTACATTCTAGGTTTAAAGAAATATTAATTGGGCTAATAAGTGTAGGAGAAAAGCTCTCCAACCGGGATATGGTAATGAAGGTCATAGATGCTTTTCTCCGGTCCTCAAGATGGAGCTCCATGGTGGACTCATTTTATATCTCCAAGAACTTAGAAGTAAGCACCTTGGAGGAATTCTTCTCAACCATGGAGTTTCATGAAACAAGGCTTGAAGGTATACAAGAAGAGCCTAGAATCCAACCTTCAAGGGGAGTAGCATTGTTGGCAAACAAGGGGAAGAAGAAGATAGAGATTCCCTCCTCCTCCGATGACGAAGCTTCCTCCTCCTCCTCCATGGATAGCACGGAAGAAGTCTATATGGTAAGGAGGGTAAGGCGTGCATTAAAAGGTTTTAGATTTAACAAATCAAATGATAGGAATAGAAGACCAAGGGGGAAGATCATTTGTTACAATTGCCAAGGAGAGAGACACATAAGGGACAATTGTCCCCTCTTGAACAAAAGCAAGGAGGAGAAGAGAAAGAAAAAAGAAAAGAAGAAGAAAAAGGGGAGCAAGAAGAAAAAGGAAGAGGAGAAGAAGGCAAAGGAAAAAGGGAAGGTCAAGGCATTCAAAGCAAAGACGTGGGATGACCCTTCCTCTTCCTATTCATCATCATCGGAAGAGGAGAACGCTTTCGTCACCAACCTTGCTCTAATGGCATTTGATGACTCGGATTGCTCCTCCACCGAAAATGAAAAATCAAGCTCAAGTGGAGGGAGCTCTAGTGAAGGGGGAGCCTCTACATCCTCATCCGAAGAAGAAGAAGAGGACATGGAAACTATGGTAACTAATCTTTCACCTAGTAAAATAGTTTCTATGATTTCTAGCCTCACTAAGGACCTATTTAGAGCTAAGAAGAAAAATAAGAGCATGCTTGAGCAAATTAAGGACTTAGAAAATAAACTAGAAAAAGCATGCTTAAATGATGATAATATTTCTTCTAGCTTAAATGATGCATGCTCACATGATAACTATATGCCTTTGGATGTTAGTGATGCATGTGTTGGGAATTGAATGCCCGCTAGAGGGGGGGGGGGTGAATAGCGTTGAGATCGTACGTAGATGGAATTCTTTCGCGTTCGAACGTCTACAATCTTGTTAGCACAGCGGAATAGTAATAACAAATAAATATAACAAGATACAATCACAACACGCACGATATAACGTGGTTCGGAACCGAATCGGTTCCTACTCCACGGATCGGGCTCAAATGAGCCCTAGCGATGCCAATCACACACCACTATCAAATAACTCTTTCTCGGAACAATCCGGAGGTGGAGAAACCTCGTACAATAGTGATTACAACAATAATCAAAAGCTACAAGCTAAGACAATGAAATACAAAGCAATACAAGTAAAGAAAACACTTTACAAATGCTCTTGGATGCTTGATCGCTTGGTTGCTTGATGTCAACTTGGAGACCCTGATTTGCAGCAGCAAATCGCCCCCAAAAGCCTCAAAAAACCGATTCCAAAATCCTTCCCGTCGAGCTCCTTTTATCCTTGCGCGCGACCTGGATTTCCGCCTATCAGTCGACTGCCATAAGTCACCAGTCGACTGATGCCACTGTTGTCGTGAGACAACGGCTCGATCCACGCTGGAAAAACTCCAACGGATCTCTTGGCAGTCGACTGCCAACATTGGCGATCGGCCGTTAGCGCGCGTAATCGGCCCGCCCGATCGGCCACGGAGCGTTCTGCTCGACACTTCGACCGACCGATTGCCATCCTTGGCAATGATCGCAGAGCCACCGATGATCGTCGCCCGAATGAGCGATCGCCGCTGTGGCATTTTCATTTGGTGGCAGTCGAACTCAAGTCGACTCATGGCAGTCGAACCGGCCATAATGCCAGTCGACTGCCAACCTCAAGAATGAGGTTTTAACCCAAGTATGGTGCCCCCATACTTGCTAGACCACCCTTAGCCTAGACCTAAGCCTTCTAGCCACCTCCATCAGCCTTGCGCCTCTCGGATCCCTCCAAGTCATCCATGACTTGTTCATCCATCGCGCTAGCTTCCCGGTGCTTCCATCGGCTATGTCATGCTAAGGGTGTGTTCACCGCCAAGGCACATTGGACTTACGCCGCCAAGACTCCGCTTGGACTTTACGCCGCCAATATCAATCCCCTTGGACTTCCCAAATGCCAAGACTCAAGCTTGGACTTTCCCTTGCCAACCCATGTTGGACTTTCCATGCCAAGTACCTATGACTTGGACTTTACCTTGCCAAGACCCATGCTTGGACTTTCCCTTGAACTCATGGTCAACCCTGGTCAACCATCAAGTCAATTATAACCTGGGTCGATTGTGTAAACAATCTCCCCAACATATTAACCGACATTAATGTCAAACATCAATGCCAAAACACTTTGTTCAAATATACTTTGTCAAACATCAAAACATCACTCGAGTCAAACTCGAGTCCATGGTCAATCGTGACCTGGGCCGATTGCACCAACAATCTCCCCCTTTTTGATGTTTGACAAAAACCAAACAAATCATTTGAGTTAGACCACTAACTCAAATCCCTTACCAATTATCCCAAATCGGTAAACACTCACCAAATGTTCTCTCCCAAACATTTCCAAAACATTCTCCCAAACATTCTCCCCCTTTTTGACTAACATCAAAAAGGTTTACTCTCCAAGGAGGTCAATGTCTCATGTCCCAATGAGATCTTACAATCTCCCCCTTGATCAAAAATACCTAGGATGCCTACCATCTTCCTAGTGATAAGTCCCATATCACTCAAGAGAGGCAATCCTATCTCACTCTCCCAATTTCCAAATTGGGTATCAAACACCCATCAATTTTAATTGATAACATTCTCCCATATAAAAAACATCCATCATCCCAAGATGGATACCTCCCCTAAAGGCTTGCTCCCTTGACCATTGCACCAACAATGTCCTTGGGAAGTCCCTAAGCCAATAGGAACTCTAAACCATCAAAATTAAGGTTCTAAGTTCAACATAGAACTTTTACTCACCCTAAATTTGATACTTTGACCTAACATAACTCCTAATCCATATCCAATGGATTTTCACCCTTCATAATGCTTCCCAAAGCATATCCTAGGGTTAGGAGTGGTTAGGAACCTTTATCATAGAACACGGGCTAAACAAACCTTGTTAACCCGAATCAGATATGGCAATGACTCTGAAGAATCGATCACTCTCATCACCGATCGCCACCAAGTGGCAATGGATCGTAGTAAATTCGAATTTCTATCGATCAATTTTGAAAATGCATAAGTAATTCTACGTATTTTGAAAATTCATGAAAGTTAATACGTACATTACTTATAAGAAATACAATAGGTGAAAATATTTTAAAATTATTTTACCCATAAAATAGTGAGTTTGATACAAAACTCAAAACCATTGAAATTTTCAATGTTTTGGCCCTATTTTGTATCAACTTCATCAATAGTGATTGCTATCAAAAGATAGACTTCACCAAGGTTTTTCAAAATGAATTTAAAATGTTTTTGAAAACCTATTTTGGATCACATTCCTTGGGCTCTATGTACATGACTTGTACACAAGCTTTCCCAATGATCCACCAATAAAATTAGATGAGTTTTAGTTCATCTAGATGCAAAAACTATGCACCTTGAACTCAACTCATATCCTAGCATCTCACATGTATCTAGGGTGTATAAATACACATACATGTCAATTGGATGTGAGATGTGGGTTTTGTTCTCCCTAAACTAGGGTTTCATGCATTTTTCTAAGGCAACTTTACTTGATTCCCTTATAAATGGGACTCCAAGTCATGCCATAGTCCTTAAATCAATTTTAATCAATTTAGATGCATGAAGATGATCATGGCATAATGATAGCAAAGTAAATCATGGCCAATGATCATGATGTCATGGCATATGATAAAATTTAAAAACACATGACATTTTAAAACTTAATCCTAAGCATGATCATGACATTTAGATGATAAAAGTAAACATGATGTCATGTCATGGCATATGGCAAACAAGGCATGACATATAAAATGTATAGGTATAATAATACCTAAGTTTTAATATTAATTGCCATTTGTTGAGACTTGTTGGGATTTAAACATATTTTGCCCTATTAACCTAATCTCCCTAGTGTGCCAAAAACTCAAAATGGCACACCAACCTCTAAACCTAAATTGTGCCAAAATGATCATTTTATCAAACTTCATAATTAATATTGGCACATCCTAACATCTTTTAGGATTAAAGACTCAAATGTATTTTCAAGGTAACCATAACCTTGAAAATAACCTAAAGTGTCACCTTTGTTATGGTTGAGTTAACTACCCATCCAATCAAGGTTGACACACCCTAAACCCATCTTAGCGTGAATCAATCACGCTCTTAGGAACCCAAAAACGATTTGAACTCCTAGGGTTACTTAGGTATTCCTTAGGGATAACTTCCCTAGATACCTTCCTAATGACCTTCCTAGGCTTATTAGCCTTGGCCATTTGGGTCTTGCCTAGGTTATCCTTTTGGATTGCCTCCCTAACAACCTTCTTAGTGGCCACCTTAGGTTTCCTAGAAACCCTAGCCACTAGGCACACCCTTTGGTCAACTCTAGGGATGACTTCCCTATTGACCTTGGTCTTCCTAGCCCTAGTTTGTGTTCCATAGTCAAATGGAACACTATGGTAAGCCACCTTAGGCTTAGGTTTGTGACCCAAACCTGTTTGCCTTTGGTTGACTTTTGACTCTTAGGTCTAAATCTTGACTTTGAGATTTTGACCTAGAGTTTGACCAATAGACCCTTGCATTTGATTTTGCATAATTTTGAGGGTCTTTTCCAATTTCTCGAGCCTTGACCTCAAGGCTTGGTTTTCTAATTCTAATTGCCAATTTTAGAATTTTGATTTAAATCATGGGCATGGGACTTTCTAGGCATATGCCTAGTCCACTTAGGATTGAACCCTAGGTGCTCTTGCACCTTTCTAATGGTCTCCCTAGGTAACATTGGTCTAGTGTTATTTGACCTAGGTTTATCCTTAGATAAATTGTTTTTAGGACATTAGTCCCAAATTTCTCCCTATTATCTAAGTAGACATTCTTAGCTCCTAAGCAAAAATACTTGTTCCTATTAGCATGCTTTTCATAAATTGCAAGTGAATTGAAATCCCTAGCATGCTTTTGCTTATAAATTGAAGAAGGAGCAAAATTAGAAGTTACCCTAGGGTTTGCCTTAGCTCCCCCTACATGTGATGCTCCATTTTGGGCCTTTTTCTCCCCTTTCTTGCATTGACTCTAGTGTAGTGTCGGTGGCACTTGAAGCATATGATATGCTCCTTGCTCTTGATATTTGAGGAACCGGCATCCTTAACTTTTGGAGCCGGTGGAGCTTTCCTAATCTTCTTTAGGCATTTGCTCTTGTAATGCCCAAATTCCCTACACTCAAAACACATAATATTATTTTTATTTGAGATTGATGTGTTTGAGTTACCTAGTTCGGTGGTAGGTGCCGGAGTTGTATTTTGAGCTTCCTCATCTTGATTGGATGTTGAAGCTTCTTCTTGTTGCTCCGGTATGGAAGTTCTCTCCTCCCCCTCAATCCTTGAGGTGGATGCTTCTTCCACTTCCTCCACATCTTCCGATCCGGATGTTGATTCCCTATCAACCTCCGAATCCTCACTTGTGAGGATGATCTCTCTCTTCACCCTCCTTATCTTCTTGAATTGATGGTGAAAACTCCTCTTCTTCTTCTTCTTGAACCGATGATGAATTTTCATGGAGCTTTGCCACTTGGCTCCATAACTCTTTAGCATCTACATAATTACCTAACATACACAAGATATTGTTAGGTATTAAATCAATTAAAAATTTTATCACCTTATCATTTTTCTCGGATGCTTGAATTTGCTCTTCGGTCCACCTCTTCTTTTTGAGGAATCCACCTCTTGGCCCTCTTGGATATTCAAATCCATCCATCAAAATGGACCATTCCTCAAAATCTCTCATCATAATAAAATCCTCAATTCTTCCCTTCCAAGAATTGAATCCTTCTCGTCCGTATAGGGTGTAGGGCACCGGTGTGTTAATGTCCCATCCAAGCTTGTCTTGGAATTCCATCTTCCCTCTAGCCTTTTAGCTCCCGGCGGTTAGTCCGTAGAAGAGCCCCGGGCTCTGATACCACTTGTTGGGAATTGAATGCCCGCTAGAGGGGGGGTGAATAGCGTTGAGATCGTACGTAGATGGAATTCTTTCGCGTTCGAACGTCTACAATCTTGTTAGCACAGCGGAATAGTAATAACAAATAAATATAACAAGATACAATCACAACACGCACGATATAACGTGGTTCGGAACCGAATCGGTTCCTACTCCACGGATCGGGCTCAAATGAGCCCTAGCGATGCCAATCACACACCACTATCAAATAACTCCTTCTCGGAACAATCCGGAGGTGGAGAAACCTCATACAATAGTGATTACAACAATAATCAAAAGCTACAAGCTAAGACAATGAAATACAAAGCAATACAAGTAAAGAAAACACTTTACAAATGCTCTTGGATGCTTGATCGCTTGGTTGCTTGATGTCAACTTGAGACACGATTTGCGGCGACAAATCGCCCCAAAAGCCTCAAGAAACCGATGCCAAAATCCTTCCCGTCCGAGCTCCTTTTATCCTTGCGCGACGACTGGATTTCCGCCATCATCGATCGCCATAAGTCACCGGTCGATGACATATGTCGTGAGACAACGGCTCGATCCACTTGGAAAAACTCCAACGGATCTCTTCGCGCGATCGCCAACATTGGCGGCCGATCGCTAACGCCGTAGTCGACCGCCTCCGGCTACGGAGCGTCGCGGCTCGACACTCGATCGACACCGATCATTGCCATCCTTAGCGGGCCGATCGCCAGAGCTACCACCGATCGGCCGCCAATGAGCAATGCGATCGGTGGCATTTTCAGCCCCAAGCTGGTAGTCGAACTCAAGTCGACTCACGGCAGTCGAACCGGCCATAATGCCAGTCGACTGCCAACCTCAAGAATGAGGTTTTAACCCAAGTATGGTGCCCCCATACTTGCTAGACCACCCTTAGCCTAGACCTAAGCCTTCTAGCCACCTCCATCAGCCTTGCGCCTCTCGGATCCCTCCAAGTCATCCATGACTTGTTCATCCATCGCGCTAGCTTCCAGGTGCTTCCATCGGCTATGTCATGCTAACGGTGTTTACACCGCCAAGGCACATTGGACTTACGCCGCCAAGACTCCGCTTGGACTTTACGCCGCCAATATCAATCCCCTTGGACTTCCCAAATGCCAAGACTCAAGCTTGGACTTTCCCTTGCCAACCCATGTTGGACTTTCCATGCCAAGTACCTATGACTTGGACTTTACCTTGCCAAGACCCATGCTTGGACTTTCCCTTGAACTCATGGTCAACCCTGGTCAACCATCAAGTCAATTATAACCTGGGTCGATTGTGTAAACAATCTCCCCAACATATTAACCGACATTAATGTCAAACATCAATGCCAAAACACTTTGTTCAAATATACTTTGTCAAACATCAAAACATCACTCGAGTCAAACTCGAGTCCATGGTCAATCGTGACTTGGGCCGATTGCACCAACAACATGTATAGAAGAAAATAAGGCTTTAAGAGAGAAAGTAGATTATTTAACCAAATCCCTAGAAAAGTTTACAATTGGCTCAAATACATTGAACATGATTATAGGGAGCCAAAGAGTTAGTTTTAATAAGAAAGGCCTAGGTTATAAAGAAAAGAAAAATGAAAAGGCCTACAAATGCCTAATTGCTAGGGGACAAGATAAGAAGAAAGTAATTGCTAGGAAATGGATTCCCAAGGAGTATCTTGTGAACCCCGTAGGAAAGAACCTATTTTGGGTTCCAAAATCCATCCTTAAGGGTTAGAAAAACCCTAGGATAGTCAACCATATGGACTTGACCTATATCATATTTTTGGTTGACTTAGGATGGCGGGACAACATTTTTGAAATAGTGTTGGGTGATGATAATGTGCCCATAAATAGATAATAATGCTTAAATCATGATAATCAATGTAATTGCTATGTATATGTGCAATCATGATTTATGATTTTGAAATTTGGCATATCATCATGAGAAATAGGGTTAAATCATGTTTTAGGTGATACTTTGTTTATTATCATGACATAATACCTAATGCATGATAACAATTTAATGAATACATGTGTTTCATGATCATAATGTGAAATTAAGTCATATATATCTTTATGATCATGTTGAGTGTTAGGATGATACTTAACCTTGATAGAATTGTATAAATATAATGGTTAAGTATATACAAATACCCTCTAGGATGCATCTCACACTCACCATAGGCTACTTTGATTGAAAACTTAGCATGGGTGAGATGTTAGGATGATACAAATGTCCACTAATGTCTATGACATTTAGATGGTCATTTAAAGTATCAAAATAGCAATAATAGACCAATCATGGGGAAGACTTATGTTTATTTCATAGACATATTGCCCAAAGATCATGGTTGGATATTTCATATGTTTTCAAAACAATTTCTTAATCTAAAATCTATGTATTCATGTTTTGAAACAATTGGAACAAAAACTAGGTGTTAAACTTGATACTCACATGATAAAAAACCTAGTGGTTTTTAAACCTTTTGGATTTTTGGCAAATACGTGAAAATATAATGATTTTTCATGAAGACATATTTTTCACTGATAAAGAATCTTACAAGAAATATGTTCCCCAAATTTCATGATTTTTCGAATTTTTTGGAATTTTTAATGCATTTCTGAAATTCGGTCCGAAAATCAGAAAGTTCTGAAATTCGCTACCGATCGTAGTCCGAATACGATCGTGGTGGCACAAAATCAGACTAGTTAAGGCCGAATTCAGGTTTTAGACTAATTTTTGGTATTTTCCTTCTATTAGACTTGATGCCATGTGTTTATAACTTAGTATTAATCTTTTTGATGGTGTCAAAGGGGGAGAAAATATTATGTTTAAGTTAATTATGATAGGGGGAGAATTTGTAGAGAGAGTTTCATGGATTAAGGGGGAGTTGCATGTTGCTATATCATGTTTATGTTTACATGCTTTCTTACCTTAGAAATTTTTATCAAATGTTTTTACCTAACTTAAACGGATTGCCACACATCAAAAAGGGGGAGATTGTTAGGGCAATATCTTGCCATGATTAGGTTTTGATGTGTGTGGCAAAGGGTTTAAGTTAGTTTGTTATGTTGATTTGATATGTGCGTTGAAGTCGTGCAGGACTTAGTAATTCGCACATGGAGCCGTGGTGAGTTTCACAACTCATGACTCGGTCCTTGAGTCGGTGAAGGATGTTTTGCGGAAGCCGTGCGCTTGGAGCATCTGAGGGACCGTCGGACGAGGAGCTTGGAGTGAAGCCGGAGGAAGTAGACTTCGAGGCAAGAGACGCGAAGGAGCATTGCAGAGCCGTGCGCCTGATGCTGCCGAGGGACGTGGCCGCAAACGAAGAGAACTTCGAAGGCGAGGGACTCCGAGAGATGAGAGTGAGCGAATGTAACCCAGGAAGGGGTAGCTCTTAGGTGAAACTTGGTCATTTGGCTAAGTGTCGGATGGGATTTCCGACACCGCCGATCGCCATGGAATGACAATGATCGCTCTGAGTCGAACGCGTGGTTCGACGGTATTCGATCGAGTGTTTGAGGCGTGATCGCCGCCATATGTGCAAATGCCGCCGACGATCGATCACGCAAGCGGCGATCGGTAGTCGAAAGGGTTTCGCCACGACCGCTGCCGTCCGGGCCGGTCGACTACGGAGCGTGATCGTGATGAGGTCCATCAGTCGACTGCCAAGTGTTTCGTTGGACTACAACGGTCAGAATCCGACGTGTTCAAAGGCCGTTGGAGTGGCGGCGATCCGATCGCCAAGGGCGTGATCGGTAGTGGCGGCCAACGGGAAGAAAAGCTTCCTCTCTATAAAAAGAGAGGGTGTGGGCTTTTGGATGGCTAATGCTTATGCTCTAAGTGATCTTCCAAGTGCCCCACAAGCTTTAAACTCTTCTTACTTGCTTTTACTCCATTCTTATTGTAAGAAGAGTAATCTTGATTGTAAAGGTTACC
Organism: Wurfbainia villosa; assembly: GCA_025175895.1. Taxonomy (NCBI): domain Eukaryota; kingdom Viridiplantae; phylum Streptophyta; class Magnoliopsida; order Zingiberales; family Zingiberaceae; genus Wurfbainia; species Wurfbainia villosa. Next base: position 69,318,492 of record CM045996.1, read on the forward strand.
TTCACCTAGCTTGGTGCAAAGGAGAGACCAATAGTGATTGGCTTTGGAGGAGTGATTCACCTCGGACGAATCGGGATCGTGGATTAGCGGCGTAGCCGTGAACCACGTTACATCTTGCGTTAGCGTTTTGATTCTTGTCTTATTATATTCCGCTTGCGCTAACCTTTTGTAGACGAGTAAATTACGACATCCATCGATTGAGGGATATTCACCCCCCTCTAGCCGGCCGTTCGATCCCCAATAATGGATACTTAGCAATTGAAAGTTTAAGTTATAGATACTTGGCAAAGTGAAAGTCTAAGAGTGTAGGTTTGGTGACGTAAAGTCCAAGCATGGGTCTTGACGACATAAGTTGAAATAGATCTTGGCAAGGAAGTCCAAGGATGTAGTTTTGACAACGTAAAATCCAAGCACGAAGTCTTGGCGGCATAAGTCCAAATGAACCTTGGCAAAGGACTCGGTTAGCATGATATAGCTGATGGAAGCACCTGAAGGCTAATGCGAAGGATGAAGAGTTACGGACTCGAGGGATTCGAGATGTGTGAGATTGATGGAGGTGGCTAGAAGGCTTAGATCTAGACTAAGAGTGATCAATCAAGGATGAGAAGATCATACTTGAGTTAAATCTCATGTTTGAGGTTTACCAGTCGATTGACCGAGTATTTGACACTCGGGAGCCTAGTTGACTTAGAGCAGTCGACTGAGATTATGACCAGTCGACTGGTCAAGGAGTCGATTTCTTGGCTAAGGTTGTGACAGTCGACAATCATGTATGGGCAGTTGACTGCTCAAGATTGTCATGGATGGATAGTCGACTGTTGCCACTATAGCAGTGCACAGATTGTTACGTAGTCGACTGGCCAATTGACTACAGGACAACAATCGACTATTAGTAAGGACAGTCGACTGCTGATGTTTTTGTTGGGTAGATTCTAACATTGATGGAGTCGTTGTGAGACAACATATAGGCTAGCAGTCGACTGGTGCCTTTTGACAGTCAATTGCTGGGTGTGAAATCAGTCAATTGTAGGTTATAAGAGTAGCTCATGGAGGATTTCGGCTAAAATTTTTAGGGTGATTTTGAAGGAGAAGTGTTGTTATATTTCATACCTTCAAAAGTAATCCAAAGCAACCAACAAGCAAGCAATCAAAAATTCTTTTTGTAAAATTTTCTTTACTTGTATTTGCTTATTGCTTTGTATAATTCTTGTATTTCGTATATTATTATTGTAATCATTTTGTAAGAAGTTTCTCCATCTCCGGAGTATTTTCCAAGAAGGAGAAGTTTATTAGTGGTGGTATGCATCACTAGAGCTCACTCTAGAGCTCAATCGTGGAGTAGGAACTAGGGTTCTGAACCACGTTAAATCTTCTTATGTCCATGTTGTGATTGTTTTGTATTTTATCTTCGTATATTTGTATTCCGCTACGTATTAATGTTTTGTAGACAAACAATCACGATCGAAATACGAAATCGAAGAAATCGTTATTCACTCCCCCTCTAGCGTGACATCAATTCCTCAACACCAATAATAGCTATGGAATACATGACATGTCAGGTGGAGCTTTTCTATAATGGTTTCTCCTAACAACCCATCAAAGGGCTCCATTGGTGGGTAATCTTGGTCGGCGAAGGGATCTGAGCTCCTATATAAGGGTTGGTTGACGTAAAGAGAAGCTCTCTGACTACACTTCTATTATATTAGCTACATTTAAATTCTTTTACATCTTTTTCTATCTGGCTTAAGCATCAGAGAGGCATCGCTAGAGCATCGACACCCTCCAACCCATGTTTACATTGGATAGTAATTTGTTGTGATGAGGTGCACCATTTTTGCGAACCATCTCTTCAAAAGGACTCAATAAAAGGAGTTATTTCTTTACCACATCAGTTGACATCGTCTGTGGGAAACTTGAGTGAGACATAGACGATGTGATCTTATGAGGTTCATTCTTCGACCTCCACCTGAGAGGAGGCTTTCATAACCTTAACTCATGAACAACTAATTGTGATTGTGCAAAAGATAGTGGAAGAGGCATTGACCCAAGGCAGCGGGAAGGTCATTCGTCCATCACCCCCACCGTAGGAACAAGGAGGGACCTTTCCCCATGTAAAGGAGCAAAATTTTCCTCCTCTCCTTAGCAAGGAAAGAAGGGAGGAACAAGAAGAATATCAAACAGCTAAGTGTCAAGCGACGATTGAAATTGTTCCTTGCTTCATTTGCAAGGAGCAAGAAGAAAGTTTACTATTGACATACAAGGTGTGATAGAAGTTGACTCTTTTTGTGGAAGAGATATGTTGGAGGAGCTTCCCTTAAATTTCTGCTCTCCCCATCTGGGAGAGTACGATGCCACATTTGATCCAAAATAGCATCTCTACAAGTTCGAGAATGAAACCCCTGCTACATTAATACTCGAACGCTATCAAGTGTCAAGTATTTGTCACTATCCTAGTGGGATCAACCTAGAAGTAGTTCCAATCATTGTGGTCGGGATCCCTTACGTCTTTCAACATCTTTTGTGAGGCATTTTGTAGCATTTTGCTAGCTGCAAGAAGTACAAACCAACTACTTTTAGTCTATTTAATGTAAAGTAGGATCCGATTGAGCCTTTGAAGGGGTATATCGAACAGTTCACTCGGGCCACTCTGGAAGTCCCTACTTCCACTTTCGGAGTTCTGATGACAACAATTTCCAAAGGGTTGAAGGATAGAGACCTTTTTTTATTCTCTGATGAAAAAGCTCTTGATAAGCTACGATGAACTACTTAGTCAAGTTGAGAAGTACATTAATGTAGAGAAGGCTTATAAGGTCTGTCATATCTCAAAGGGACAAGGGGTGGTAAGTAAAATCTCGGTCATAAAAGATGACATGTCACGATCAATAGTCCCAAGATCGGGCGACTTCAAGTCATATTAGGACCAACGTTGCTAGAGGGGGGGGGGTTAATAGCGATTTGAACTAAACACAACACACCGAATTTTATATGGTTCAGAACTCCCTCCCCCCTCAATTTCTACTATATGGCCTAACTCCTACTGATAGTCTCACTATCACTTCCTCCTTCTCGAAAATCTTTCAGAGATGGAGAAACCTCTTACAATGTGGAGCTTGTGCAAAAAATGCAACCAAATATAAAATATACAAATGAAATGAAAAACAAGCATCAAAACACTTTACACGATTGTGATCTTACTTGCTTGTAGCTTGGTTGCTTTGTAATGTCTTGGAAAGTTTGGAATGCAGTAGCAATCCCCCTTCAAAGTCTCAAAGAACTGACATCTCGAAATCTCCACGAAACCTTCTTTTATAAAGTCTTCATCAGGCTAATTTTTGCCTACCAATCGACTGGTCTTACCCCCAGTCGACTGGTTATCGACCATTGCTCTTCAACGACTAAATCCACATCATATTTTGACATGTTATAGTGCATCAGTCGATAGGTATAAGTCACTAGCCGATAGGTAAGCTCTAGTCGAATCGACTGGTTGAATTAGAAACATTCTGTAGGCTGAAAATACTGTTCACAGTCGATTGTTACTGTAGCAATCGACTGTTATTGTAGCAATCAACTGGTGAGCAACAACAATGGATTGCTACTGTCCACAGTCGAGTTCTGTCGCTTGTTACTGTAACAATCGACTGTTATTATAGCAATCAACTAGAGAACAGCAGCAATCGATTGCTACTGTCCGTAGTTGAGTTTTAAACTCAATGGTGCTTGAATAGTAAACACCAGTCGAGTGGTATTTCAGTCTCAACCTAATTTCAAATCAACTCTCGCTTTACCTGGTATCTGATTGACCTTAACCTACCAGGACTTTTCTCGTCCAGCATCTGATCACTCTTGATCCATCAGAATCTCCTTTGCCTAGCATCCTATCAATCGTGACCTACTAGGACTTTCCTTGCCAAGTTTGGTCTCTCTGATCGGTCGGGTCCTCCCTTGACAAGCATGGTCTTCCAGACCTGTTGGGACTTCACCTACCAAGCACAGTCACCGTCGACTTACCGGGACTTTATCTGCCAAGCGCAATCACCCTTGACCTACTGGGACTTTACTTGTTAAGCACAGTCTCCAAGACCTACTGGGACTTCACTTGCCAAGTACGGTCTCCCAGACATGTCGGGACTTCACTTTCCTAGTTATCCAGTCACCATGACCTACCAGGACTTTTCTTCACTAAACATTCGGTCCTCCTTAATCTATTTAGACTTTCATTGCCTTGCATTCGGTCTCTAGACCTGCAAGGGCTTTCCCGACACCAAACATCCGATCTTCCTTGACTTGTTTGGGGTTTTCTCTCCTCATGCCAAGTATCCAATCAACCTTCACTCACCTAGACTTCTTTCTTGCCAACTCCCCTGTTGTACTTTTCATCACCAAGTGTCTGGTCAATATTGACTGACTTGGACTTTTCACTCGCCAACTCCCAGTTGGACTTCACGATAAACTCCATATGACTATAAGGATGCATTTGGTATGTCGTAATCTGCCTTATAATGTAATCCATATTACATTACAAGGTAGATTCCTTTGTTTGTTACTGTCTTCAAATTGTAATGTAATGTGATTTAGATTACAAAAGACACTAAAGTTTTGTAATCTGGATTACAAAGCAAAATCTATGTAATTCAGATTACATTACAAGCCGTGATTTGAAAATTGTTAGATGCTCAACAATCGAAGTTGATCGTTGTCGTCCGGTATCACCACCGATCAGTCGACCGTTGGCCCGACGTCGACAATCAATCGACGAGTGACTGACGACCGATCGATGAGTGGCTGACGACCTACCGACGGGCGATCGACGACCTGTCGGCGGGTGGCGCGGCGCATCGACGACGACCGCCGATCGATCACCGGCGATCGAGCGGTGTGACCGGGAAGCGGCCGCCGATCGTCGGCCGATGATCGGCGGCGACCGACAGCGACCGACCGTTGGCGATCGACGGCGGTCGACCGTCGATCGACCGTCGACGATCGATGGTGATCGATCGGGGGGCTACTATCGGCCGTCGATCGTTGGTCTGCCTGTCATCGATCGACCGTCGTCGTCATCGTTATCGTTGTCTCCGTCATCGTGGTCGATCCATTCTTATCGTCTTTGTAATGGACACCAAACAAAAGAATGTAATGACCTTTGTAATCTAAGATTACATACAATTTTTATCCAAACATAGTAATGTAATCAAGATTACATTGTATTCCATTACAACTTGGATTACATTACAACTTGGATTACATTACGTCCTACCAAATGCAGCCTAAATGTCTCATACCATCCCATAGTCATATTGTCATCCTTACATCGAAACTCAACTTCAACTCGATTCTCACTCGAGCTTGGTCAACCTTGACCAGAGGTTGATTGCACCAACAATCTCCCTCATATATCCTATCCTTTACTTCTGATCATATTGTCAAACATCGAAACTCAACTCGAGCTTAGTCAACCTTGACCAGATGCCGATTGCACCAACAAAACCTTCCAAGTTTATGGGAGAAATGATATCCAGAATTGCCTGGGGTGAGAGGAAACAGAGGAGGTGATATATTGCTATAGTATGTTATGAATGTTTGTAAAGTGTCATTTTTAATAAAGAAGTGTGTTCACTTGACCCGACTAAGAAAAATCGTAAGCTCTTGGTTTGACCCAAGTGCTTTTTAAGTAGTGAAGCGGGAAGGGGGAGGAGCGAGGAGCCGAGCTTGGGCCGAAGAGGTAGTTCATAAGTTCTCAGTCTAGTCGAAGTGTTAGTATTCCCTCAAAGTAGTGAAATGAGGAGGACGAGGAGCTGAGCTCGGGCTAGTCGAGGTAGTTCGTAAGTCATCGGTTTGGTTGAAGTGCTAGTATTCCCCCGAAGTAGTGAAACGAGGAGAGAGGAATTGTGCTCGAACCGATCAAGATAGTGATAGTATTCTTCCGAAGTAGTAAAACGAGGAGGAGCGAGGAGTTTAGCTTAAGCCGACCGAGAGAATTCTTAAGTCTTCACTCTAGTCAAAGTGCTAGTATTCCCCTCGAAGAAGTGAAGCAAGAAGTCGAGCTTAGGTCGACCAAGGCAGTTCATAAGTCTTTGGTTCAGTCGAAGTGCTAGTATTCCCCCGAAGTAGTAAAGAGAGGAGGAGTTGAGCTCGAACCAACCTAGGCAATTCTTAAGTCCTTAGTTTGGTCAAAGTGCTAGTATTCACTCGAAGTAGTGAAACGAGGAGAAGCAAGGAGCCAAACTCAGGCTGGTTAAGGCAGTTTGTAAGTCCTTCGTCAATCGAAGTGCTAGTATTCCCTTGAAGTAATGAAACGGAGAGAAGCTAGAAGTCGAGTTCGAACCTACCAAGCATTTCGTTAGTTCTCGGTCTGGTCAAAGTACTAGTATTCCCCTAAAGTAGTGAAATAGTGAGGAGTGAGGAGTCGAGCTCGGCCTAGTGGAGGCAGTTCGTAAGTCTTCGGTCCAGTCGAAGTGCTAGTATTCCACCGAAGTAGTGAAATGGGGAGGAGTGAGGAGCTGAGCTCGGGTCGACCGAGGTAGTTTGTAAGTCTTCGGTCTAATTGAAGTGCTAGTATTTCCCCAAAGTAGTGAAATGGGGAGAAGCGAGAGATGAGATTGGCTCGACCGAGGTAGTTCATAAGTCTTCAGTCCAGTCTAAGTGCTAGTATTCCCTCAAAATAGCGAAACAAGTGTTAGGAATATTGGAACGGCTAGAGGGGGGTGAATAGCGTAGATGAAATTCGATCGTGTTTGTGTCTACAATTTCGTTAGTGCGCAGCGGAAATAGAAATAATAAAAGCAATAACGAAATAGACAACAAGCTAACACAATGTTATAACGTGGTTCGGAACCGCACGGTTCCTACTCCACGGATCGAGCTCTAAAGAGCCCTAGTGATGCACACGCACTCACTAATGATAAACACTCCTTCTCGACACAAGTCGGAGGCGGAGAAACCCCTTACAATAGATCTTACAACAGTAAGAATGAAATACAAGCAATATACAATGTAAATATGAAATATAAGTAAAGAAAAGACTTTACAACACTTTCTTTGATTGCTTGAATGCTTGGTTGCTTGCTTGCACTTGGAGACCTGATTTGCACCAACAAATCACCCCAATAGCCCTCAAGAACCGATTGCTTTTTCCTCCATCACGAGCTCCATATATAGCTTCAACCTGTGCTGGAAAAAGTCTATCAGTCGACTGATCGGGACAATCAGTCGACTGATGCCACTGTTGTCGTGAGACAACGGGTAGTTCCACGTTGGATAAGTCCAACGGAGCTACCATCAGTCGATTGATTGTGACCATCAGTCGACTGATGGAGTCCTCACTCGACCAGTCGAGTCTCGACTCCATTCTGTGGCCGAATTCTCGAGCACCAGTCGACTGATCACACGATCGATCATTGCTGAGCCATCACCGATCGCCCACCTCGGCAATGATCGCTAGCCATAACCCGCATCAAACCCTAGTTGACTTCGGTCCAATGCGCACATGACACCGACCGCACACCTCAAACATGAGGTTTTAACCCAAGTATGGTTCCCCCATACTTGCTAGACCACCCTTAGCCTAGACCTAAGCCTTCTAGCCACCTCCATTAGCCTCACGCCTCTCGGATCCCTCCAAGTCATCCATGACTTGTTCATCCATCGCGCTAGCCTTCAGGTGCTTCCGTCGGCTATGTCATGCTAACGGTGTCTACACCGCCAAGGCACATTGGACTTACGCCGCCAAGACTCCGCTTGGACTTTACGCCGTCAACCATTGGACTTATGCTGCCAAGACTACCACTTGGACTTTACGCTGCCAACCATTGGACTTATGCTGCCAAGACTACCGTTTGGACTTTACGCCGCCAATATCAAACCCCTTGGACTTCAAATGCCAACCCATGTTGGACTTTCCATGCCAAGACCATGCTTGGACTTTCCTTGCCAACTCATGTTGGACTTTCTATTTGCCAAGACCCATTCTTGGACTTTCCTTGCCAACACATGTTGGACTTTCCATTTGCCAAATACTCAGGACTTGGACTTTCCATGACAATTATATTGTCATATGTTTTTGTCGAAACATCAAAACACATCAAAACATTACTCGAGCCAAACTCGAGTCCTGGTCAATCGTGACCTGGGCCGATTGCACCAACAATCTCCCCCTTTTTGATGTTTGACAAAAAACCAAACAAATAATTGAGTTAGAATACTAACTATAATCCTTTACCAATTATCCCAAATTGGTAAAGGAGGAAAATGGTAAATGCTCCCAAATTGGTTAGAATACTAACTCTAATCCTTTACCAATTATCCCAAATTGGTAAATGCTCTCCAAATGTTTTCCTCCAAACATTCTCCCCCTTTTTGACTAACAGCAAAAAGTTGTCTCCCCAAGAAGGTCAATGTCTCATGTCCCAATGAGATCTTACAATCTCCCCCTTGGTCCAAAAATACTTAGGATGCCTACCATCTTCTTAGTGATAAGTCCAATATCACTCAAGAGAGACAATCCTATTTACTCTCCCAAATTCCAAATTGGGTATCAAGAATCCCATTTTCCTCCTCATGAGGAAAAAATCCCATCCATCATCCCATGATGGATACTTCCCCCTAAAGGCTTGCTCCCCCTTGACCATTGCACCAACAATGTCCTTGGGAATTCCCTAAGCCAATAGGAATTCTAAGCCATCAAAATTAAGGTTAGAAATTCAATATTGAACTTTCCAACACCTTAACATTGATACAAACCCTAAACAACTTTCCTAATCCATATCCAATGGATTTTCACCCTTTATAATGCTTCCCAATGATGTGTCCATCATCGATTGGCACGGCAATGAGTGATCCGAGTGATACTGTTCAATCAGTCAACGCTGCCATCATGATCAGCGGTAGAAGCGATCGATAATCGAAAACTGATTTTCAGAAATCAGAAATGAGTTTTGAAAAATCATAACTAATTATACGTATATCGAAAAATCACGAAATTTGATACGTATAATACTTATGACTAATACAATGGGTGAAAAATGTTTGAAAATTATTTTACCCATTAAATAGTGAAATTGGTACAAAGTTCAAAAACATTGAAATTTTCAATGTTTTGTCCCTACTTTGTATCAACTTCATCAATGGTGATTGCTATCAAAAGATAGACTTCACTAAGGTTTGTCAAAATGATTTTAAAATGTTTTCAAAACCTTATCTTGGATCATATTCCTTGGGCTCTATGTATGCGACTTGTACACAAGCTCTCCCAATGATCCACAATGGAATTGGATGAGTTTTAGTTCATCTAGATGCAAAAGCTATGCACCTTGAACTTAACTCATATCCTAGCATCTCACATGCATCTATGGTGTATAAATACACATACATGTCAATTAGATGTGAGATGTGGATTTTATTCTCTCTAATCTAGGGTTTCATGCATTTTCCTAAGGCAACTCTACTTGATTCCCTTATAAATGAGACTCCAAGTCATGCCAAAGTCCTTAACTCAATTTTAATTAAATGCATGAATGATTATGACATTTGAGATGATATAAATAAGCATATGCTCATAATCATGATGTCATGGCATAATATGAAATCTAAAAACACATGACATTTAACTTAAATCCTAAACATGAACATGACATTTTATAAGATTAAAACTAAGTATGATGTCATGGCATGTTATATGGAAAACAAGACATGGCACATAAAATATATAGGTATAGCAATACCTACATTTTAATATTAATTGTCATTTGATATAATTATGTTTATTTTGCCATATTAACCTAAATTCTCCCAAATGTGTCAAAAACCCAAATTGACACATTAAAAACCTCTAAACCTAAATTGTGCCAATTTGATCAAATTATCAAACTTCTCAAATAATATTGGCACATCCTAAAATCTTTTAGGATTATGATTCAAATCTATTTCCAAGGTAACCATAACCTTGAAAATATCCTAAAGTGTCACCTTTGCCATGGTTGAGTTATCTACCCATCCAATCAAGGTTGGCACACCCTAAACCCATCTAGCGTGAATCAATCACGCTCTTAGGAACCCAAAACCGATTTGAGCTCCTAGGGTTAATTAGGTACTCCTTAGGGATAACCTCCTTAGATACCTTTCTAATGACCTTCCTAGGCTTGTTAGCCTTGGTCATTTGGGTCTTACCTAGGTTGACTCTAGGGGTAACTCCCCTTGCAACCTTCTTAGTGGCCACCCTAGGTTTCCTAGAAACCCTAGCCACTAGGCACAACCTTTTGTCAACCTTAGGGATGACTTCCCTATTGACCTTGGTCTTCCTAGACCTAGTTTGTGTCCCATAATCAAATGGAACACTATGGTAAGCTACCTTAGGATTAGGTTTGTGACCAAAACCTTGCTTGCCTTTGGTTGACTTTTGTCTTTTAGATCCTACTTGTTGACTTTGATTATTTGACCTAAAAGTTTGACCAATTGACCCTTGCATTTGATTTTGCATAATGTTGAGGGTCTTTTCAAGTTCTTCAAGCCTTGACCTCAAGGCTTGATTTTCCTTTTCTAAATATCTCAATTTTTGATTTTTCATTTTCTCTTGAGATATTTCTATTTCTAGGCATATGTCTAGATTCCTTAGCATTAAAGCCTAGATGTTCTCCTATTTTCTTAATGCTTTCCTTAGGTAATATATTTTTAGGGACATTAGTCCCAAATTTCTTCTTATTTCCTAAGTGAACACTCTTAGCACCTAAACAAAAGTATTTATTTCTATTAGCATGCTTTTCATGGCAAATTGCAAGAGAATTAAAATTCCTAGCATGCTTTTGACTTTTAAATTTAGAAGATGCATTATTGAAATATACCTTAGGGTTTGCCTTGGAGGCTCCCCCTACATGTATAGCTCCTTCTTGGGTCTTTTTGCTCCCCCTAGGGCATTGATATCGGTAAAGACCCGGTAGCTGGCACTTGAAGCAAATGACTTGCTCCTTGCTTTTCTTGGCATTGGGAACACCGGCTTCATTGACTATTTGTGCCGGTGGAGCTTTCCTAATCTTCTTTGGGCACTTGCTCTTGTAGTGTCCGGTTTCCCTACACTCAAAACATATTATATGCATTTTATTATTAACACATATGTTTGAGTTACCTAGGGTAGTGGTGGAGCCCGGAGTTGGATTTTGAGCTTCCTCATCTTGACCGGATGTTGAAGGCTCTTCTTGAGGTTGCTCCGGTATAGAGGATGGTCTTTCCTCCTCAATCCTAGAAGTGGATGCTCCTTCCACTTCTTCCACCTCTTCTTTCTCCGATCCGGAAGTTGACTCCATCTCATCTTCCGATTCCTCACTTTCACTTGAGGATGAACTCTCTTCATGGAATCTTGCCAATTTTCTCCATAGCTCCTTGGCATACATGTAATCCCCTAGCTTGCACAAAACATCATTAGGGATTAAATCTTCCAAAAGTTTCGTTACCTTAACTTCGGTCTTAAGCTTTTGGCGTTGCTCTTGGGTCCACTTTTTCAATTTTAGGACATTCCCCTTCTTATCCCTAGGGGGTTCAAGGCCTTCAACGAGGATGAACCAATCCTCTATGTTCATCATCAAGAATGTTTCCATTCTTGCTCTCCATGCCGGAAAATCTTCTGGATCATATGGAGGTGGAGTGTTGATTTCCCATCCAAGCTTGTCTTGGAATTTCATCTTCACCCTCTAGCCTTTTGCCTTAGCTCCCGGTTGTTAATCCGTAGAAGAGCCCCAGACTCTGATACCACTTGTTAGGAATATTGGAACGGCTAGAGGGGGGGGTGAATAGCGTAGATGAAATTCGATCGCGTTTGTGTCTACAATTTCGTTAGTCTTGCAGTGAAATAGAAATAATAAAAGCAATAACGAAATAGACAACAAGCTAACACAATGATATAACGTGGTTCGGAACCGCACGGTTCCTACTCCACCGATCGAGCTCTAAAGAGCCCTAGTGATGCACACACACTCACTAATGATAAACACTCCTTCTCGACACAAGTCGGAGGCGGAGAAACCCCTTACAATAGATCTTACAACAGTAAGAACGAAATACAAGCAATATATAATGTAAATATGAAATACAAGTAAAGAAAAGACTTTACAACACTTGCTTTGATTGCTTGAATGCTTGGTTGCTTGCTTGCACTTAGAGACCTGATTTGCACCAACAAATCGCCCCAATAGCCCTCAAGAACCGATTGCTTTTTCCTCCATCACGAGCTCCATATATAGCTTCAACCTGTGCTGGAAAAAGTCTATCAGTCGACTGATCGGGACAATCAGTCGACTGATGCCACTGTTGTCGTGAGACAATGGCTAGTTCCACGTTGGATAAGTCCAACGGAACTACCATCAGTCGACTGATTGTGACCATCGATCGGTGATGGAGTCCTCGACCGACCGAGTCTCGACTCCATTCTCGTGGTCGATCTCGAGCACCGGTCGACCGATCACACGATCGGGCCGATCGCTGAGCCATCACCGACCGCCCACCTCGGCAATGATCGCTAGGCCATAACCCGCAGTCAAACCCTAGTTGACTCGGTCCATTCGACTGCCACATGACACCAGTCGACTGGCACACCTCAAACATGAGGTTTTAACCCAAGTATGGTTCCCCCATACTTGCTAGACCACCCTTAGCCTAGACCTAAGCCTTCTAGCCACCTCCATTAGCCTCACGCCTCTCGGATCCCTCTAAGTCATCCATGACTTGTTCATCCATCGCGCTAGCCTTCAGGTGCTTCCGTCGGCTATGTCATGCTAACGGTGTCTACACCGCCAAGGCACATTGGACTTACGCCGCCAAGACTCCGCTTGGACTTTACGCCGCCAACCATTGGACTTATGCTGCCAAGACTACCGCTTGGACTTTACGCCGCCAACCATTGGACTTATGCTGCCAAGACTACCGCTTGGACTTTACGCCGCCAATATCAAACCCCTTGGACTTTAAATGCCAACCCATGTTGGACTTTCCATGCCAAGACCATGCTTGGACTTTCCTTGCCAACTCATGTTGGACTTTCCATTTGCCAAAACTCATGCTTGGACTTTCCTTGCCAACACATGTTGGACTTTCCATTTGCCAAGTACTCAGGACTTGGACTTTCCATGACAATTATATTGTCATATGTTTTTTTCGAAACATCAAAACACATCAAAACATTACTCGAGCCAAACTCGAGTCCTGGTCAATCGTGACCTGGGCCGATTGCACCAACAACAAGGAGGAGCGAGGAGCTGAACTTGAGCTAGCTAAGACAGTTCGTAAGTCCTTGGTTTGGTTGAAGTTCTATAATTCCTCCGGACATGTGAAGCAAGGAAGACTCTGCTCAACCGAGACAATTTGTAAGTTCTCGATCTGATTGGAGTGCATAAAAGAAATATAATTTTCCCGAACATGTAAAGAGGAGAGAACTCTATCTAGTTGGAACAGTTCGTAAAGCTCTCAATCCGACTAGAGTGCATCACAAAAGTATAATTCCCTTAGATATGCGAAGTGAAGAGGACTCTGTCCAACCGAAGCAGTTCGTAAGCCCTCGGTTCGGTTGGAGTGCATTGCAGAAGCATAATTCCCCCAGACATATGAAGCAGAGGGGACTCTACTTAGCTGAGATAGTTTGTAAGCCCTCAGTTCAACTGGAGTATGTCGTAGAAGTATAATTCCCTCAGACATGTGAAATGGGGAGTGCTTTGCCCAGCTAAAGCATTTCGTAAGCCCTTGGTCCAGCTAGAGTGCATCACAGAAGTATAATTCCCCCAAACATATGAAGCGGAGAGGATTCTTCCCAGCTGAGGTAGTTCGTAAGTCCTTAGTTTGGTTGAAGTGCATCGCAGAAGTATAATTCCCTCGGACATATGAAGCGGGGAGGACTCTGGCCAACTGATGTTATTTGTAAGTCCTCGATCCGACTGGAATGTGTCGCAGAAGCATAATTCCCCCGGACATGTGAACCAGATAAGACTCTGCCTAATCGAGATAGTTCATAAGCTCTTGATCCGATTGGAGTGCTTTACAAAAGTATAATTCCTCTGGACATGTAAAGCGAGGAGGACTCTGCCTAGCCGAGGCAGTTTGTAAACCCTTGATCTGGCTGTAGTGCATCGCAAAAACATAATTCCCTTGGACATGTGAAGTCGGGAGGACTTTGCCTAACTGAGGCAATTCGTAAGCCTTGACCCGGTCAAGGCTCTCTTTGTTGGAAGTATCATTATGGGACAAAGTATCCCACTCTGCCTAGAGTACTAAAGAGAGGAGAAGTATTGTCATCCATTCAAAACAGTCCGTAAGCCCTCAGCTCAACTCGAACATTCTTTTATAAAGCAGTCTGGAGAGAAGTATTTTCACTTACCCGATCGAGGTAGTTTATAAGCTCTCGGTTTGACTCGAGCATTCTTTTATGAAGCTATATGTGGAGAAGTATTTTCATCCACCCCACTAAGGCAGTTCATAAGTCGTTGGCCTAGCTTGGATATGTTTTATGAAGCAGACTGGAGAAAAGTATTTTCACCAGTTTAGTCGAAACAATTCATAAGCCCTTGGCCCGACTAGGGTTCTCTTTGTTGGAAGTATCATTATGGGGCAAAGTCTCCCACTTCTCCTAGGGTGTGGAAGAGAAGAGAAGTGTTGTCGTTCAACTGAGGTAATTCATAAGTCCTCAGTTCGACAAAAATGGAGCATATATATATATATATATGAGAAAGGATCAATTGACATCAGATTTATTCGAATTGTTTGATTATTTCGGAGGGTGGTTAATAATAACACTGAAAATAGATCCTCGATTATATACTTGTAGACGCGGAGAATTGGAATAGTGGATGAAAGGATGGAGGCTCGTGGGACTGAGGAGGAGCTCGAGATTGCAAGGGCTCAGGTAATCAGATGCTCGAGATCTCAGACATTCAACTCTTACAAGATCCAGGGGAGTCGGGAGCACATGTGCTCGGGGCCCATAGTTTAGAGAAGTCGGGAACTTATAAGGCAAGATCATGAGTCAAAAATTTGAGGACTATAAATGAGATTTTTCTCAATAAATATCATACTTGGTCTCCTATTCACCCCTCCTAATAATAGCTCTGGAATATGTGACATGTTAGATGGAGATTTCCTATAATGGTTGTCCCTTACCAATCCATAAAAGGACTCCACTGGTAGGTAATCTTAGTTAGCGAAGAGATCTGAGCTCCTATATAAGAGTCGTTTGAGATAAAGAGAAGCTTTACTATACTTTTGTCATACTAACTATATTTTTCATTCATTTACAATTTTTCATGTATGACTTACGCATTGAGGGGGCATCATCAGAGTACTGACACCTTCTAGGCTCTGACCCGTATTGAAATTGGATAAGATTTTGCTACGGTGAGATACACCATCACTGCGAATCAGTTCTCCGGGAGAACTCGACAAAAGATGTTATTTCTTTACCATATCATTTATAAAAGTCAGGGACTAAATAAAACAATAAAATATAAAACATTTTAAAGATGAATTTTTAAAATTAAAAGGATTAGTATATATATAAATTCACCTATTTTATAAAATATTAAAAACTAAATAAAATCTAGAAAATTAGAAGATTGATATGTATGAAGAATAAATTAAAATTAGATAATTAAATTATAAAACTACCATCGGCATGATCCATCGTCGCAATCGATCCATTTCATGCAGACCAAATTAAATCATCCAACTTAAGTCGCTCGTTCCATCTAATTTTATATGTAACATTTTAAAAATAAAAAAAATAAAATAAAATAGTTTGTATAGAATTGGTCACTTCAAAATCATTTCGATCCACCGAAATTAAAAATCATAATTAGTTCCAGCATTAAATATAGAAATTTTATTTGTCAATAATTGATAGGAAATAAAATAAAAATAAAACTTTAATCATATCGCGGTTTTATTGGATATTTGAGGTCCGATTCAAGTTTGAACCGGTCGGTGTCCGGCTCAACTACTCGAAGGTGGGCCCGCTGCTTCCCTGTCAATCCACATGGGACACGCAGTCCCATGCGGGCAACTGGCCCTAGTCAATCTCTCCCGCAAATCCCATTCACATTATTTTGCCTACCACTGTTTTCTCTTCCCCTATTCATTTCGATCTCTTTATTTATTTATTTATTTATTTTAAAATAATAATAATAATAATAATAATAATGATGAGAAGAAAAAAAAAAGAAAATGGGAAAAAAATTTCTTTCAAAACCGGTAAATTAATTACTCTCGTCCATAATTTCGCAGTTCCCCTTTCACAAGTATTTAAGAGCATGAGCCCACTGATATGTTATCATGAGTTGGCACCTGCATGTTTTGATAATATTAAATTTTCTCCTTTTTTTTTTTCCTTCTATTTTTTTTTTCCTTTTGTTTTGCATTATTTGAAGGGGAATAATTTGGCCGAGGCAGTGAACCGAAGGAGAGCCCACAGCAGAACACCCACCATTCTCTCTTGTCCACATCACCACGACAAGCTATTCCTGCTGCTGCCTCGATCAGATCTAAGCGGTGGGTAAATCTCAGCTTGGATTTTCTTCATTTTACCTATTTCCCCCCTTTGTTTTTTCTATTTCTGTCCGATGGCTGCAATCTATAAACCAGCAAGTTGAGTTGAGTTCCCTTGTTCTTGTGCTTCTCTTCTCCTCCTGCTTCCTTCTCTCTTCCTCTCCAGGCTCGTGCAGTTGCAGCAGCACTTTCGTGTAAGGGCCTTCTGCTGCTGCTGCTGCTGCCCCTTTCTTCAGGGGGGCTCATGAAGAGGCTAGTAAGTACGTTTTTATATTTGTCTTTTTTTTTGGCTCTTTACTTAATTTCAACTGCTAGGTGTTGGAATGGTGTTGAGTTTGATGGGTTTGTGAATTTGGAATGTTCTTGTTCCTCCTCTGATCCCTTTTGTGTGGGTTTTGCCCACGGTTTGTG
This sequence comes from Wurfbainia villosa, assembly GCA_025175895.1. NCBI lineage: Eukaryota > Viridiplantae > Streptophyta > Magnoliopsida > Zingiberales > Zingiberaceae > Wurfbainia > Wurfbainia villosa. Next base: position 69,335,412 of record CM045996.1, read on the forward strand.
TGTGCGCAAAGTTCATTCGAAGTGGCATTGAGAAAGTGGCCATTTGGATCATCTGTGTTTCTTTTTCTCTTAGGGTTTTCCGGGTCCTCCCTGCTATGAAGTAGCTGAGATCCATTAGTTCATACTTTTTTTAAAAAAAATTCTGTTCATGAACCGATACTGCTCCTTGGTCAATGCCAAGATCTCTGTTGGTGGAATTCCAACTTCTTCTCGATTCGAATTGTTGAAAATGCAAGGATATGTCCTGACTATTTGAGTTCCAATTTTGAGGGATTTACTTCCTTGTACTCCCTCAAAAGATTAGATCTTGTTATTGTCCAAGAATCAGTACTTGCTTTCACATTCTTTCGATATCGATATGGATATCGAATTTCTGTAAATGAACACATGCTTATAGCTCTTTGTGCATTTAGGCAATTGTGATTCTTCTCCTAGTTGTTGCCGATGCCGGCAGGGGCATCAGAAGTGATGCCGGTGGCTACTGCAATTACAAACGAAGCTTGAATCCAAGACCCCATAGTGTCACCATAACAGAATTTGGGGCGGTCGGAGACGGTGTAACCTTGAACACAGTGGCCTTCCAAAATGCCATCTTTTATTTGAGGTCATTCGCCGATAAAGGAGGAGCTCAGCTCTATGTTCCGAAAGGGAAATGGCTCACTGGAAGCTTCAACCTAATCAGCCACCTTACTCTCTTCTTGGAGAAGGATGCCGTGATTATTGGAAGTCAGGTCTCAACTAATACTCCCCGACATTTTATCGAATTAGTGTATGTTTGTATTTACAAAGTTGTTTTTGTCAGTATAAGTCAATTTCTTAATGCGGGGAGCAATCTACATAATTAGCATTTATCATGCTAAATTTCTGCCATTTAAGATAGTTTAGAGCTGTTGAATATGTATCAGTTAAGACTATTCCCTTTTGCTCATAGGATTCGTCTCAATGGCCTATCGTAGAACCGCCCTCCTATGGTCAGGGCAAGATCTTCCAGGTCAGCGGCATCGTAGCTTGATAAATGGATATAACTTGACCGGCGTAGTGATAACAGGCATGAGTTCTTCGATTTCTTATCGTGCAAATTCTATGGTTAGCTCAGTTAGTCTTATGCTTTTTCAGTGTGACATCCTTTTGTTGCATGTCGAACAGGTGATAATGGAACTATTGATGGGCAGGGTCTTGTTTGGTGGGAGTGGTTCAACTCCCAGACTCTGAATTATAGCCGGCCTCATGTTCTCGAACTCATGAACTCTACTGATGTCGTCGTTTCAAATTTAACCTTCTTGAATTCGCCTGCATGGAGCATCCATCCAGTCTACTGCAGGTATGTTGTAGAAGTCAAGTTTCGACTCGTTTTTCCAGCCTTTTCGAGTACAATTTAGGCGGGAATCATCCCATGAAATTTGAATTCTGAACACAAGTTTCTACTTGGCTTTTGTGTACAATGCAGTAAAGTTGATATCCAGAACATAACAGTTTATGCTTCATTTGATTCTCCATTTACAAATGGAATAGTTCCAGGTAAAATCCCGGTTCACTTTCTAAATTACTTGTATATAAATAAAAAAAAAAGAGGCATTTTTCTCTTGAAGTCGATATATTTTAGAACTGCGATTGTCTCGTTTACTCGAATCAAACATGTTACTGAACATTCAACTAAAGCATCAATTTTCTTCAGTGAGAACATCTTTCTTTTACTGATCCTTTTGTCCCAATTTAGCTCATGCAATTTTCGCGGCCTCGTTTCAGATTCCTGCTCAAATTTGTGCATTGAAGACTCCAGTATTGAAGTTGGACAGGATGGCATTGCTCTTAAGAGTGGTTGGGACAATTATGGTATCGCTTTCGATACACCTTCAACCAACATTCATATCAGAAAGGTCCATTTGCAGGCTCCTCTTGGCTCGGGACTCGCTTTGGGCAGCGAGATGTCCGGTGGAATCTCGCTTATATATGTCGAGCACCTCCACATTGACAACTCCTTAGTTGGTATCAGCTTCGAAACCGCCCCCGGGCGCGGTGGCTTCATAACAAACATTGTCGTATCGAATGTGGAAATGGAGAATGTGCACGAGGCATTTTGGTTCACTGGCAACTCTAGTAGCCATCCCGACGACCAGTATGACCCAGAAGCCCTCCCGATCATCCAACAAATTACCCTAAAAAATGTGGTCGGCACCAACATATCGACAGCCGGATTCCTTTCGGGAATTGACAATGATCCATTCACTGCTATTTGTCTCTCAAATATCACACTGTCCATCCCCTCAGACCATGATCTCCCCTTCTCTTGGTCTTGTTCAAATGTTTCAGGATACTCTGAGTCAGTCTTTCCTAGCCCATGCTCCGACCTCACTTCAAACTCTTCCCTCTTTTGCTTCTCTCTCGACGACTTCGCCACTCTCGCAGAATCTCGATAAGCACTTGCCTCTGCTATCTCAATATTCGTTTCAGGCCTCATGTACAATTGTGAAACTTGAGCCTCGTCGCCGCTGGCCGCCATTGTTTGCTTATTCTTGCTCCCTTAATAAATCGAGTCGTTGCTCGTTCACCATCAGTCTTAGTTCTAAATGGAAGAAGGGTTGGCATCTGAGATGGTAATGTGGATTCTTGTACAGTTAAATTTCTTCATTCAATCTGTAAGAAACATTTTTGGTAGTGGTTGGAATCCAGACATGTCCTCGATACCATTTTTCTAATGTTTGTCAAAATTTTAGTACCATTTATATATATATATATATATATATATATATATATAAGAAAGTTAGCATTCAAAATATTTATTTATTATATTAATATGTCTTTTTAATTTTTTTCCTTAAACTTTTTCTAATATTTTTCACAAATGATATGTATTACCGTAGAATTGTATTTATTTTCTAAGAATACTATTTTGGCAAAGTTAAATTTCAAGTGAACAATATTGTTTTATTTATTTATTATTTTTATTACATTATTCATTTAAATCATTTGCTCTGCGACATTTAACATGCCCATTTCCAAGTCCCTTTGCGCGTGAAGCTTGGCCGGCCTTGGATGGGCTGGGCTGGGCTGACATCTTCCGGTTCAGCTGGCTTTTAAAAAAATATAGTATCATTATATTAACGATCATCTTATATAGACCTGACAAATCTAGACACGATACGAATACGATCCATTTTTTTCGTATTTGAATCGTGTATTTTTGGATTCATGTCTATTTTGTATCTATCCGTTAGACACGAAAAAATTGTGTGTCGGATTAGTGTCTTGTCTTCTGGATACATTAGATCCGTTAGACCCGTTTACTTTTTTATTGTACTTAAAAAAATCTAGGCATGAAAAAGAAAGGAGATGGAAGACATTTACAAAATCTCTACAAATTTGAATGATGATGACAATCTTTGAAATTCATTTTGTGTTTTTACGATAATTCTAGGGTTAATGTACTTGTAATCCCAATTAGATAGCATGGATTGTGGGGATTGTTAATTTTTTGTAAGCTCTTTTGTTTAAGTTATTATATTATCGTGTATTTATGAGTCTTTTCGTTTCTATTAATTGGTTTGGATCATGTCTAGTAATCTATTTTATACTTTGTTTAAGTTATTGCATTTTTGTATAATTATGAATCGTTTCATGTCTATTGGTTCGGATCGTGTCTTGCAATCCGTTTTATACGCTTTTTTTCGTGTCTAACGGATCGTATCGTGTCTATCCAAAATTAAATGATTCGTATTCGGATTGAACCCATTGACACGAAAAATTAAACGGATTGAATATGGATTAACATTTTTGGATCGTGTCTAGATCGTGTCAAGACATGAATCCGATCCATAATCCGATTTGCCGAGTTTAATCTTATGATTGTCTTATATTTTTAAAAGAAAATTAAATCAATAATCCATGGAAATGCACGGACAAGAGACGGATCGAACTTTACATTTTTAAGATCCACTCTCATACATTTATCAATCGATCAATCAAGCCCCCGGAAGCACTTCCCAATGTGACCTCTAAAGATTGCTGTACTCCAGGTATCAGGCTCATTTTATCGTAAACCAGCGACGGATTATATTTTGCGCTAATTCATTTTTAGAATTCACTAATCATTAATTTATGGACTACTTTGTTTTAATAAAATTCAAAATTGAAAAAATGATAAAGTAATTAATAAATATAGCCGTAGGTTATTCTTGTTCTTCAAGCCTCCTCTGTTCCCTCCATTTTCTCCTCCTTTTGGTGCCTGCCTAATCATATGCTGCTGCTTGCGTCCGACACGAAACCACCGGCAGCTCACGGACTCGACCGTGAAGAACCAGACGCAAGCGCCGACTTTGCATCGACGATGAGTCCGCCCGCCGGAGACGACGCTAGCTGCAAAAAAGCAGCGAGCAGAACTGCCGATTTCTTAGATGCAATTCCTCTGTTATTTTTTTTGCTCTTTTGTTTCTTAAACTTATCCTTTATGATCATTAACTTACTGGTAGATCATCGTTTATCGCCGTCAGTAAATTCGCAGTGATTATGTTTATAGAGATTGGATTCGTATTTTCATGTAAGTTTGCTCATTGCGTAAAAAGTTAGAATTCGTCAACCGAACAATCCTATTAGTCCGTCGTAAAATCATCGTAAGAAAGATATGAATTTTTACCTTTGAAACTAACAAGTAACACATATAAATTTGTTTTATCATCATTAACTGGCTGGTTGATCTTGGATTTGTAGTGTTCATATAAATTTATTAGTTAACATCTCTGTCATAAGTGCACTGCTATTACTTAAACTCGTTCTTCAGATGCAATTCCTTTGTTATGTCAACTGCATGGACTAATCTGGTTTTATTTTTCTTAATTACATGCATGCAGCAATCACAGGCAATCAAACTGTGATGTTCGTTAGTTTTAATTGTGCTGCTTCATTTTCTCTCTGATTTAAACAGTGAAATATTTGTAATCACTTAATCAAATTATGGGAATGAACATAACTTATATTATTTCATTCAAAAATTTATTTATTTGAAAGTTTTAAAATATAACTAGTTTAATATTTTATTATATTATTATATATTGATTCAATTATAAGACTTTGTTTACTTTGAAACGTATTTATTTATGATTATATTGATCGGGATGATCGTCGTCGTCGTTGCCTGGTAAAATGACAATGGACGATCACTGGCAACTATATTGACAGCTGTGTCAAAAATTGATGCCATCGACAATGGTCAACGATTGGCAGACGGGGATCAACGAGCGATAACGACGGTGACAATCGTAAATGATCAATTAGGATTTTAATTATATTAATAATTTATGTACGACCAAATTGATATTTGATAAATTAATAAAAATATAATTTTAAGAAAAAAAAATTATAACTCCGGAATCAAAGAAAATGTCACTTTTTCGATAAAATTTTCAAATTCCAATTCCATAACCCTCTTGCACAGCTCATTATTTTTCTATTTTGGATTTGTAGTGGTACTGCCTTGTACGTTAGTATATTTGTACATTATATATATTTGATGACTTTTCTTAAATTGGGATTATTAAATTTTTAAATAATTTTGAGGGTTTACTAATTATATATTATTGAAGCAAAAGATGAAATCCTCGAGAAATAAATTATGATATTTTTGAAACTAATAAAAGACTTACATATTTCATCTAGTAAAATTTGATCTTTATTTTACTAATCACAAGAATTGATTCTCATAAACTTATTAAAGATACAATGGATAGGTAGGTGAATAAGTTGCTTTCAATTTACGATAGCCAAATCCCTTTTTTTTTTTTTTGTTTTTTTTATATCTTTCATATTATATTCTCCAAAAAAACTCAGCCCTAAATCCTAACCCAAAAAAATCACATGAAGTTCATTTAACTAGTCAGATTGCAAAGACCAGAGAAGAAGTAAGCAGTACTAGAAGTACGTGCATGCTTTCTCCATGAATAAGCAAAGGAAATTTCAATGATAAATTAAATACGGAATAAATTTCTTACAACATGCCATTTCTCAGTTAATTAAGAAAACTATTAAAATCTTAACGATGCTAATCGAACACCAAATTGCAGCCAAGAATGATCAACTGTATATACATGCTGTGCTAAAAGTTTTTGTTTTGCTTCCTGGTTTTCTTTGTAATGATCCTTGTACAAATCCAAGATAATGTGTATAAATTGAACGTTATAGAGTGATGCAATTAAGTTTTGCCATAAAAGACATATATACATGTTTGTGTGTGTGTGTGTGAGAGAGAGAGATGTGGAGGCGAATAAGATGGTTCACCAGGACATTGACGAGAGGGCAAAGAAAGTCATGGTTAACAAATGAGTCACTTGGACAATTAGATGAGGACCGAAAACCATGGAGGATTCGACGAAGGTCATTATAAGTGACTCGACGAAATTAAAGTCATAAAAAGTTTGGCCAAGACCATAAGGGACTCGATGAGCATCATAGGTAACTCAGCAAAGGTCATAAGTGACTTAGCAAGAATCATGAGGGACTCAGCGAGATTCATAGAGGATTCGGCGAGGATCATATGTATAGGTGACTCAATAAGAGTCAGAGAATCTGACGAAGACCATAGGGGGCCTCGGAAGAGATTATGAAGGGTTTAGTCCTATGCGATTCGGGGGTAGGGATATAAGTAAGAGCACTTATAGAAATATAGAGGCTACTTTCCTCACACACAGTTCAGGAGTGACAGATCGAAGCCTATTGAGAAAGTCTATTATGAAAGCAATATTACATATGCCCTTCAGCAGAGTTGGCCCTGGGCTAAGGCTACAAAGGCCCAAAAAATTTTAGGACTAAATGTTTAAGTTTTAGGGCTCAATGTTCAAGTTGCATAATAAAAATAGGATTCAATTTTTAAAGTTTGCCCATAACCTTTAAATAATCAGGACCGACTCTGCGCTTCATGTCCCACACCCTCAATAATTCCCATAATCTCCATGTTCCCATCTCTCTAGTAAGGCATGACACCATTACTTTCTTCCAGGTATATATGTTGGCTCCACCGTAAATAAAAGGTATGATACACAATCTTCACTATCTCTTTTGTTTCGTTCTCTGCACCCTAATCTCTATTTTGATTTGAGTGTTAGAGGGGATTTGTCAAAGAATACCTTGGCACCCTGCTAATTTTGTATTACATTGGCAGATCTCGGTGAAGAATTTGATACCTCTTTCGCATTGTGACATATCGCACTCTTGATCCCGAAGACTCCGTCTTTGATGGACTATTAAGGGGTTAAGGGCTCAATACTAGAATGATCCCTACAAGGCTTGACATATAAGAGGAAGAGGGCTAAGATTTTAGGTCTGGCTGGATTTTTAAGCATCCTCTCCTCTTTTCTCTTCTCTTCATCAGGACGAGATATACGTTTGTCGCCTAAACTCCTACAAAAACTATTCCACTACACTTGCAAGGACCTCTTCAATGATAAGATTATATTAATGGCTTTGTCTTTGGCTTTGACTCAGATCAGCATTTGGTTTGTCATTACTTTGATATGCAATTGTTGTGTTTTCAATGATATCTAGGTCATGTAGATGTGTCGCTTGGTTCCGATTCAATGTGTCTTGCATCTTTCATACTAATGTACCCATAGAAGTTCCCCCACTCGAGTAGCAATCCCTTTAGGCCTTAACCAGACGGGCTCTCTCAACTAAGCTATCATTCATCCAAAGAAGCTTACTCAAGTGGAGGTATCCTTACTGAGTCATGCTCCTCTTTCGACCTCAACCTCCAATAATTTCTATATGATGCAACCATCATACATAGTTGCTCCTGATCGAGTAGCATAGGTCGAATATGACACCTTATCAGCAACCCCACCACTCTAGATGTATTGGTCCATCGCTGCCCCCTCTAGAAATTGATACTTTTCCATTGACTTAGGCAAGCTTTAGTCGGTATGGCAACCCATATGGACTTTTATTCCTCTAGCTATATAAGGGCGAACGAAGGTAGGTGAAAGGTATAGTTTTTCTCTTGCGCTTGAAGGCCTCTCGTCTTTCTTCCTCCCTTTGGTTGTATTTTACTCATGTAGCCATGAATCTCATTCTCAACCTATTGCTAACTTTATTATCAGAGGTGTCGCACTGACCATACCACTACCCTTTGTCACATGTTGAAGACAAGGTCATCGAGCTAAGTGGGTAGCAAGAAGATTGAATCATCCGAAAGGAGGAAGGGAGGGACTTGAGCATAAAGGGATGCCATCAAATTGTGTTGTCTGTGGGAACGAAGGGCTAAGGCATTGAGGAATCTGAAGTAGCTAAGGAAGAGGGAAAGGAAAAAACTTCAACCACGTGAAGCAAGCTTAGGCCTAAGCTACCCTATCTAAACAACTGGCTTGTTGGTCAAGGAAATTAAATCTAATGCCATCGAACATAAAATACTATTTCCACCTATAATTGTGGCAATGCTCAACTTGTGCTTCAAATAAGGAGTTGTAAGGAAAGGATTAGAAAGTCAACTACCTAGGTACTCTATCTAAGGTACTTATATAATCTCTCTTGATCACTCAGTGTCGCTTGGCCAAGATCGAGTTATCTCTCTTGGCTTATCGACCAGGATTAACTCATTTCTCTACTAGATGCCTAGTCAAGATCGAGTTATCTCTCTTAGCCTATCAACTATGATCAAGTCATCTCTCCCATCAGCCTGGGATCGAGTCATTTATCTCTTGGCTACCTGGCTAAGATCAAGTTATCTCTCTAATTCTATTAGTCAAAGTCGAGTCATTTTGCCCCTAGTCGCTTGGTCGAGAATTAATCATCTCTCTCGGTCTCTCGGGATTAAGTTATCTCTCGTAGTCTATCAACTATGATTGAGTTTCTTCTCTCCTCATTACCTAGCCGATATTCCTATCAGTCAGGATCGAATCATTTCACTCCCAAATGCCCTACCGAGATTGACTCATCTCTCTCGACCGCTCAAGATCAAGTTAGTTCTCTCCCGACCACCTAGCCGGGATTGAGTTATCTCTCATAGCCTATTACCAAGGATCGAGTCATTTCTCTTCCAGTCGCTCAGCAAGGATCAAGTAATCTCTCCTACCTATCAGTCAAGATCGAGTCATCTCTCTCAACCACTCGATCAGAATCGAGTATCTATCTTGGCCTTTCTCGACTAGGATATGTGTGAGCCTTCACTCCTAGCCCTTGAATGCGGATTGAGCTCTTATATTGCCCACATATTTGCCAGGAAGAGGGATCGAGATGGTAGTCTATATTATACTTCATCAAACTTTGCTATTCTTCCGAGCTGAGGAATTAGATATGTTCTTACATTCTCTCTCGATTCATTGTCTTCTCTATTATCCTCTCCCTTCAAGGGGGTCAAGACTTAGTTTTTTTTGTCCTAACTCAATGGGTATTAAGCAGCCGCAGGATCAAACTTTTTCCCCCATAGTGATGATGGATTCTCCTTTGCTAAGGGATTATCTTAGTTATTCTCTCCCGATGCCTTTGGTCTAGCTCGAGATTGAATTTATCTCAATAACAGTCTCTAATGATACCAAGCTACCCTATGGTTTAGCTCAGTTTTCCTTATATATTCATTCACTTTTGGAACATCTCCGATTGGAAATATCCTTTATGAGACTTCAGAGATCACTTTGGAAACATCTTTTATCAGGAACATCCTTTACAAAACTTTAGAGATCACTTTGGGAATATCCCCGACCGGAAACATCCCCGACCGAAAACATCTTGTTGGTAAGTTAGAACCTCAGAGATCACTCTAGGAACATCCCAGAAAGGTTACACAGGACTTCAACTTTGCACACTTTGGGAATATTCCCGCTCTATTTACTCACATTGAGAGCATCCTTGTTTAAAACATTTTGAAAAAGTTACACAAGGCTTCAACCTCGCACACACTTTAGGAACATTCTTATTGAGAATATCTCTGCTTTACTTACTCACTTTGGGAACATCTCTGTTGGGAATATCTTTGGAAAAGTCACATAGAACATCAACCTCAGCACGTACTTTGGGAACATCTCTGTAGGTTTTACTGCAACTTATACTTGTCGTATGAATTTAAAATGTTGTAAATAAATACTGTACTTACAGTGATTCGTCATATTCTTCGTGCTTTCGAAGATGAACAGTTCTAGGATGAGATCTCTTGAATTGTCGACGATGATCTATTCCTCCGATCTAAACTTGTCGTCTAAAAGACAATCACGATTCGTAGAATCAGAAGATCTCTACTATTCTACGAACCAAGATTTGGCGACGTCTTGACATTCTCAAGACTCTCTGATCACTCTTCTCTCCGACAGCCTGACAATATTCTTGCCTACACTGCAATCACAACCCCTTCAATCACTTGGATACTCTCCATTTATAGCTTGGTGGGCACAAGCACAAGGTGTGCACATTGTCAAGCAACGTGCACACGAACACAAACTGCAAACATCTCCCACTCGTCTAAGTTAGCTACATAGGCAAATGGTCACATAGACCAATAAGAAGTATTTAGCCACATAGACTAAATAAAGTCGGAGTATATAGTCACAGAGACTAAAAGAATAGAGATCAATAGTCATAAAGATCATATAGTCACAAAGACTAATAGAACATCCAATTCATACTTAGAAAAATGGTTCATGTGGCAACAAACACACTGATCATTCATTACTAAGAAAGTTATTACATCTTACATAGCTACTCATAGAGCGATCAATGCTAAAAAAAGTTGTTACACCTAACTTAGTCGCTCCCAAAATGATACATAATCATTCTCTAAATGAAACATAGTCATTCTCCAAGTGACACACAGTTGTTCTCCAGGTGGTACATGACCATTTTCCTGGTGGTACATAATCATTTTCCTAGATACATTCATGTCTTGCTATTTATACATATTAAATAATCTTTATTTACATCAATATAAACATCTTTAATCCCTCATAATGACTATCATGTCAAGAGCATGTTCCATATTTTCAATATTCACAATTATTTCTATACATAACAGAAATGGATCGACCAGTGAATAACATCAAAAGATGCAAATCTATTTAATCTTCTTTTTTAGCTCGAATATATTCATTTTAATCACTCGCTTTCTTAGTCATATTTCATAAATCGAATCATCCATAATCAATAGGTTTACATGCTAAAGTAGTAGACCCTGATTAAAACGTTAAGTAGACAGCTAAATAGTCACTCTGTGCAAATGCTGAGATTAATATATAATCTCAAAGGACTCACATAGTAGAGAAGCAGAGATCCATTCTTCTACTACCCTTATTATCGTTATAGCACATGTGGTATGAATCACATGTTATGATGTTATTCTCTTTACCAATAAAAAGTGCATGTTTTCCTCAACTCAACATTGTACATATTTCAATTTAGACATTCTCAATGCTTAATCCTAAATTCAACATATGAATTCTAATATAGATCCAAACATGTATAGTAAATGGTGGGTGCATTTATTTTGATCATTGCTCTACAAATGATCTTATCTTGATACAAATGTCAAGGCGACCCCAACTTATAAGTATATCCATATATACATATAACTTCACAAGTTACCTATAAGCACCAATCTTACCTCTATTCATACACAACAAATAGAGATGATTGCCCATGTGAGATGACCAATCATTACCTACCAACATGCGCACCGAGATCTTATCAGAATGTAATATTTTACATACACTGAATAGATTGTAACATTTGATACAATCAAATCACACTATCTGATTGTCAATTACAACATTGCTATATCTTCAAAGTCCCATAACCTTTACATGCTCATTGAATGATTCTCAAGTCATTGGTTTAGTAAAAGGATATGCAAGTATAACACGTGTAGGGATATACTCAAGAATCACCTTCTTAGCAACAATATCCCTCACAAAGTTATATTTTATAGATATATACTTGCCCTTACTATGATATTTGAGGTCATTGAAAAAAGTTATAGCATCTTGACTGTCACAGTAGATAGCCATTGGGCTTCCACTGTCCTCAGCAATCTTCATATGTTTTAGGAACCTGCTTAACCAGACTGCTTCTTGCACAACTACTGAATATACGACATATTCAGCTTCCATTGTCAACAAGGCTACACAAGCCTGTTTCTTGATGTTCCAGGAAATGGCACCACCATTTAGCAAGAATGCATAGCCTGATGTGAGTTTTCTATCATCCAGGTCTCCAACCCAATCTGCATCTGAATAGCCTTTCATGCTCATATATGATCCTTGAAAACATAATAATCTGTTATCGCTTTTAGATATTTGAATATCCTCTTCATCATCTTCCAGTGTCTCAGTCCTGGATTTGATTGGAATCGACTGGTTAAGCCAACAACATAGATGATATAGGGACGAGTACACATCATAGTGTACATCAATCCATCTGTTTTTCTCTTTATTTTGAGAATCCACTTATTCCCAATAGCCTTTTGGCCAAGAGGAAGATCGACTAAATCCCAAACTTGATTCTGAATCATCGACTCCATCTCTTCAACCATTGCTGCTTTCCACTTTTCTCTAACTCTACATCCCATGACTTCCTCAACAAATTAAGGTTTATCATCGTCAACTGGGAGTGTCATTATTGCCTCATTCTCAATATCAAACCTCTTCTTAGATTTGATCTTATGAACACTTCTTCATAAATTGGGCTCCTAAGAAGTCACCCTGTGGCCAGACAAATTACTCCCCCTCGGTTGACTAGGTTTAGGTATCCCACTTGACACCTATCTTGTTGATAATGATTCATCCTCCTCAAATAGAGGAACTGTCTTATCAACCTCACCTTTAGCTGGGAACTCATTTTTGAGAAACGTGGCATCTCGTGAGTCCAATTCGGAGATGATTTCATCTTGTTGCTCACCTATAAAAACATAACCTTTGGAGGTCTCAGAATATCTTATAAAGATACATTTCTTATATCTAGGTCATAGTTTTTCATACTTGTGAGAACCATTATAAACATAGACAGCTAACCCCCAGGGTCTCATATTACTTAAATCTAATTTTCTGTCCATCCAATGTTCATATGGGGTAAATGGAACTAACTTTGAAGACACTTTGTTAAGTATATAGGTTATATCTAATAATACATTTCTCCAATAGGAGATCAGCAAATTAGCCTGTGTCAATATTGACCTAACCATTTCAAGAAGATACCTATTTATTCTTTCAGCAATCCCATTTTCCTGTAGAGTTCTAGGGATTGTCAACTATTTAATAATCCCTCTATCATTACATATTGTCTTGAACATATCAAAAATTATTTCCTCCCACGGTTAGTGCATAAAGTCTTAACTTTACATTCCGTTTGATTCTCAACTTCGTTCATATAATGAAAGAAGCAATCTAATGCTTTAGATTTATGAGAAATAAAATGCACATGACCGAAATGAGAGAGATCATCAATAAATGAAATGAAATAGGAAGCTCCATGTCTAGGCTTCATATTCATTGGACCATAAATATCCAAATGAACTAATTGCAATGACGACTCAACCCTAATAGTCTTACCAAATGATTTCCTAGTTGCTTTGCCAACAAGACAATGCTCACATATAAATAAGCTAATCTTAGAACAAGAGCCTAATAGACCCTCTTAAGCTAACCGATTTATGTGATCTTGTCTTATATGTCCTAATCTAGAATGTCAAATCTCATCAGTTATTTTTGCATTACTAGTAAGAGCAATGTTTGAAAAACAACTATTAATCACACAATTGATATTTGGTTCCACATTAAGAACCATAAAACCATTCGTTAAAAAATTATATCCAATTGATAAGAGTCAATCTTAAGTTCTACATACCGACTGTAAAAATTAATACAGTATTCTAAATCAAGAAGACAAGTTACAAAAATAAGATTTCTTCGAATCTTAGGAGCATACAGGATATCATGTAGAAACAAAGTACTTTCACCATGAAGTTTAAGTTTGCAAGTGTCGACTCCTTTGACTTCAACTCTTGCATTGTTTCCTACATAGATTTATTTATTGCCAGCTAGTACCCTGCGGTACTCTACATATGTAATCCACTTCTGAGCTGCATGGTTAGTTGCTTCCGAATCTATAATCCATAAAGGATAAGAATCAACCAACAATACTGAACTAGCAATAAAATGCTCAGGAAAAGAAGACCGACTCGAAGTTATCTTTTTTAGCTCAGTACACTCCCAAGCAAAGTGACTCTTCTAGCCACAGTTATAGCAAGTCAGCTTGCTTTAGGTTTCTTCCAAATCTTATTTTCCTTCTTCTTGATTGGGCTTTGTCCCACTCCTGTAGCAACAACTTCCTTCTTCTTTCTCTTACCCTTTTTGAACCATTTCTTTTTCTTGGATCCAAATGATCTAGTAGAACCAACAACCACATAGACTTATCCATAAATCCATGCGGATTCCAGTCTCTCCGTCTTCAGTTCCACATGGCGTGAGACATCAATGAAAGTTTTTATATTCTCATTGTGAGTTAAGATTTGCTTTATGGTCTCCCAAGAATATGAAGGGAACGAATAACTACCTGAACCTATTGTTCATCAGTCAACTCATGACCAGTAGTTTTAAGCTCCCGAATTATGTTTGATATCTCCCTGAGATGTTGAACCATAGTGACATTAGGGTGCTTCTTATAGCTATCGAATCGGATCGTCAGTTGCCGAAGCTTGCTCAGACTAACTCCACTGTATCTATCCCTAAGGGCTACCCAGATTGCATGAGCTGTAGAATATGACTCATACTCAAAAACTTAGTCATCTACAATTGAACTTATCAAGATACCCTTAGTAGTGAAATCTTTCTTTTTCTATGCCTTATATACATTAGAGTCTCATCTATGTTGTGCAGTGAGACCCTCAATAGGTTCTTCCAAAATCTGATATACAACCTCTATAACTTCTTGTTCCTCAAGTGCAAATTGTATCTTGAGGTGCCAGATCTTGTAGTTATTCTCATTTAATTTTTCACCTTTATTCAATTTAGCTATGATGTTCTTTGTTGCCATAACCTACCATAAACAAATTATTCGATATTCAGTGTATGTTTTATGTATGTAATCTCTAATTGACTTAATGTAAATCTGAATTGGTTTACAAAATCAAGTGATAACTACGTTGCCACTCATCATTTGTATGTGCCAATCTGATTTACATTGATATACTCTATTACATACATCTCATCTAATGAACTTAATCATTATACAATCATGGTGTTTAACATTAAATGAACTGATCATTTATAGTTATACTCATAATGAACTAATCAAATAGTATATTGCAATAAACAAATATCATGCATCAAGTAGAGTGAACAATAAAAAAAATGAACATATCATAAACTTGTTGTACATTGTTAACGCATAACAAACTCTACTAAGAATATAACACATAATATTCTTTAACAACTCACAACCTAAACAAGTCTAATAAACTAGATAGACAATTACTACTCCCACTAGGACAAATACTAGCCCAGTAGTAATCCAAACATGTCCTATCTTTTTAGGCTCAATTAGGACACTCTCAGCTAGAACACTCTCAGGATGATACCGAGTCATAGAATCAGAAAGAACCCACACATAAAGAACCCATGAAAAAGTTCTCTTTAGTTTCTTCTTCTGAATCTTCTTCACTCTCTGTATAATGAAGCAACTCTGTGCACAATTGTGTATATGTGATGCACCCCTCGTAGTGCCCCCACATCTGGTGTGCAACATCACTCAGGTTTTCTGGCAATGAACGAACCAATGCCCAAATCGTGCAGTTATCCAGAATCGGAAAATCCTACATCTCGAGTTTCTAGAAAACATGATCCAGTCGCCCTATGTGTCCACCGACTCCATAAGCAGGGTCATACTCTATCCCATAGATAGCTTTCCACAGCTTATTTTGTAACAAATCACACGAGTGATAGTGGTAATCATCTGTGCCATTTGAAAATTGAATTTAAATAAGTTAGTATAAAACCAACTAACCAATATAAAAAATGGCTTAATTCAATTTATACAGGCATAGAATCAACACAGTAAATCAAGAAAAAAAAATCAACTCTTCTTAATTGTCAGGAGTGTTAGTCGACTAATCTATTTACCAGTCTATCGACATCTTTCTCAGTTGACTCTAACATCATTCAGTCGATTGACACTAATCAATAGTCTATCAGTTGACTATCAACTTACATAATTCAACTGGAACCATGAGGACTCAACTTGGCAGTGATTTGTGAGAACCCGAATATCACACAATTTGCTCCGAGTACCCAGACACTCAGGCACCATGTGTGGTGTTCTGTCTACTCAATATTCCTAGCCACCAACCCTAGTTTACTTAACCTATTTTTATTTGTATTTTGAGTACAAGTTGTTTCAACAACTACTCGACAATCATGTTATGAGTTCAGTTGACCATAGTCAACTTAAGCAAGTCAGTCAATGTCGACTTTGTTACTCAAACTTGACAATAGCACTGATATCCCGAGCACCACTATATAGCATCCCGATCACCTTGTGCTACTTCCGAGCACTTTTGAGTACTAAGCACTATGCTCACTCAGTCGAGTACTAAGCCCAGCTCTCCTCAGTCGAGTATCAACACTGTGCTCACTTATTTCGAGCATAGAGCACACAACCTAAACACAAAGCACATAGCCTGAGTGCCTTGTGCTCCGTCTGAGTACCCAGTGCTTTGGCCGAGCACTCTGGGTGATGAACACGATTGCCTTGGATGGTTCGTCGAGCACAAATGCTTCATGGTGAGCACCGATGCGCGATGTCTCTCCGTGTCAAGCACAAAGCCTAAGTGTCGAGATTTCCAATGTCGGAGCATGGTTCGTTTTTGTTGGCCGGCCACCACATGCCCATTGATCATATAATCAAGGATGCAAATTCTCTTATAATCTAAAGCTACCAGAAAGAATTCCTCAATATAGAAAGCTCCATTTTTTTTTAATTAGTGGGAGTCATGCATCTCACAAATGAGTGATTATGACCTTCCGTGGATACGGCGAAAAAAAACTTTTTCCTGCTTTTTCCCCAAGAGGAAAAAAAACTTGTGCTCCGCAGAACACCGAGCGCTCCGCGTGAGCGGTTCGTCACCCATACACATAGCAAGCGCCAGTGTGCTTCGCCATCGGATCGCCTCGTAACCTAAGGCATCACAGATCCACCTTGCGGCCTCGAGCATCGCGTTGTATGCTCGTCTGCTGCAGTGTCAAGCACCACGCACCCGAGCAATAGTGCTCGTGCGTTGCGCTTTTGTAGCGGTGTTGAGCACCACTTGCTCATTTTCTTCTCATCGAATAAAAATTGCGGAGGCTCTTTCTGACTCGGAAAATGCTTGGGTTCCCACTCACGAATCATTGGAGAAAAATCGAGCACTTCACACTCCTTATCTCGAGCACGTAGAGTGCTTGGGCAACACTTTTTATCATCTTCACAATGAATTGTGAAATATACAGTCTAAATTCATACAACCAGACGCAAACCTACGTTTGCTTTGATACCAATGTAGGTTTTATTGCATCTTATACGAGTTGCATGAATTTAAAATGTTGTAAATAAATACTATACTTATAGTGATTCGTTAGATTTTTCACACTTCCGAAGATGAACAGTTCTAGGATGAGATCTTTTGAATTGCCGACGATGATTTATTCCTCCAATCTAAATTTGCCGTCTAAAGGATGATCACGATCCGTAGAATTAGAAGATCCCTACTATTCAACGAACCAAGATCCGATTGCGTCTTAACATTCTCAAGATTCTCTGATCATTCTTCTCTTCGGCAACCTGATGGTGGTACTCTTGCCTACACTACAATCACAACCCCTTCAATAACTGGACACTCTCCTTTTATATCTTGGTGGGCACAAGCACAAGGTGCGCACGAACATAAACTACCAACAATCTCCATTGAGGTCATCTCCGGAAAGGTCACATAGATGATAGAACTTTAGCCATGTGCACACTTTTGGAACATCTCCTATCTATTTATTCACTTTGGAAACATTTTCGACTGGAACATCCTTCTAATCCCTCTGTTTTTATTATCCTTGTGACTTTAGTGGAATTGAATTTCTCTTAGTTTGGCATGGAATCAAACTTCTTATTATCTCCACCATTTTAGTAGAATCGAACTTCTCTCTGATTGGTCGGTATCAAATTTCTTATTATTCCTACAATCTCAATGGGATAGAGTCTCTCTCCAATCTCCATTATAGGATTAAATTTTTTATTATCCCACGGTTTCCATGAAATCAAGCTTCTCTTCTTGGTTGATAGGGGATCAAATTTTTTATTATAAAAAATAAAGCTATTTTAATAAAAAAATAGTTGTGAAATATTTATGAGACAAAAATAATGAGTCATGAGAAAGAAAAATATATGTATATATAATTTCTTATACAAATATATAGTGACCGTGTTAGTTCCTTAAATAATAGAAAGAGCACATCTTGTCATCTATTTTATCGTGATA
Organism: Wurfbainia villosa; assembly: GCA_025175895.1. Lineage (NCBI taxonomy): Eukaryota > Viridiplantae > Streptophyta > Magnoliopsida > Zingiberales > Zingiberaceae > Wurfbainia > Wurfbainia villosa. Next base: position 69,353,872 of record CM045996.1, read on the forward strand.
TAAATGTTATATTTACAAAAGCTAAATATAATATAGTTATCATTATGGTTTGTGAAATAGTAAGGCTCGTGGTAGACCTGATGGTTCAAGCTCGACGGACGACGGTTTGAAATTGACAATTATGGTTCATAAAAAATTGACACTTAATTTTAACCGTTCAAAAATGATTAATTCACTATTCTGAACCATTAGTTCACAGATTCAGAACCTTCAATTCACGATTCGACATGATTCAAAATTATTATTTTTAATTTTTTTAAAAATTTAAATATATATATTTTTAAAAAATATACTTATTTAAATTGTCTATGTATTTCCTTAGGATACGTAGAAATAAAAGCTCACGTAATTTACTTTTTTTTTTTACCTTTATTATCTTATTACCATAAGAAGTAATGTTATTATTCACTTTCATTTTTCATTCTCGTAGTGTCAATTTCTTTAGTATCGAATTTTCCTACTAGCTTCATCCTAAAATATCTACATTTATTGTATTCTTTTTTCAACTCTTATTCAATCATCAAGTAATATTTGTTTTCCAATAAATCAGGAGACAAAGATATCGTCGTTCGTCCAATATATTATCTCAAATTAAATATATATTCTACAACGACGATTGACAACGAAAAATGAAGATTTCTTTTATAATGACGGAGAGGATAGAAAAATTTTGAGTCTTCTGTCACTGTCATAATAAAATATTAAAATTATTTCACTATCTATATCACTAAAATTAAAAAAAAAAATCCTTTTATGAATGTTCATCCTTTCTTTTAATAAAAATTATATTTTTTTTGTAAGGTATATAGTACTACTAATATTTTAAATTTAAAATACATTACATTATAATATATATTTTAAACTATATTCTTCATAAATTTTATATAAATTATTTTTATTATTTTCTACTATAATAGCAGAATTAAGTGAAAAATAATCTTAAATTAGAATTTAAAAAATCATAATACATAACTAAAATTCATATAAAACATCTAAATTTAGCCTAGTGTCAAAAGTTAGTACAACTAAATAAATATCCAAAGTATTTTTTCCCCATTTTGTCTTCATTTTTTTTTGTTTGTTTAGCCTCAGGTATCGGGGTCGATTTCTTCCCCACTAATCTTGAGGCCTGATCGATCCTGTCCCACGGAGGTTTTCCACCGATCGATAAGGATAAATCAGGGTGACGCGTGACCCATCACAAGAGAACTCATCCGATGCCTAATGGGCCGACTACATGTGCGGCAGATGACGATTTCTTCCAACCCCGCACAACGCGCTCATCCAAGGTGAAATCGACTCTAGGCAGTGGAAATGGAGAGCTCCACTTGTAACCAATGCGTCGTTGCCCTAGGGGCTCCATTTTGTTTTCATTGTTAATATGCAAGGAGATAAAAATTCATCATTAATATGTTAATTTAAAATCAAAGTTATGTTACAAAAAAATCATTATAATTAAATGAGAAGTTGTTCGGCTGTATTATTAAATACTTTTAAAATTTTATAAATGCTACTATATATATTTCATTGACACGAAAATAAATATATATTATAATTATTAATAATTTGAGCAAAAATGAACATAATAACTCTTTATATTGAAATAAATCTTATAGTGATTGATATGTTGAATTCTAATATTTTGGTACGTGAAAATTTTTTAGGTCGCATTCCATTAATTTTATAAAATTTACATCATTGTTTCATTATATTAGAATGTGACCATAAAAAAGAAATAGTAATTTTAATTGGTTTAATTTGCTTTCCTAAATTTTTAATTCATCTTAAACACATAAATTTAAAATATGAAAAATGATAAACAACAGATTGTCAAATTAATTTAAGGTCATACAATATTAAATCTAGCATTATCAAATGAAATTAAATATATTTTATTAGTTAATGTATATTCTTCTAAAACTAAACATAATAATTGAAAAATATTGTGAGCAGTGTGCGATTTGTCAAAAATTTAATATACTAATAAATATTTTTGAATTGTTCAGAAGTCATCGATTCAATGGTAAATCATACCCATATCGGAATAGAGCCGACCCAAGTTATTCTAAGGGCAAGATCTTGATAATTGGGTCATATTCATAGTTTATTTTAATATAAAATTTTTTTAGGCCCTATATAAAGGCTCTAATAATATTAAAAAAATTTGGATCCTAGGCGGTCACCCCAATAGGCATGGCCCAAAGGTCTCTATATAGGAATGAGTTTGTCAATAATTATTCCAAATATCATAACATAAGAATACTTTATTATTTAATTTACTAAATTCTTCAACTACATTTTTTCTTTATTTTATTAATTTTTTAATTGTGTGAGTAAGTATAGTTCATGGAATAAGTTTAGCAGATAAGTTAAGAAATTTTTGATAAAAATATTCAAAAGTTTATTTAGATCCAAAATTATAAAAAAAAGATGATATGCATAAACAAATATAGCTAATGATTCTCTTAATTTAATATAAAAATATTTTTAAAAAAATTACATTCGTACCTTCAGTAGATTATGACAATATAAAAAGGTACAATTGAAAATATTTGATACCAAATTCTATCGGGTGCTTTATTTCAATGTGGCGCTTATCCATAATCATCATTCAATTGAAATTTATAAGAGATTGCAATATTCTCGCATTTTTTCGAAGGAAAGAACAATTTTTTAAAAATATTTAGTAAAAATAAATGATTTTAAAGGTGAAGTTTTCTAAACCTTAGAAGTTCATGCACTTTTCTATGTCACTACAAGAAAAAGGAAAAATGGCGACGAATTTTTTTCGTCGCTAATACCAAAACATCGCTGCTAAAAACATTTTACGATGAAAAAATTTCATCGCTAGAGTCATTGTAATAAGCTTGTTGCTAAGAAACATTAGCGACGAATTAATAGTTTTTCGTCGTTAAAATTACCGACGAAATAAAAAACTTCGCCAAAAATAAAAATTTTGTCGCAAAATTAGAATGCCAGAAAGAAGAAAATCACCGATATTAGCGACGAAATATACCAAATTTATCGCTAAACATCAGTCGAGTGACGCATTAAAGCAGTCGACTATTTATTTTTTTGAGGCAGGAGCTTGTCGCCAAATAATATTATAATGTGTTAATATTAAAAATACCAAACAATATACTGTAATTATAAAGTTTATACTTACACCGTCGTAACTGTATTGGATGAATGATTTTGAGCCACCTCGATGGGTAAATGGTAGTTGTGCTCGATTTTAGGCATTTATTGCCGATCGTGTCTACAATATAAAAATTTGTTAAGATAAAACGTAAAAATGAGTTATAGAATAAATATTTTAATTTATATATAGCTCAGATAATTTGTATAGATTGAATTACCTGAAATTTCTCTGATTCAAATAGATCACACATATAGTTCCAATCTTCCTGTGTCTCACAAAACTCGATCGGCATATGATGCTGACGCTCGATATGTAGGGGAAGATGTAGTAGGCTCTTATAATGAGTGTGCATCTTATTTCGATTGTCTTTGTACCTTGCACTCATTAATCTGTCGATCTCCTTTCTTATCGACGTTGCCTCCTTGGCAAAACTGATATTGAAAGCAACTTGAAAAAAATACTAATATTAAAATTTATTAACGAATGATGGTTGATTATATGAATATCAAATTACTTGTACTTACCGTTAATTGGTCATATATCATTTGTTTATTATCTGTAGGGATATGCTTCTAGACCTTAGCTTGTAAGGGAGCAAACTTCTTAATTGACAGACCTAACTCGGTCATAAAAGTAGCTGTATTTGTCCTGATAGGGTGACCATCGCTCTTACGAAAGGTAATGGGTAATCTACCTTGTTCCTCGATTTGCCGTTAGAGTCGATCGGAGTGTGTGCCTCGTGTCTCTCTACGTGTTGGATGAACTGTAAATCAAATAATGTTAACAATTAATAAGTTAAATAAATAGCAAACAAATATACATATATAAAACCACATAACTAACCAGTAGGAGCAGGAGCATTGTCATCGTTAGGCATAGTCACAACTAGGGGGTACTCAATTCTCTTAGGCGGCATAGCTATGACATAAGTATTATATACAGATCGATGTATAATGAAAGATTATATTAAATAAATGAATTATAAATGAAGAACAATATAAATGTCACGCCCCGAGAGTATGTCGTGCCGAAAAATAAACGGACGACATCTCCCCTGTACGTGGCAACATCTCGTGTTAATACAAGGCCCGTAGGTCACAACAACAACAACATATATATATGTAAACAAACCACAGCAGAAACTAACCACAATCAACATAACAAACTACACAGCGGAAACATAAAACAATCACATACAAAGGTATATGGTGACACATCACATCACAACAAAACGAAGCATCGACAAAATCCGAATCTACAAGTCCACAACACAGTACATCACGAAAACTCCAAATACATTACACCCATACGGAAAATCTAAAACGACCACCAGAGTCTCGGAGGTGAGATGAGATGTCAGCCAGCGGTGCTCCAAGCCGTCACGAAGACTTCTACCTGTTACCTAGGCTACAGAAAAACCCAGGGTCCGTGGTGGTGAGTATAACTCAGCAGGTAATAGGAAAAACATGTATATATCAAATATCACATATAATTCAACAACATAACCTAGAGGTACAATAGGTATACCAGCACAATATATAAATACATGCATATATCGTCTATCCAAATAAACAACGTATAATACAGACATACCTGAAAGTCTGCTACGCTACTCTGATCTAACCTGAGAATATATCCAACATATATAACAGAAAGAGTAATACTAACTCACAATATACTCATGATACAGGTCAAGGTATCTAATAGTCTGTCCAACGAATATACAAGTATCCGACACAACCGTATAACAAATGCAAGAAGCATGCATGAATATGATGTACAATATATAATATATATATATATATATATATATATATATATATATATATATATATACATGCATATATGTATATATATATGGTAATATGAAAAGCGTCATAAGATACGGCAATGCAGCATGCATGATCATGCCTGCGCACCCTTACTCGCTACCACGACCCCAGTGTGGCCTAGGTGACACGACATGACAACTATCCCAACTCAATACCAACCACTGCTCTAGAGTGACTGAGTGGGCAGTATGATCAAGTAGCATATGAGCGTAAAGAGCTCGCTACACAATGGGGGTCTCTACTGCTGGCCACTGCGACTGACACTACCAATGAGTGGTCGAGTGTCACGCACCCAGGATAACTGCACGCAACTCCAACTACCACCGTCTATAGTGGTAGAGTGCGACACAACAAATGCTCTGCCCTCACACCAATTACTCCTCATAGAGTAACCTGGGAGGCAAGATGACTAACGACTCTCTCAACTCCAAGGGAGACTATGTCGTTAGAATGCATGCAAATGACTTGAATGTAATGTCACACACACAGACATCTACCACAGACTCTCTGTTCAACAGAGAGTCGTACCCATCTGATCAATACACTCTCTATCCTGTAGAGAGTCATACTCAACTGATCGACGGACTCTCTATCCTGTAGAGAGCCGTACTAAACTGATCATAACTCTCTATCCAATAGAGAGTCGTACTCAATTGATCGACATACTCTCTATCTTGTAGAGAGTCGTACATGACTAATCATATCAAGTTGGGACCATCGGTCCGTAGCGACACACTAATCACCCTTCACTTAACCATTACACAACACACGGTTGGTAATAAGTATGCAACATACGGGTATTGGAATAAATCCTACCTTTAGGGCATTACCTACCCACGGATGAACTTTTACCTAATTTACAAATTAGGTTATCATCCGTACTCCAACATCTACACCCTACTACACATTTATAGATCTACTTACATCACATCTGTAACTCCTAAATCATGATAAAGGAAAATGTGATATTAACCTTTGAGCAAATATAGCCAACGACAAGTATCAAGCATAAGATAAATAAGAGCAGGGTCAAGATAATATGAACACCTAACATGCTCATATATATGACTAAATCTGAATGCAATTACATCTACCTGACCAGGGTAGGAAATTACCCACCTGATATGAAGCTCGAAATAATCCTCACAGTCGTGGACCTGCTTCATATCCCAAACCTGAGAATATATCCAACATATATAAAAGGAAGAGTAATACTAACTCACAATATACTCATGATACAGGTCAAGGTATCTAATGGTATGTCCAACAAATATACAAGTATCCGACACAACCGTATAACAAATGCAAGAAGTATGCATGAATATGATGTACAACCAAATACAACAAGCATAGTACAACCAAATGCAACATCACAATAAGCATATATATATAGACTGCATCGATATATATATTAATCACAACCATCCATATATATATATATATACATGCATATATGTATATATATATGGTAATATGAAAAGCACCATAAGATACGGCAATGCAGCATGCATGGTCATGCCTGCACACCCCTACTCGCTACCATGATCCCAGTGTGGCCTAGGTGACACGACATGACAACTGTCCCAACTCAACAACAACCACTGCTCTAGAGTAACCGAGTGGGCAGTATGATCAAGTAGCATATGAGCGTAAAGAGCTCGTTACACAATGGGGGTCCATGCTGTTGGCAACTCCGACTGACACTACCAATGAGTGGTCGAGTGTCACGCACCTAGGACAACTGCACGCAACTCCAACTACCACCGTCTATAATGGTAGAGTGCGGAACAACAAATGCTCTGCCCTCACACTAGTTACTCTCGGGGAGTAACCCGGGAGGCAAGACGACCGACGACTCTCTCAACTCCAAGGAGACTATGTCGTCAGAACGCATACAAATGACATGAATGTACTGTCACACGTACATACATCTACCACAGACTCTTTGTTCAACAGAGATTCGTACCCATCTGATCAATACACTCTCTATCCTGTAGAGAGTCGTACTCAACTGATCGACGGACTCTCTATCCTGTAGAGAGCCGAACTCAACTGATCATAACTCTCTATCCAATAGAGAGTCATACTTAATTGATCGACGCACTCTCTATCTTGTAGAAAGTCGTACATGACTAATCATACCAAGTTGGGACCATCGGTCCGTAGCGACACACTAATCACCCTTCACTTAACCATTACACAACACATGGTTGGTAATAAGTATGTAACATACGAGTATTGGAATAAATCCTACCTTTAGGGCATTACCTACCAACGGATGAACTTTTACCTAATTTACAAATCAGGTTATCATCCGTACTCCAACATCTACACCCTACTACACATTTATAGATCTACTTACATCACATCTGTAACTCCTAAATCATGATAAAGGAAAATATGATATTAACCTTTGAGCAAATATAGCCAACGACAAGTATCAAGCATAAGATAAATAAGAGTAGGATCAAGATAATATGAACACCTAACATGCTCATATCTATGACTAAATCTGAATGCAATTACATCTACCTGACCAGGGTAGGAAATTACCACCTGATACGAAGCTTGAAATAATCCTCACAGCCATGGACCTGCTTCATATCCCAAACCTGCACATATCATCAATTACAATTTAGTGCAAGCACACAACAAAATACTAATTAGCTACTACGTATTCCCCACATCCATATCCCTTATCAAATACAAGTTATAACTCCCATTTGTGCCCGAGATAAGATCATCTTATAGCTCGATCGACAACCGACATTTCATGCTAGTTTAAGGACATGACTAACCACAACCAAGCCCTAATTACCAGTCTCGAAACGGTGCTTAACAACCCACCAATCCGACAATCAATAGAACAAAACAAATCTATCTCAAATTAGCATATAGACAAATCACGCACCAACACCTCAATATGCAAATAACCATCCACTTAACTACAATCAGAAATAACATCCCCTATAATCTATATTTACAAGAAATCTATACAGAAGCCTCAATCCTATGAACAAATTTGCACATCCTATAGAAATCTATTAACTTAAATCAACATATGAAGATCTTACCTCCTAATCCCATAAATTTCTATTTTCCTTAATCGAATCAACCGATCAAATGCAGAAATCTAAACAACACCTAACTGAGCTCTCAAACTCATTGTCCATCCACATAGCATAACCAATATGAACATCCCAATCAACAACTAACCAAACTCACCCTCAAATCCCTTGGTCAGAAAACAGCTTAGCTTCATGCGAAAACAGGGAAAACAAACCGCGACACCCACTGCACAAAATAGATAACTCCATCACTCCTGTGAACCGAGACTAGTCACTCTCAATCATCATAATTAGGAACATTTACCAAGAGATTTATCTCGCACACAACAACAACCAATATTAACAACAGTAAAGAAAAGGAAGATAGATTAGCTTACCAACCCTTAGTAATTCCACCGGCAGCCACCATTTTCCTCCTCATCTCCTATTCACCGCACAATACCACTGCCCCTATTGACAATCAAACTCGGTGAACAAAAATTCCCATCTTGAACCTAGATCTCATCCAAAGTAAGGAGAGGAGCAGCGCTTACCTATCTATGGCGACCATCGGCAGCGAAGTCCACAGAACTGGCAGCCACCTTCTCGTCCGCCCTGTTCACAACCGCACAAACCACCAACATAGCCCACCATTTGGCTTGCTCCACCGCTCGATTCACAGTAATTTGAAGTGACGCCGGTGATACTCCTCCCCCAAATGCTCTATTCGTTGGAAAACCCAGCGCCGACAACTCTGCCCTTCACCATAGATCACACCCAATGAAGGAACACAACTACACATTCAATCTTCGTGCAAGGTAAGGAGATGATCAACTCTTACCTAGAACCCACAACGATCGACATAAACCCCCAAATCGGCAACTCACCGTCGGAACATCGCCGATTCAAGCTCCCCCCGCCGCTCGCTCGCCCTCTACTCCCGCTCGCTCTCTGCCCTTGCTCGCCCGCAGAGCCCGCCGTGGATGGTCCAGCCGCCACGAGGAAGGGAAGATTACTCGACCGCCGTGCATTTCGGAGAGGAAGAGAGCTCGCAGAGAAGCAATGAAATCACGACTTGTCAGTTGTGCGTTACACGAATGAAGCGGTCAGGTCCAATAAAATGGGTCGGGTCCAATGGATCGGGTCGGGTCCAATCCTATATGCCTATTAAATCTTTCTCCAAAAATACCCTAGAAATTTTCATTTAAGTCCAGAAAATTTTTAAAAATTCCTGAAAAATTCCATAGGGTATTTTCCTAATTAACAAGCATTATTTTATTATTATTATTATTTTTTCTGATATTTTATAATAAATACCATGTAAATACATCTAATCGCTATCATCATAAGAAAATGATAAATAATCATCCGACTCACTGTCAATTTCATTATCTTCACTGTCAGCAATACGATAACTTTGAGCGCCCATATCCAGATCCACTTGTGCATTTGCCATATTTATTTATTGATCCTCAACATCTAATCGACATAGTTGAGTTATTGCTAAGTCTTCACCGACTATTAAAGTTGAATCATTGGATGAAATCTCTTGGTTTGACTCCATATTCAAGATATTACGACCCTTAAAATTTTCAGATACTTCATAAACTTCAATTACTTCATATATTTCTCAGTGGTGAACCCTTTGCATGACCTTCCATTGATCTCCACGTTTGATATCATTCAAATAATACACTTGATTTGCCAAAATGAATAGGTCATCATTGTGTCATGTTTTAGAAGTGTTATTTGACAAGAGATCATACTCTTCCACCAACGAGTTTTTTTTTTATTACATTGGAACCTTTCGCACCAAAATAATTGAACTTTATACCTAAAAGAGTAAAATATTTGAACCACATCCTTCAACACACCAAAAAAATCCAAATTGTCTCCATCGTCAGAGGATTATACGCTGACCCCACTATTTTGAGTAGTTCTGTGTGAATCACGAGACCTTGTATGATATTGAATCTCATTTACAATGCATGCATCATATAGTTGAACTTCAACATCAGGTCCCATTGTTAAATAATACAACTCATATGTAATCTCTGAATTTGTAAAAAAATTTAACGCTACAATTTTATCTCTAAACCATAGTGGAAAATCTCGCTCGTGATATTGCATAACTTGATCAACATGAACCTTTTGGGACATAAGTTGTAGATGCTCACTGTATAAAAACTTAATCAATTTAAACTCTGTGAATGAAATATAATTAAATTAATAATTTAATGTAAACACTTACTTTCGATATCGGTCGACTTCTTTACAATTGTTCAGAATGTACCAATGTGCTTTCTTAAACAACGACAATGGCAATTTCAGACTTTGTTGGTTGCCAAAGACTCTAGGGGATGCAATTGGATGTTGTATCTCTTCTGGCTGCATCTCTATGTTGGTGCAACAATGCTCCAAGCATTTATATGTTTTGATGTTTGGCTAATCATCTAAGTTAGGCAATATCTTGTGATCTAATTACGAATGTGTTTAAGTAACAGGGAAATCCAAGGATGAAGTACTTAGTAAAAGGAAGTCCAAGTATGATCTTGGCAAAGGAAGTCCAAGGGATGGACGATAAGACCAAGCTTGTAGTCTTGGCAGCATAAAGTCCAAAGTGAACCTTGGCAAAGGAAGTCCAAAGTAAAGTCTTGGCAGCATAAGTCCAAGCTTGTAGTCTTGGCGGCGTAAAGTCCAAGCATTTGACAACCCAAGACATGACGAAACCGAAGGAAGCTCTTGGAAGCAAAGCGCAAAGGATGAACAAGTCGCGGACTCGGAGGGATCCTGAAGGCGCAAGGCTTATTGAGGAGCTAGAAGGTTGAGTCTAGGTCTAGGGTATAAAATCAAGTATGAATTACTCATACTGATGAGTATCACGATCGATACGATGTATCACCGACCGTCAGCGCTCGACTAAGTCCGATGAAACTCGACCATCACGACCGCTTTGATCGATGATCGATTCGCGATCACCGATCGCTAAGGGCATCACGATCGATCAAGGGAAATATCGCCATCGTAATGCGCCTCACTCGATCGCCGCTTGATCACTGATCGATCACCCCATCACCGATCGATGGAGGGATCACCGACGATCACCGCCATTGAAATTGCGATTTAATCTCCGCGAGATCGCGTTTGGTCGTTAGCGGCTGATCGATGGTATGCATCACCGACCGATCGACGCTAACGGAAAACAGCCCTCTTCTATAAAAGGGGTCATGGGGAGCTTGGTGAAGCTAGTGCTCTTGCTCCTAACTATACTCGTGCTTACCAAGCCTTCCAAGTGTTTTTAGTGATTTAAATCCTCCTCTTCTCTTGTTCTTGATCATCCATCATTGTAAAGAAGAGGAGAGCATTGTAAGAAAGGTTTCTCCACCTTGGTTTATCCAAAGGAGGTTCTAGTGAAGGTTGATTAGGGCTAATCCACCTTACGGATTGCCGTGGAGTAGGAGCGTCATCTCCGAACCACGTACATCGGGTGTTAGCTTTGTTCTTGCTTTGATTTGTGTTTATATTTTGTATTGCTTCCGCTAACATTTTTTGTAGAAAAGAAGAAAGGCTAATCACCCCCCCTCTAGCCATTCCAAGGGTCCTAACAAGTGGTATCAGAGCCCGGTTAGCTTGGAAGATCTCACCATCAACCAAGACATCAATGGCTCTTCAAGAGGGATATAGCATCGCCAAGCCACCGCTCTTCGATGGGAGTCATTTTGCGTATTGGAAAGGTAGGATGAAGTACTATCTTATGAGTAATATTGAAATTTGGCATAGTGTTGTAGATGGCTTCGAGGAACCGGTGGATGAACATGGACATCCTATTCCAAGCAAGGATTGGACAAGAGAAATAAACAAAAAATTTGAATCAAATGCAAAGGCCGTCCTCACCATCCAATGCAGCGTCACAATGGAGCAACTCAACAAGGTGGGGCCTTTTGAATCCGCCAAGGAGCTATGGGAAAAGCTCATTGAGCTAAATGAAGGTTCCAAGGAGTCAAAGAGGGCCAAGAAGGACCTATTAATTGGACAACTTCAAGCCTTCCAAATGAAGATGCATGAAACCGTAAGTCAAATGCATGGAAGGTTCAAGGAAATTATAAACGGACTCCATATCATAGGTGAGCGAGTTGACAACCGGGATTTGGTAAGATATATTTTACAAGCATTTCCTAGAAATTCTTTATGGACTTCAATAGTTGATGTCATTAAGGTAACTAGGGATTTATCTCAAATTAAAATTGATGAATTATTTTGTGAGTTTGAATTACATGAGCAAACTAACATGTCCTCTAAGGAAAAGGGGTTAGCTCTATTTGTTGAAAAGAAGGACAAGAAAGAAAAGAAAAAGAAGGAAAGAAAAGAGGCATCATCATCATCCGAGTCGGAGGATGAGTCAAGTAGCGATGGGGACTCATCTAGTGAAATGGCAAATTTCGTCAAGAAGCTTTATAGAAAGTCAAGAGAGTTCAAGAATAGAGAAGCAAGGAAGGGGTCTCATTCCTCAAAAGGTAAATTTAATGGTAGTTCAAGTTTTAGCAATAATGTGATTTGCCATGCTTGCAATAAGAAGGGGCATATAAAGCCGAATTGCCCGGAGCTAAAGAAGAAGGAGGAAAAGGAAAAGAAAAAGAAGGACAAGAAGGAAAAGAAGAAGAAGGAGGCCATGGTGGCTCAAACCACATGGGACACACCAAGTGTTGAAGACTCTTCATCCGATGATGAGCTTTGCCACATCACACGCCATGTGGCACTCATGGCATTAGAAGATGATTCCGGCACATCAAGTCAAGAAGATTCTTCAAGTGATGAATCGTCATCTAGTGACGATGAGGTAATGAATTCTCCCAAGGTTATGCTTCTATATAAATCAATTGCTTATCTTAAAGAAGCTCTAGATAAGTCAAAATCTAAGGTTAAGAGCATGAAGGTAGAACTAAAGGCCATTAGGAATGAAAAGCCTTCACATATTGACTCTTGCATGCTTAGGGAAGAAAATGACAAACTTAAGGATGAGGTTAGTGAATTGAAAGCATGTTTAGAAAAATTTTCAAATGACTCAAAGTGTCTTGATATGATTCTTAGTAGACAAAGAGTGGTTTATAACAAGGCCGGGTTAGGATATAAGCCAAAAGAAAAAGAAGTTTCTTATATTTCATTAATTAATAGGAAAGCAACCATTAAGGGTAAGGTTAAGAAAGCTTGGGTACCTAAGAAGTTTTTACTTAATGTTACCGGTCCAAATGTTTGGGTACCAAAAGCTTGTGTTTTTCATGTGATTTAGGTAGGAGAGCGAGGTATGTGGATTGTGGATAGCGATTGCTCAACACATATGACCGGGGATGTGAGCAAGTTCTCCACAATTAAATATGTGAAGAAGGGAGCGGTGTCCTTTGGGAATAGTGGAAAACTCAAGATATTAGGTAGAGGTACAATTGAGGTATCCCCTAAAATTGTTATTCACAAAGTATTGCTAGTTGAAAATATGAAATTTAATTTATTAAGTGTTAGTCAACTATGTGATGCAAACTATCATGTCTCTTTTGAATCCTCAAAATGCATGATTAGACACAAGGAGTTAAATGATTGTATGTTAGTTGGATATAGGAAATCAAACATCTATTATGTTGATCTTTCATATGCTTCTAACATTTCTACTAAGTGTTTTGTTGCAAAAGAAGAGGAAAGTTGGCTATGGCATAGAAGATTGGGGCATATCAACATGAAAACATAGCCAAGGTAGCCAAGATGGAGTTGGTCAAAGGGCTACCAAAGATCAAGTATGTCAAGAACAAATTGTGTGATGCATGCCAAGAAGGAAAACAAACAAAGGCATCACACAAAGGTAAAACCCTAACCAATACCTCTTTACCATTAGAATTATTGCATCTTGACTTATTTGATTGCCATAGTACTCCATCTTTAAATGGTAATAAATATTATTTGGTTATAGTAGATGATTTTTCTAGGTATACTTGGGTATATTTTATGAAACATAAGGATGATACCTTAGAAATAATCATAGGATTTAGTAAAAGGGTTGAAAATGAAAAGAGTCTCAAAATCAACCGGATCCGTAGTGATCATGGTGGTGAATTTGAAAATCTAAAATTTTCACAATTTTGTTTAGAGCAAGGGTACAAGCATGAGTTCTCTTGTCCTAGAACACCCCAACAAAATGGGGTGGTGGAAAGGAGAAATCGTGCCATACAAGAGGCGGCTAGGACTATGCTTAATGCATATTCTCTACCTAGCTACTTGTGGGCGGAAGCGGTTAATACCGCTTGCTATATCCAAAATAGGGTTCAAATCCATAGGTTTTTAGGAAAAACACCATTTGAATTATGGAATGGGACTATACCCACAATTCATTATTTCAAAGTCTTTGGATGTAAAGTTTATATTCTAAACACCAAAGATAACTTAGGAAAATTTGAATCAAAAGCGGATGAGGGAATCCTAGTTGGATACTCATCCACAAGTAGAGGGTATAGAGTCTACAATAAGAGAACCAAAGGGATTGAGGAGTCTTCAAATGTTCAATTTGATGAAACTACTAGTACCTACCCTAGAAAGTCCTCCATTGATAAGGATATTAATGACAATAATCAAGACATTACCCAAAAACTTCAAAATTTGACCATTAGGGGTAATGATCAAGGGGGAGGAAGAGGAGACTCCGATGATGAAAGAAGGGTGGAAGATAACAATGATCAAATTGAAACCCTTCTAGAAACCTAAGAATTCATCAAGATCATCCACTTGACCAAGTTGTAGGAGATCTATCTCAAGGAGTAAGAACTAGGTCATTTCATAGACCTCCTACTAGTCAAGTTGCTCTTATCTCACAAATTGAGCCCAAATCGATCAATGATGCATTACATGATCCGGATTGGATTTTGGCAATGCAAGATGAATTGGTCAATTTGAGAGAAGTCAAGTGTGGAACTAGTACCTAGACCCAATGATAGCACCATAATTACTACAAGATGGGTCTTTAGGAATAAGCTAGATGATCAAGGAAATATCACTAGAAATAAAGCTAGGTTGGTTGCTAGATTCAATCAAGTTGAGGGCTTGACTATGATGAGACTTATGCCCGGTTGCAAGATTAGAATCTATTAGGATTCTCTTAGGGTATGCTTCCTACATGGGATTTAAACTTTACCAAATGGATGTTAAATCGGCATTCTTAAATGGTTTTATTAAGGAGGAAGTATATGTAGAGCAACCTCCCGATTTGAGAACATAGATTATCCAAATCATGTATGTAAGCTTAGGAAAGCATTATATGGGTTAAAACAAGCTCCCCGGGCATGGTATGAAAGATTGTCATCCTTCTTAATTTCTAAGGATTTTAGAAGAGGCCAAGTAGATCAAACTTTGTTTATAAAGTCAACGTTAAAAGATATATTCATAGCCCAAGTATATGTTGATGATATCATCTTTGGGTCAACAAATGATGATCTTCTTCAAGACTTTATAAAAAATATGGAAAATGAATTTGAAATGAGTTTGGTTGGAGAGCTTACCTTTTTCCTAGGCTTACAAGTCAAACAAACCAATGAGGGTATTCATATTTATCAAACCAAATATGCAAATGAAATGATCAAGAAATTTGGTTTGGAAAATGCCAAAATTGTAACCACTCCTATGGCCACTAGCACTAGGATAGATAGTGATCATGAAGGTAAATCAATTGATCTTAAACTTTATAGGAGTATGATTGGTAGCTTACTATACCTAACCGCTAGTAGACCCGACATTTTATTTGCGGTGGGTATGTGTGCAAGATACCAATCTTGTGCTAAAGAATCACATTTGGTAGCCGTCAAAAGAATATTAAGGTATATTAAAGGCACCATAAATGTAGGACTTTGGTATCCTAGGACTAGGTCATTTGAATTACTTGGTTATACCGATTCCGATTATGCCGGGTGCAAATTGGATAGGAAAAGTACTAGTGGTGGATGCCAATTTCTTGGGTCCTCCCTAGTTAGTTGGAGTAGTAGGAAGCAACATTGTGTGGCTTTATCAACCATTGAAGCCGAATATGTGGCTATGGGTGGTTGTGTAGCTCAATTACTTTGGATGAGGCATACTCTTGTGGACTATGAGCTACACTACTCTAACATTAAAGTTCATTGTGATAATGTGAGTACCATCAACTTGACCAAAAATCCGCTACATCACTCTAGGACCAAGCACATTGAAGTGAAACATCACTTCATAAGAGATCATGTGGCAAGAGGGGACATTGAACTTAATTATGTAGAATCTAAGTCCAACCTTGCCGATATCTTTACCAAAGCTCTTCCCGAAAATGAATTTTCATCTTTAAGGAGAGAGCTTGGTATGTGCTTTGTAGAGTAAAATTCTAGGTTTGCATGATCCCATGTTTATATGTTATCTTTATACCTTGATACATCTCACAAAAAGCCTTAAGAAATCTTGATTTTTGTATTGAGATACTTAGAACTATGTGAGATGATAGGGAAGGTGTACTTGGCTCATCATGCTTGTTACGATGCATTACTATGAGCCAATGACACACCTAGAGACATAAATACTTTATGGACCAACCATTGGGAAGGCTTGTATTCAAGTAATGAGTACATAGCTCTAAGAACATGGTTGGAAATTCCAAATCATATATATTTTAAATTATGTTCATTATATTTTGGAAAACAGTTTTCAAGTGAATCACAAAAGTGATACAAAGTTTGAAAATTCTTTAGAACCTTTGTAAGTTTCCAAGTTTGTATCAATCTTGAAATCTGGAAAACATATATTTTTCAAATTATTTTTCCTTAATAAAGTATGATTTCAGAAATGTGTACGCAAAATTTCGCGATTTTTCGAGATTTCTGGAATTTCTACCGCATTTCTGAAAATTTTGAAAAGGTGAAATTTCGATTTGGTAGTGATCAGCTAGTTGATATCAGTCGACTGATACACTGGGTTTTCTGATAATAAGCTCCATTTTCTAATATTTGGTGTATTTTTGATATCCTAACACTCTAGTATAATAATATTGCGTATAAACGAGTTTTAGGACTGCTTAATACAGTTGTTTAGGGGGAGTTTCAATAAATTCTATCCTTTTATCCCCAAAACCATTGTTGGTGCAAAGTTAGGATTTAACTTTTGAATTTTAGATTATGCTTTGCTTCAAATGTAATTTACATCCTATCTTGGATTAAGGGGGAGCTTAATCTCAATCTAATACCTTAGTCCAAGATCCAACATTCTTAATTCTTTCATCCTTCTCTTTTTGATGTATGTCAAAGGGGGAGAAGGAATGCTTAAGTTAGAGACCTAACTTAAATGATTGTCAAACATCAAAAAGAGGGAGATTGTTGGTGCAACAATGCTCCAAGCATTTATATGTTTTGATGTTTGGCTAATCATCTAAGTTAGACAATATCTTGTGATCTAATTACGAATGTGTTTAAGTGACAGGGAAATCCAAGGATGAAGTACTTGGTAAAAGGAAGTCCAAGTATGATCTTGGCAAAGGAAGTCCAAGGGATGGACTTGGCAGCATAAGACCAAGCTTGTAGTCTTGGCAGCATAAAGTCCAAAGTGAACCTTGGCAAAGGAAGTCCAAAGTAAAGTCTTGGCAGCATAAGTCCAAGCTTGTAGTCTTGGCGGCGTAAAGTCCAAGCATTTGACAACCCAAGACATGACGAAACCGAAGGAAGCTCTTGGAAGCAAAGCGCAAAGGATGAACAAGTCGTGGACTCGGAGGGATCCTGAAGGCGCAAGGCTTATTGAGGAGCTAGAAGGTTGAGTCTAGGTCTAGGGTATAAAATCAAGTATGAATTACTCATACTTGATGAGTATCGATCGGATCGATGTATCGATCGGCCCGTCGGCGTTCGACTAAGTCGAGGATGAAACCACGACCATCGATCGCTTGCCTTGGTCGACCGATCGGCGATTGCGATCGATCGATCGCCAAGGGCATCGATCGGTGATCAAGGGAAATATCGCCGCACGAATGCGGTCTCACTCATGCGCCTTGATCACTCGATCGATCACCCCATCGGTCGATGATGGAGGATCGATCGGTGATCACCGGCCGTTAGAAATTGCGCTCTGAATCTCCGCGGAGATCGCGTTTGGCCGTTGGCCCGGCGATCGTGATGGTATGCATCGGTCGATGATCGACGCTAACGGAAAAACAGCCCCTCTTCTATAAAAAGGGGCCATGGGGAGCTTGGTGAAGCTAGTGCTCTTGCTCCTAACTATACTCTCGTGCTCACCAAGCCTTCCAAGTGTTTTTAGTGATTTAAATCCTCCTCTTCTCTTATTCTTGATCATCCATCATTGTAAAGAAGAGGAGTGCATTGTAAGAAAGGTTTCTCCACCTTGGTTCATCCAAAGGAGGTTCTAGTGAAGGTTGATTAGGGCTAATCCACCTTACGGATTGCCGTGGAGTAGGAGCGTCATCTCCGAACCACGTACATCGGGTGTTAGCTTTGTTCTTGCTTTGATTTGTGTTTATATTTTGTATTTCTTCCGCTAACATTTTTTTGTAGAAAAGAAGAAAGGCTAATCACCCCCCCTCTAGCCATTCCAAGGGTCCTAACACTCTACTTCTCGCTCAAGTTTTCCCACAGACGGCGCCAACTGATGCGGTGACGGGGAAGAGGACTGTTGACTTCCTTTCGATGCGATGAAGCGCGAAGGAAGCTTAGGGGGTTCTCTCCGACCGCAACAATAAAAATGAAGACACTCAAGCCAACACAGACAACAAACTAAGACACAGGATATAACATGGTTTGGAATAAGGATTCCTACTCCACGGAGGTGAGCTCTCTCACCGACTGCTGTGCCAAAGCACTTTCACTATGAACGTCCTCCTTCACGGAAAAGAACTTGCGAAGGTGGAGGAGAAAACCTCTTACAGTCAAGTTGAGGTACGGGAAACAGTACAAAGAAGATAAATATCACCACTCTCCTTCTCTCCTTTTCCGGCGAAGTGGTAGCTCTCCTCTCTCCCAATGTGCCTTCGTCTCTTGCAGGTTGGAATAATGCAGATCCTCTTTCATTTGTCCTGCTCTTCCCTTTTATTCCCCTCCTCTGATCAGTTGTTGCATCGCAAGCTTTCCTCATCGTACGCGTGACCACCACGTCCACTTGGAGATTCATTCTATTACAGACACGAGGAGCGAAGGCTCCTCGGAATATTATGTGGGGACCCCCCTTCTGTTGTGTAACAACCACTCATCTACATTTTGGGAAATATGTTAGCCTGTTCCTTTCAACTGTTTGCCTTTGGTGAAACTAATCTAGACATATAACTCACGTGTAGCATAGCCCTCGGGCTCTTCTTAGCAGCCCGAACCAACTCTCCTTCTTTCCACACAAACTATTTCCGGGCTAGGTATGCCGAGTCGACTCTCATCCGCCCCATCTGCTTCTAGGCCTACTAGGTCGAACCAATTCTCGTTCATCTCCTAGCGAAGCGATCTCCGCCTTCGTTTCGCCGTGTCGATTACCTCAATTGGTCCTCCCGTTTCAATTGTCCCAGATGATCGCGCCCGAACCATTCTTCCTTTCTTTCTTCGCCGAACCGATTATTTGGTTCGGATAGTGTCTTACATGCGAGCCCTTTTACCCGGTTCACAGAGAAGAGGTAACATCAGTATCATTAGTCAACCCCCAAAAATAGTCAAGCGAAGTTATAAGCTTGACTTTCTAAATGTATAAAGTCTCTACTTCGCCCTTTGCTCGCCAGTACGGGAATTCACTCTCCTCTCATGACCCTACCTCATATATTCCGGGCGGCTTAATGGGCCTATGGGCCCCGCCTCTTCTTTTCTCTTAAATAGTCGAACAGTCACACAAAACCCTATATAAATCTTCGTCTTTTTTCTTTTAGACATAACTTAGCGTGTCTAACAATCCAGTCTTTTTCGCTTCTTCTTCCTAGCGATTTTCTCCGGCAACGTTTCAGCGACCCAGTCCCCTTTTCTGCAAACATTCCCCCTTCATCCTTCAAGTAAGTACTCCTCCCTGTTTTACACCTATGGCCCCTAAGACCTTACCCTCACCTCCTCGGTACGAACACACAATTACTCAACTAAACAACGACCAATACTTCTTCAATATGAAGGACCAATTCATCGATCCTTCCATCAAATGTCGTTTTAACACAAAAACGTACCGACCACATCATCCTCCCCCTGGCCTAACCTACTTTTTTCCTGAACAATTTCTTAACGACTTGTTTCTACCCGTCCACTCCTCTTATTTGGAAATCCTAGACTTTTATGGATTGCCCATAAATCAGTTTACCCCTAATTCCTTCCGCCTCTTGTCGGGGGCCATCATAGTGTTCCAACACCAGAATCTCCCTTTATCCCCCAACTATTCCACTGCTTCTTCCAACTGAAGTCTTCCAAGGCAGACCTTTTTTTATCTTTCTAGCCGCACGAACTGCCAATTCCTAGTAAATATGCCTTCTTCCCATAAAGGATGAGAAGAATTATACTTTTTCGCTCAGCTTCCATCACCTTTACCTCACTCGGATACTTGGAAGCTAGATCTTCCCGAGCTGCCTCCTTTTCGCGAGATGAGGACTCAATGTCCTTTCTTGGAGGTCTGTAAAGTGTTGGGGGAATCCCGCTACTTCTCAGAACATCTAATGAAACCACCACTCCTCTTTCACTTTAGACTGTCTCCTTTCCCTCTAACAGCTCCGACCGCCATAGGTAGGACGATATTAGGATTTGGATATAGCTTATTATCTGGATCAACTTATCCTTCTTTCCCATGGATTTTACAGATAATCTAATGCAGAGCGCTCTAGTAAAAGGCGAAGAGATCGAAGCAGCCAAAAAGAAAAAGACCTCCACAAAGCGAGGTAAATCTGTGGCTGCCCCTACTTCCCCTCGGAAGAAATTACGCCCGGTTAAGGAAGGAGTTTCAAGCTCATCATTTCCTCCTTCCTCCTCTTCTGATCGGCATGAATCCCTGCCTCTAACCATCTATGAACCGAAGATGAGGGATACCACCTTAGCCGTCCCATCCTCTTCTCCCTAAGGGGGAAATTCTCCTTCCCATTCTCCTGTTTCATCCTCCCTTCATCGTGACTCTCCCACACCTTCCCAAACCGAATCTATCTCAGTCCTTATTCCCTCGGAAACACATACCTCTCCCGCTCCCCTTCAGCGAGTAGGTCCCCCTCCCCCTTCGGAGGGGGAAAATCTTCCTTCCCCAAACACTTCATTGGTTACATTGGGGTCCCTTCTGAAAATCCGTCACCTCTCAGAGGTGAGATTTTTCAACCAATCAGGTATACAGGGCCCCTGCAACCAAGTGAGCAAACTGCTGGCCGAGGTAATTATTTTCCCTCTTTACCTTAAGCATGCATGTATATATATATATACAACTATATGCCGATGCTTGACATTTGCATTTTCTTTCCTTCAGGTCTCGGCCAAGCATAACAAGATGATATCTCACATAGCCCAATTCCAGCCCAAAGTAGAGACGCGCCATTTTGCTTCCCTGGCACACCAAAAACAGCTCACCCAGCAGTTGAGCGAAAAGGAGTAAAAGGAATCTGACTTGATTGGCCAATGTGAAGATTCCATGACCCGACTGGCCCTGGCTCAGAGCGAGAATGAAGAGCTTCAACGGAAGAATCAAGACCTTGAACAACAAATTTTCTTGCAGTCCATCCAACTTCAACAGGTGGATCTTCTTACTCATGAGTTAATAGGGTATAAAAGACAGCTTGGGGACGCAATTATTTAAGCTGCTGATTCTTCAACTACAATTCAGCAGCTTCGACAAGAACACCAAGCGTGGGAGGCCACCCAAAAGTCTTCTTTAGAGAGATGTCAAGAACTCTCTTCATTGGTGGCTACCTTTCCTCAAGCCCTATCGGCAATGGCTCGGCAGCAAAAAGAACTTCACCGAGAATACACCGAGGCTTTTTCGGCTCTAGGTCAGTGAGCCATGAAAGCAACAACATAAAAAGATGGCCTGGCATCCCAATTAGCTGAAAGCCAGGTCCAGCTAGCCGCGTGTCAAGCTCAACTCGCTATTTGCTAGTCTCAACTAAAGGAGCAAGAGGCCGACTTGAAGAGGCGTTACGTCAAAAAGAGGGTGGATTTATTTATACTTGGCTTCGACGGGTCCTCAGCTTTAAATGTTGAACGAGGGTATCCTCCCCCCGACACAGATACCAGCTATTTAAACCCCATTGACGTTTTATCCAAATGCCCTCCTGAACTCTTCGAATTGTAATCTGTCACCCTTTGATCCTTGTAATGACTCTTTGATTATGAAAGAATGTTAGTACTGACACGGTTCTTTGTGGCTTTTTATGCATGTCTTGGTACGGGTCAAGAACTTTGGGTATGTTCTATATTTCTTTCTCTTTATAACGATAACCCCTTTTCTGCCCCATATAAATGAAAGGACGATGCTTCTTACTTTGGAACCGGTTCGGGATATCCTTGGAAAGATCTTTTTCCTAGCCCGAGCCAATTTGTTGGGCTCAGTCGGCAATTTAATCCGCCTTAACCTTTGATCTTCTCAAAATAATTAACTGCTCCGGAAATGATATCTCGATAATTTCCTATGCTGACGCTATTACGATGTTGGTCCTTTCCTCTTCTTCTCCTTTCCGAGGACAAATGCAACTTCTCATCCCTCGATTATAAATTATCACCTCAAGTGTCTTCGCATTTCCATCTGGCTCTCATGGCTTCCGAAGAACACCCCATTGAGATTTCTTCAGATTCGGACTCTTTTGAATTGCACTACTGGACCACTGAAGACTCAGAGGAATCGGAGACCCGCTCGACAGCCACTTCGGCTTTTCATCACCCCTCTTCTCCCTCCTTAACCATTGTTCCAGCCACTCCCGCAGGGAGGTCCTTTCTGTTGGTGCAGTGGGCACCAAAGTCGAACCGGTATTTTGATTATGGCAAAAGGCTCAATAGTTAAGGGTATATTTGTTATCTTACGAGCTCAATTAAGTGTGCAGAAATGCTAAAGTTGAGCGGAAGGTCTGCGACACCCGGTGGGAACCGAGGTGGTCGGGCAACGCCAGAGGGACTTCGGAGGAAGCCGAGGTACTCGGGTGAAGACCGGAAGCGAGGCTACAAGGTAAGCTCGTGTGAAAGCGAAGCAAGGTCGTTAAGCGTAGATCCGACCCAATACCTCCAATGGAAGGTCTAGGTCGAGATCAGATGGTTAGAACCATCGTACTTTATATTTTAAGCTAACTTGTACTGCAGTCCAAAACCCTTTGACCAGTCGTCTACTACAGTCAACTGCTAGTCTAGTTCCAGCCTCGAGAATCGCTGGACAGGGGGTGAATTTGGACTTGACTCGTGTTTTGGTACAAAGGGTGATGTGGCATCAAGGTGGACATCCAAACCATCACCAAGCTTGGACCTCATCCTTGAGTTGGCGTGAAGGCCTCCTTGAGGTGGCACAAGATGGTTGGCTCCCATGATGTGGCACAAGTTGGATGGCTTCTTCTTCTTGGCGTGAAGGCCTCCTTGAGGTGGCACAAGATGGTTGGCTCCCATGATGTGGCACAAGTTGGATGGCTTCTTCTTCTTGGCGTGAAGGCTTCCTTGAGGTGGCACAAGGTGGTTGGATGAAACACCTCATCCTTGAGTTGGCACACAAGAAGGTTGGAGGTGGCACAAGGTGGTTGGATGAAACACCTCATCCTTGAGTTGGCGCACAAGGAGGTTGGAGGTGGCACAAGGTGGTTGGATGAAACACCTCATCCTTGAGTTGGCGCAAAGGATGTGGATGAACAAGTCTTGGGGGATAAGAACCTCACCTTGGACACTACCTATGTCTAAATTCATAGATCAATATCCATAAATAGACATGTTCAAGCCAAGCAAATAACAAGAATTCAAGAGCTCTCAACACACGCCGTAACGCCGCTACTACTACTCACATTTGCTACGACGAAGTCGTCCAACGAAAGCTACATCTTCTACTTATAAGAGTTGTCGGTATATTTATTTAAGTTCTACTTCTTTAAATTGTCTTTGTGCTTTAATCGTAACAAGGAAAGGGAGTGTCCTTTGCCTTGATTTCTTTTGTAATCGTTGCTCCTACTTCCAACGAAGAGGAGTGGTTTTAGTGAATTGCCCTCCGTACGTGATCAAGGATCACTAGGGCCGTGGATTAGCAATCGAAAGATTGTGAACCACGTAAAAATATCTTGTCTACTTTATATTTCACTGCATTCTCTACTTGCTTTTACTTATTGCAAAAGTTTTTAACGACACGATCGCTATTCACCCCCCTCTAGCGACACTTTCGATCCAACAATTGGTATCAGAGTAGGCGCTAAGATTCGTGAAACCACCAATCTAGCTTTGTTTTTCGCTTTTTACAGATTTTTTATTTATTTATTTCTGTTTTCGTATAATTATTTCACTTGCTTATCTTCTCCTACATATAGAATTGCATTAGAGGCTTTAGGATCCGGATAAGGTTGTCCTTCGGGTTAGATCCCGAGTAAGGTTGTCCTCCGGAACTTCAACGACATTCGCATTTGATTGTTTATTTCTCTTTGCAAGTTACATTTTATATATCTTTTTACTTCAAGATTACTAATCCAAGACGAAAGTCTTGGAATATTCTTTCCGTGTGTGTTTTTGCAAGATTCTTTTCGTTCTTCTTCTTGTTTTTAAATGGCCCATCTCGAAGGGTTTAGCACTCCGACGCTTTACAACGGTAATGACTTTCCTTATTGGAAGGGTCGGATGGAATGCTTTCTTAAAACCCAAATCGAGATGTGGATCGTAATCCAAACCGGTTTCACACTTCCTAATGAAGATGGTGAATCTTTGGGTTACGATCAATGGTCAAATTCCATGAAAAAACAAGTAGAAGCCGATGCCAAGGCAACTCAAATCTTGCAATGTGGATTGTCCAAGGAAGAGCTCAACCGCGTCGGCCCCTTCATTAGTGCAAAGGACTTATGGACCAAGCTAGTGGAACTACACGAAGGCACCGACGACACGAATGTATGTAAAAGAGATTTACTTTTAAATAAATTGTATAACTTGAAAATGCAGGAAAACGAGACCGCAACTCAACTACATGCTCGTATCCAAGACATCGTCAACCAACTCCATGCCATCGGACAAAAGGTCGAGAATCGCGACCTTATCGTATTCTCTTAACTCGTTTCCTAGGACCACCTTGTGGGCATCCATGGTCGATGCCTACAAGGTCTCCAAGGACCTTTCTAAAATTAGGTTAGGCAATTGTTTTGAACTTGAATTACATGAGCAAACTAACGTGGTCCGTGCCGAGAAGAGTATTGCGTTAGTTGCGTGTTCAAAGAAGAAGAAGCCCAAAAGCAAGCCACCCCCGGAGGAAGAAGACGATATCCAAGCTCTAATGGCCAAGCCGACCGAGCACGACTCCGAAACCGAAGAAGAGTCCGAGTCCGAATCCGATGATGAGCTTCCATTCAAGACAAGCCACGGATCCGTATCCGGTTCAAAAGAATCATTAAGGGTAAGTCGGTCGTTACTTAATACTTTGTATGGTGCAATTAAATTTTTAAATAAGAAACTAGCTAAGTGCGAGTCCAAGGTCGAGACCCTAATTGAGGAGGTTAACCTTCTCAAACATGAGGTCTCCTAACCTCTTCGACTACTCGTATTCAAGAGGAGGACTCAACTCAAGTTGAAAAGCTTGAAGTTGAGAACTCGCTTTTGAAAACACAAGTCAAGACCTTAGGAACACCGTTGGAAAGGTTCACTTTGGGATCCAAGGGACTTGACCTCTTACTTGGATCACAAAGGGCCGTGTACAACAAGGCGGACTCGGGTTTAACTCAAATACAACCAATAAGTCATATATGTCTATAGTAAACCAACATAAGAAAAATGTCCAAGCATGGGTCCCTAAGACCACTTTGATTTCAACTTTAGGATCTAACATGTATTGGGTTCCCAGGACCAAATTCACTATGTGAATAGACCCACTCGATTCAATGGTCCAGGGGAGCCAATACAAAATGTATTTTGTTAAGTCTTAGAAATTGCATGCTTAGTTTTTCTTTTATTTTAGAATGGTTAGATAGGACTCATAACCAACTAAAATCCTGCGAAAAGATTGAGCCTCGGGAGCCTCTTTTCAAAAATAAATCAACTAAAATCCTACGAAAGATTGAGCCTCGGGAGCCTCTTTTCAAAAATAACTAGTTAGACCAAGATGTAGTCTCAAGTAAGTCGAGTTATCAATTTCTTGAAATTAGCTTTGTCTAAGGAAGTGGTCGTTGTTCCGATCAAAGAAGGCCTCGTGCCTCGCCACGACACGAAGCTAATCTCTTGAAAAGATTACTTGATGAGCTTAGACTAAATCCGAATCTAACCTAATGTTGGTTAATTAATCAAGTAAAATTGAAAGTCATCTCACAAGAACACATAGGAATAACATGTTTTGATCATGTAGATATTGGTGAGATGATTTAGGTTTAAAACTTACAAACAACCCTTTAGTAATTCCATTGATCCTACACATAAGAGTCGAAGAAACCATTAATATAGTTTTTACGAAGGACACGAACCCGCTCAATCCTTAACAAAACCAACTAGCAAATCAACTTATAGCGAACCCGACTGATCTTGAACTTGAATCTCGTCTAACCAAAGTCATCCTATCGACCAAGTGATAGATGACTCTAACCCAAGTCAAACTAGAACTCACCCAAGTCATCCTATCGACCAAGTGATAGATGACTCTAACCCAAGTCAAACTAGAACTCACCCAAGTCATCCTATCGACCAAGTGATAGATGACCCTAACCCGAGTCACACTAAGACTCAAACAAATCATCCTATCAATCAAGTTATAGGTGATCCAAATTTAGGGTTCGAACTAGAGCTTCATATCGAAACCTTAGTCAAATCTCGTTAATTTCCAAAATCGAACCCAAAACTATTGAACAAGCACTTCTTGATCCGAGGATTATTGCTATGCAAGAAGAGCTAGCTCAATTCACTAGAAATGAAGTCTGGGAATTAGTACCACCACCTAAAGAAAAATCAATTATTGGAACAAGGTGGGTATTTCGAAATAAACTTGATGATAAAGGTGAAGTAGTTAGAAATAAAGCCGTGTTAGTCGCAAAGGGTTTAGTCAAGTCGAAGGTTTAGATTACGATGAGACCTACGCCCACAACCAAGGTTTAGTCGACCCAACCTTATTCGTAAAACCGTAGGAAAAGAAATCTTAATAGCCCAAATCTATGTAGATGATATAATTTTGGAACTACCAACTCGATCCTCGCTAACGAATTCATCTCACTTATGGAAAGTGAATTTGAAATGAATTTAGTAGGAGAGTTAAGTTTCTTCTTAGGTTTACAAATTAAACAAACTAAAGATGGAATATATTTACATCAACAAAAATATACTAAGGACTTAATAAATCGATTTGGAATGCAAGATGCTAAAATAATTAATACACCTATGGCAACTAATGTTAATATAAACGAAGATGTAGAAGGAAAACCCGTTGACCTAAAATACTATAGGAGCGCAATAGGAAGTCTCCTATACTTAACCGCGAGCCGAACATTTTATTCATGTAAGTATGTGCGCAAGGTTACAAACCTGTGCCAAGGAGTCTCACCTAACCCTAGTCAAGCGTATCCTTAGATATCTAAAGGGCACGCTAAACGTAGGTATTTGGTACCCTAGATCTACCGAGTTTAATCGGCTACTCCGACTCCGACTATGCCGGTAGTAAACTCGATAGAAAGAGCACGAGTGGTTGTTGTCAAATCCTCGGCTCGAGTCTAGTGAGTTGGTGCGATGAGGAAGCATTGCGTTGCCTTATCTACCACCGAAGCCGAATAAGTTGCGATGTGTGAGTGTGTCTCTCAGCTCCTGTGGATGAAGCACACTCTCCAAGACTTGAGCTTAATCTTTAACAACATTAAAACCTACATAGATAACATTAGTTCATTTAACTTAACTAAAAATCCAATATGTCATTCTAGGACAAAACATATAGAAGTTAAACACCACTTCATTAGGGAACATGTAACTAATGGAACTATACAACTAGAGTATGTTGAGTCCAAATCAAACCTAGCGGACATCTTCACCAAACCACTACCCGGCAATTTAGTTTATTAAGACGAAAGTTAGGTATGTGCGTAATAGAGTAGGATTTAAATTTTTCTATATATATGTACTCTATTTTTGCTTCTTTTTATGAAATTAGCCTAAGTCTTACCTTAGAAATCATATTGGGAACTTGCTTGGACTTACAAACCCTAAAATATATTTACAAACTTTTTGAGTTAAGGCAAAAGGGGGAGAAAGTCACAAAAGTAAGGAAGAAAGTAAACAAAATTCTTACCTTTTATATTAAGTAATTCCGTTTACTTAAGCAACTATTAAGGGCGAGTAAAAATTATTTTTCAAGAACTCACCTTCGGTCAAGGGGGAGGTTACCTCAAAGGGGAGAACTTGAAACAATAATATTTCTCACTCATGCTTAATCTTTATGCTAGCTCATTCATACTTAATCTTTATGCTAGCTCATTCATACTTAATCATTATGCTAGCTCATTCATATTTAATCATTATGCTAGCTCATTCATATTTAATCTTTATGCTAGCTCATTCATGCTTAATCATTATGCTAGCTCATTCATATTTAATCTTTATGCTAGCTCATTCATGCTTAATCATTATGCTAGCTTCTTTATGCTTAATTTTTCCTTAACTTTTGTGTCGGTTTGCCATGAATCAAAAAGGGGGAGATTGTTGGTGCAGTGGGCACCAAAGTCGAACCGGTATTTTGATTATGGCAAAAGGCTCAATAGTTAAGGGTATATTTGTTATCTTACGAGCTCAATTAAGTGTGCAGAAATGCTAAAGTTGAGCGGAAGGTCTGCGACACCCGGTGGGAACCGAGGTGGTCGGGCAACGCCAGAGGGACTTCGGAGGAAGCCGAGGTACTCGGGTGAAGACCGGAAGCGAGGCTACAAGGTAAGCTCGTGTGAAAGCGAAGCAAGGTCGTTAAGCGTAGATCCGACCCAATACCTCCAATGGAAGGTCTAGGTCGAGATCAGATGGTTAGAACCATCGTACTTTATATTTTAAGCTAACTTGTACTGCAGTCCAAAACCCTTTGACCAGTCGTCTACTACAGTCAACTGCTAGTCTAGTTCCAGCCTCGAGAATCGCTGGACAGGGGGTGAATTTGGACTTGACTCGTGTTTTGGTACAAAGGGTGATGTGGCATCAAGGTGGACATCCAAACCATCACCAAGCTTGGACCTCATCCTTGAGTTGGCGTGAAGGCCTCCTTGAGGTGGCACAAGATGGTTGGCTCCCATGATGTGGCACAAGTTGGATGACTTCTTCTTCTTGGCGTGAAGGCCTCCTTGAGGTGGCACAAGATGGTTGGCTCCCTTGATGTGGCACAAGTTGGATGGCTTCTTCTTCTTGGCGTGAAGGCTTCCTTGAGGTGGCACAAGGTGGTTGGATGAAACACCTCATCCTTGAGTTGGCACACAAGAAGGTTGGAGGTGGCACAAGGTGGTTGGATGAAACACCTCATCCTTGAGTTGGCGCACAAGGAGGTTGGAGGTGGCACAAGGTGGTTGGATGAAACACCTCATCCTTGAGTTGGCGCAAAGGATGTGGATGAACAAGTCTTGGGGGATAAGAACCTCACCTTGGACACTACCTATGTCTAAATTCATAGATCAATATCCATAAATAGACATGTTCAAGCCAAGCAAATAACAAGAATTCAAGAGCTCTCAACACGCCGTCGTAACGCCGCTACTACTACTCACATTTGCTACGACGAAGTGCCGCCGACAACGAAAGCTATATCTTCTACTTATAAGAGTTGTCGGTATATTTATTTAAGTTCTACTTCTTTAAATTGTCTTTGTGCTTTAATCGTAACAAGGAAAGGGGGAGTGTCCCTTTGCCTTGATTTCTTTTTGTAATCGTTGCTCCTACTTCCAACGAAGAGGAGTGGTTTTAGTGAATTGCCCTCCGTACGTGATCAAGGATCACTAGGGCCGTGGATTAGCAATCGAAAGATTGTGAACCACGTAAAAATATCTTGTCTACTTTATATTTCCGCTGTGCATTCTCTACTTGCTTTTTACTTATTGCAAAAGTTTTTAACGACACCGTATCGCTATTCACCCCCCCCCTCTAGCGACACTTTCGATCCAACACTTTCGAGCACCCTTCCCTTCCTTTCGCAATCGGGTATGGAACCCTCCCCTGACGTGGGAATACACAATAGGAGATCCCCGGGCCTCTGCTGAACTTCCTCCGCTTCCGCCAGCCCTAGCTTTCGTTCCAGTCCCTTCAACGGGGACTCATCAACCTCCTTTTTATGGAGCTCCACCAACGGTACCTCAAGTTCAAGGCAATCTCTACAGAGTCATCTTGGCGCCTCCTCCTCCGGAGGACCCCTCTGACGATCCTCCTATTAAGAACGATCATAAAAAGCTTAAGTAGCGTAAATGATGTAATTACTATCAAGTATGTTAATAAAAAGGAAGATGTTAACTCTTGTCGTTTTCTTGTAAAGGTAGAGCAACTGCCACCAAAAAAGATTGCTATCCCATCTGAACATACTTCCCCTTACTATTTTCGTGGACTTTAAGTTGTCCTTCCCAAAGTTACTATGCTAATAACTTCCATCTACTGCCTTTACGTTTCTCCTTCTTTACTAGCATTTATTATTTCTATCTTCTCTGCGAATAAATGCACCTTCCTCCTTCGTCGTTATAAGGACCTCAAACCATCGCCGCTTAACATTCATCTTCTCTTTTTCTTCTCCCCGTCATGGAAGAAACTTCTGACAGCACCAACTGATGCGGTGACGGGGAAGAGGATCTGTTGACTTCCTTTCGATGCGATGAAGCACGAAGGAAGCTTAGGGGGTTGTCTCCGGCCGCAACAGTAAAAATGAAGACATAAAACGAAGACACGCAATCCAACATAGACAACAAACCAAGATACAGGATATAACATGGTTCAAAATATGGATTCTTACTCCACAGAGGTGATCTCTCTCACCGGCTGCTGTGTCAAAGTACTTTCACTATGAACGTCCTCCTTCACGGAAAAGAACTTCCGAAGGTGGAGGAGAAATTCTCTTACAGTCAAGTTGAGGTACAGGAAACAGTACAAGGAAGATAAAGATCACCACTCTCCTTCTCTCCTTTTCCGACAAAGTGGTAGCTCTCCTCTCTCCCAATGTGCCTTTGTCTCTTGCTAGTTGGAATAATGCGGATCCTCTTTCATTTGTCCTGCTCTTCCCTTTTATTCCCCTCCTCTGATCAGTTGTTGCATCGCAAGCTTTCCTTATCGTACGCGTGGCCACCATGTCCACCTGGAGAATCATTCTGTTACAGACACGAGGAGCGAAGGCTCCTCGGAATATTATGTGGGGACCCCCCTTCTATTGTGTAACAACCTCTCATCTACATTTTGGGAAATATGCTAGCCTGTCCCTTTCAACCGTTTGCCTTTGGTGAAACTAATCTAGACATATAGCTCATGTGTAGCATAGCCCTCGGGCTCTTCTCAACAGCCTGAACCAACTCTCCTTCTTTCCGCACCAAACTATTTCCGGACTAGGTATGCCGAGTCGACTCTCATCCGCCCCATCTTCTTCTAGGCCTACTAGGTTGAACCAATTCTCATTCATCTCCTAGCGAAGCGATCTCCGCCTTCGATTCGCCGTGCCAATTACCTCAACTGGTCCTCCCGTTCTAATTGTCCCAGACGATCGCGCCCGAACCATTCTTCCTTTCTTTCTTCGCCAAACCGATTATTTGGTTCGGATAGTGTCTTACATACGAGCCCTTTTACCCGATTCATAGAGAAGAGGTAACAGCAGTATCATTAGTCAACCCCCAAAAATAGTCAAGCGAAGTTATAAGCTTGACTTTCTAAATGTTTAAAGTCTCTACTCCGCCCTTTGCTCGCCAATTCGAATTAACTCTCCTCTCATGACCCTACCTCATATATTCAGGGCGGCTTAATGGGCCCATGGGCTCTGCCTATTCTTTTCTCTTAAATAGTCGAACAATCACACAAAACCCTATATAAATCTTCGTCTTTTTTCTTTTAGGCATAACTCAGCGTGTCTAACAATCCAGTTATTTCCGCTTCTTCTTCCTAGCGATTTTCTCCGGCAGCATTTCAGCGACCCACTCCCCTTTTCTGCAAACGTTCCCCCTTCATCCTTCAAGTAAGTACTCCTCCTTGTTTTACACCTATGACCCCTAAGACATTACCCTCACCTCCTTGGTACGAACACACCATTACTCAACTAAACAGCGACCATTACTTCTTCAATATGAAGGACCAATTCATCGATCCTTCCATCCAATGTCGTTTTAACACAAAAACATACCGACCATATCATCCTCCCCCTGGCTTAACCTACTTTTTTCTTGAACAATTTCTTAAAGGCTTGTTTCTACCCGTCCCCTCCTCTTATTTGGAAATCCTAGACTTTTATGGACTGCCCATAAATCAGTTTACCCCTAATTCCTTCCGCCTCTTGTCGGGGGCCATCATAGTGTTCCAACACCTGAATCTCCCTTTATCCCCCCAACTATTCCACTGCTTCTTCAAACTGAAGTCTTCCAAGGCAGGCCTTTTTTATCTTTCTAGCCGCATGGACTGCAATTCCTAGTAAATATGCCTTCTTCCCATAAAGGATGGAAAGAATTATACTTTTTCGCTCAGCTTCCATCACCTTTACTCCACTCGGATACCTGGAAGCTAGATCTTCCCAAGCTGCCTCCTTTTCGCGAGATGAGGACTCAATGTCCTTTCTTGGAAATCTGTAAAGTGTTGGGGGAATCCCGCTACTGCTCAAAACATCTAATGAAA
Organism: Wurfbainia villosa; assembly: GCA_025175895.1. NCBI lineage: Eukaryota > Viridiplantae > Streptophyta > Magnoliopsida > Zingiberales > Zingiberaceae > Wurfbainia > Wurfbainia villosa. The sequence goes on from CM045996.1 coordinate 69,386,810, forward strand.
CCACCACTCCTCTGTCACTTCAAGCGGTCTCCTTTCCCTCTAACAGCTCCGGCCACCATAGGTAGGACGATATTAGTATTTGGATATAGCTTATTATCTGGATCAAATTATCCTTCTTTCCCATGGATTTTACAGATAATCTAATGCAGAGCACTCTAGTAAAAGGCGAAGAGATCGAAGCAGCCAAAAAGAAAAAGACCTCCACAAAGCGAGGTAAATCTGTGGCTGCCCCTACTTCCCCTCAGAAGAAATTATGCCCGGTTAAGGAAGGAGTTCCCAACTCATCATTTCCTCCTTCCTGCTCTTCTGATCGGCATGAATCCCTGCCTCTAACCATCTATGAACCGAGGACGAGGGATACCACCTTAGCCGCCCCATCCTCTTCTCCCCAAGGGGGAAATTCTCCTTCCCATTCTCCTGTTTCATCCTCCCTTCATCGTGACTCTCCCACACCTTCCTGAACCGAATCTATCTCAGTCCTTATTCCCTCGGAAACACATACCTCTCCCGCTCCCCTTCAGCGAGTAGGTCCCCCTCCCCCTTCGGAGGGGAAAAATCTTCCTTCCCCGAACCCTTCATTGGTTATATTGGGGTCCCTTCTGAAAATCCATCACCTCTCAGAGGTAAAGTTTTTCAACCAATCAGGTATACAGAGCCCCTGCGACCAAGTGAGCAAACTGCTGGCCGAGGTAATTATTTTCCCTCTTTACCTTAAGCATGTATATATATATACACACACACACACAGCTATATGCTGACGCTTGACATTTGCATTTTCTTTCCTTCAGGTCTTGGCCAAGCATAACAAGATGATATCTCACATAGCCCAATTCCAGTCCAACGTGGAGACGCACCATTTTGCTTCCCTGGCGCACCAAAAATAGCTCACCCAGCAGCTGAGCGAAAAGGAGCAAAAGGAATCTGACTTGATTTGCCAATGTGAAGATTCCATGACCCGACTGGCCCTGGCTCAGAGCGAGAATGAAGAGCTTCAACGGAAGAATCAAGACCTTGAACAACAAATTTTCTTGCAGTCCAGCCAACTTCAACAGGTGGATCTTCTTACTCATGAGTTAACAGGGTATAAAAGACAGCTTGGGGACGCAATTATTTAAGCTATTGATTCTTCAACTACAATTCAGCAGCTTCGGCAAGAACGCCAAGCGTGGGAGGCCACCCAAAAGTCTTGTTTAGAGAGGTGTCAAGAACTCTCTTCATTGGTGGCTACCTTTCCTCAAGCCCTATCGGCAATGGCTCGGCTGCAAAAAGAACTTCATCGTGAATACATCGAGGCTTTTTCGTCTCTGGGTCAGCGAGCCATGAAAGCAACAACAGAAAAAGATGGCCTGGCAGCCCAATTAGCTGAAAGCCAGGTCCAACTAGCCGCGTGTCAAGCTCAACTCGCTATCTGCCAGTCTCAACTAAAGGAGCAATAGGCCGACCTGAAGGGGCCTTACGTCAAAAAGGGGGTGGATTTATTTATACTTGGCTTCGACGGGTCCTCGGCTTTAAATGCTGAACGAGGGTATTCTCCCCCCGACACAGATACCAGCTATTTAAACCCCGTTGATGCTTTATCCAAATGCCTTCCTGAACTCTTCGAATTGTAATCTGTCACCCTTTGATCCTTGTAATGACTCTTTGATTATGAAAGAATGTTAGTACTGACACAGTTCTTTGTGGCTTTTTATGCATGTCTTGGTACGGGTCAAGAACTTTGGGTATGTTCTGTATTTCTTTCTCTTTATAACGACAACCCCTTTTCTGCCCCATATAAATGAAAGGACGATGCTTCTTACTTTGGAACCGGTTCGGGATATCCTTGGAAAGATCTTTTTCTTGGCCCGAGCCAATTTGTTGGGCTCAGTCGGCAATTTAATCCGCTTTAACCTTTGATTTTCTCAAAATAATTAACTGCTCCGGAAATGATATCTCGACAATTTTCTATGCTGACGCTATTACGATGTTGGTCCTTTCCTCTTCTTCTCCTTTCCGAGGACAAATGCAACTTCTCATCCCTCGATTATAAATTATCACCTCAAGTGTCTTCGAATTTCCATCTGGCTCTCATGGCTTCCGAAGAACACCCCATTGAGATTTCTTCAGATTCTGACTCTTTTGAACTGCACGACTGGACCACTGAAGACTCAGAGGAATCGGAGACCCGCTCGACGACCACTTCGGCTTTTCGTCACCCCTCTTCTCCCTCCTTAACCACTGTTCCAGCCCCTCCCGTAGGGAGTGTTAGGACCCTTGGAACGGCTAGAGGGGGGGTGAATAGCGTAGATAGAATTCGATCGCGTTTGTGTCTACAATTTCGTTAGTGCGCAGCGGAAATAGAAGTAATAAAAGAAATAACAAAATAGACAACAAGCTAACACAATGATATAATGTGGTTCGGAACCGCGCGGTTCCTACTCCACGGATCGAGCTCTAAAGAGCCCTAGTGATGCACACGCACTCACTAATGATAAACACTCCTTCTCGACACAAGTCGGAGGCGGAGAAACCCCTTACAATAAATCTTACAACAGTAAGAATGAAATACAAGCAATATACAATGTAAATATGAAATACAAGTAAAGGAAAGACTTTACAACACTTGTTTTGATTGCTTGAATGCTTGGTTGCTTGCTTGCACTTGGAGACCTGATTTGCACCAACAAATCGCCCCAATAGCCCTCAAGAACCGATTCCTTTTTCTTCCATCACGAGCTCCATATATAGCTTCAACCTGTGCTGGAAAAAGTCTATCAGTCGACTGATCGGGACCATCAGTCGACTGATGCCACTGTTGTCGTGAGACAACGGCTAGTTCCACGTTGGATAAGTCCAACGGAACTACCATCAGTCGACTGATTGTGACCATCAGTCGACTGATGGAGTCCTCACTCGACCAGTCGAGTCTCGACTCCATTCTGTGGCCGAATTCTCGAGCACCAGTCGACTGATCATACGATCGATGATCGCTGAGCATCACCGACTGCCAACCTATGGCAGTCGACTGCTAGGCCATAACCCGCAGTCAAACCCTAGTTGACTCGGTCCAGTCGACTGCCACATGACACCAGTCGACTGGCACACCTCAAACATGAGGTTTTAACTCAAGTATGGTTCCCCCATACTTGCTAGACCACCCTTAGCCTAGACCTAAGCCTTCTAGCCACCTCCATCAGCCTCACGCCTCTCGGATCCCTCCAAGTCATCCATGACTTGTTCATCCATCGCGCTAGCCTTCAGGTGCTTCCGTCGGCTATGTCATGCTAACGGTGTCTACACCGCCAAGGCACATTGGACTTACGCCGCCAAGACTCCGCTTGGACTTTACGCCGCCAACCATTGGACTTATGCTGCCAAGACTACCGCTTGGACTTTACGCCGCCAATATTAATCCCCTTGGACTTCAAATGCCAACCCATGTTGGACTTTCCATGCCAAGACCATGCTTGGACTTTCCTTGCCAACTCATGTTGGACTTTCCATTTGCCAAGACCCATGCTTGGACTTTCCTTGCCAACACATGTTGGACTTTCCATTTGCCAAGACCCATGCTTGGACTTTCCTTGACAATTATATTGTCATATGTTTTTGTCGAAACATCAAAACACATCAAAACATCACTCGAGCCAAACTCGAGTCCTGGTCAATCGTGACCTGGGCCGATTGCACCAACAATCTCCCCCTTTTTGATGTTTGACAAAAAACAAAACAAATGATTGAGTTAGAACACTAACTCAAATCTCTTACCAATTATCCCAAATTGGTAATCCCAAATATTCTCCAAATGTTCTCCCCCAAACATTCTCCCCTTTTTTGACTAACATCAAAAAGGTCTTCTCTCCAAGGAGGTCAATGTCTCATGTCCCAATGAGATCTTACAATCTCCCCCTTGGTCTAAAAATATCTAGGATGTCTACCATCTTCCTAGTGATAAGTCCCATATCACTCAAGAGAGACAATCCTATTCACTCTCCCAATTTCCAAATTGGGTATCACAAAAACTCATTGTTCCTTTCCATAAGGAAAAAAAAATACCATTCATCATTCCATGATGAATTCCTTCCCCTAAAGGCTTGCTCCCCCTTGACCATTGCACCAACAATGTCCTTGGGAAGTCCCTAAGCCAATAGGAACTCTAAACCATCAAAATTAAGGTTAGAAATTCAACATTGAACTTTCCAACATATTAAAATTGATACAAACCCAAAATACTTCTCCTAATCCATATCCAATGGATTTACACCCTTTATAATGCTTCCCAAAGCATATCCTAGGGTTATGAGTGATTAGGGACCATAACCGTAGCTGAAATCGGGTTAAACAACCTTGTTTACCCCGAAATCAAAGCTACAATGAGTGATTCAGAAATCACAATCAAACCTCCATCGATCGCCACCCAGGCTGATCGATAATCAAAATCTCGATTTTCAGTTATCAGAAATGAGTTTTGAAAAATCATAACTAATTATACGTATATCGAAAAATCATGAAATTTGATACGTATAATACTTATGACTAATACAATGGGTGAAAAATATTTGAAAATTATTTTACCCATTAAATAGTGAAATTGGTACAAAGTTCAAAACCATTGAAATTTTCAATGTTTTGGCCCTACTTTGTATCAACTTCATCAATGGTGATTGCTATCAAAAGATAGACTTCACAAAGGTTTTTCAAAATGATTTTAAAATGTTTTCAAAACCTTATCTTGGATCATATTCCTTGGGCTCTATGTACGTGACTTGTACACAAGCTCTCCCAATGATCCACAATGGAATTGGATGAGTTTTAGTTCATCTAGATGCAAAAACTATGCACCTTGAACTTAACTCATATCCTAGCATCTCACATGTGTCTATGGTGTATAAATACACATACATGTCAATTAGATGTGAGATGTGGGTTTTGTTCTCCCTAAACTAGGGTTTCATGCATTTTCTAAAGCAACTCTACTTGATTCCCTTATAACTGGGACTCCAAATCATGTCATAGTCCTTAAATCAATTTTAATCAAGTTAATGCATGAATGTATGATCATGGCATAAATAATAGCATTATTAAAACATGGCCAAAGATCATGATGTCATGACATATGGTGAAATTTAAGAACACATGACATTTATCCTTAATCCCTAAGCATACTCATGACATATAAATGATAGAACATAAACATGATGTCATGTCATGGCATATGGCAAACAAATCATGGCAAGTAAAAAGTATAGGTATAAGTATACCTAAATTTTAATATTAATTGCCATTTGATATAATTAATTATATTTTGCCATATTAACCTAAACTTTCTCAAGTGTGCCAAAAACCCAAAATGACACACTACAACCTCTAAACCTAAATTGTGCCAATTTAATCATTTTATCAAACTTCTCAAATAATATTGGCACATCCTAAAATCTTTTAGGATTAAAGCTCAAATGTATTTTCAAGGTAACCATAACCTTGAAAATATCCTAAAGTGCCACCTTTACAATGGTTGAGTTAACTACCCATCCAATCAAGGTTGGCACACCCTAACCCATCTAGCGTGAATCAATCACGCTCTTAGGAACCCAAAACCGATTTGAGCTCCTAGGGTTAATTAGGTATTCCTTAGGGATAACCTCCTTAGATACCTTCCTAATGACTTTCCTAGGCTTATTAGCCTTGGTCATTTGGGTCTTGCCTAGGTTAACCTTAGGGATTACCTCCCTAATAACCTTCTTAGTGGCCACCCTAGGTTTCTTCGAAACCCTAGCCACTAGGCACAACCTTTGGTCAACCTTAGGGATGACTTCCCTATTGACCGTGGTCTTCCTAGGTTTAGTTTGTGTCCCATAATCAAATGGAACACTATGGTAAGCTACCTTAGGCTTAGGTTTGTGACCCAAACCTTTCTTGCCCTTGGTTGACTTTTGACTTTTAGATCCTAGATGTTGACTTTGACTTCTTGACCCAGGAATTTGACCATTAGACCCTTTAGATTGATTTTGTATCTTATTTAGGGTCTTTTCAAGTTTCTCAAGCCTTGACCTCAAGGCTTGGTTCTCTAGTTCTAATTGCTCAATTTTAGAATTTTGATTTAGACCATGGGCATTGGACTTCCTAGGCATATGCCTAGTCCATTTAGGGTTAAGGCCTAGATGTTCTCCTATTTTCCTAATTGATTCCCTAGGTAAGATATTTTTAGGGACATTAGTCCCAAATTTCTCCTTATTCCTAAGGTGAACCTTCTTAGCTCCTAAACAAATATGTTTGTTATTTCTAGCATGCTCTTTATGATAAATAGCAAGAGAATTGAAACCATTAGCATGCTTTTGCCTATTAACTAAAGAGGATGCATTATTAAAATATACCTTAGGGTTAGCTTTGGAAGCTCCCCCTACATGTGTAGCTCCCTCTTGGGTCTTCTTCTTCCCCCTAGGACATTGATTCCTATAATGTCCTTTTGCATTGCATTTGAAGCATATGATGTGCTCCTTGCTCTTGATACTTGGGGAACCGGCATCCGTTGACTTTTGTTGACTTTTAGGAGCCAGAGGAGCTTTCTTGACCTTCTTTGGGCACTTACTCTTATAATGCCCAAATTCCCTACACTCAAAGCACATTATATGATTTTTATTTGAAAATAAGGTTTTTGAGTTACCTAGGGTGGTGGTAGGTGCCGGAGTTGAATTTTGAGCTTCCTCATCTTGATCGGATGTTGAAGGCTCTTCTTGAGGTTGCTTCGGTGTAGAGGATGGTCTCTCCTCCTCAAACCTAGAAGTAGATGCTTCTTTCACCTCTTCTACTTCTTCTTTCTCCGATTCGGAAGTTGACTCCATCTCAACTTCCGATTCCTCACTTTCACTTGAGGATGAACTCTCCTCATGGAGTCTTGCCAATTTTCTCCATAACTCCTTGGCATACATGTAATCCCCTAGCTTGCACAAAACATCATTAGGGATTAAATCTTCCAAAAGTTTCGTTACCTTAACTTCGGTCTTGAGCTTTTGGCGTTGCTCTTGGGTCCACTTTTTCAATTTTAGGATATTCCCCTTCTTATCCCTAGGGGGTTCAAGGCCTTCAACGAGGATGAACCAATCCTCTATGTTCATCATCAAGAATGTTTCCATTCTTGCTCTCCACGCCGGAAAATCTTCTGGATCATATGGAGGTGGAGTATTGATATCCCATCCAAGCTTGTCTTGGAATTCCATCTTCACCCTCTAGCCTTTTGCCTTAGCTCCCGGTTGTTAATCCGTAGAAGAGCCCCGGGCTCTGATACCACTTGTTAGGACCCTTGGAACGGCTAGAGGGGGGGGGGTGAATAGCGTAGATAGAATTCGATCGCGTTTGTGTCTACAATTTCGTTAGTGCGCAGCGGAAATAGAAGTAATAAAAGCAATAACGAAATAGACAACAAGCTAACACAATGATATAACGTGGTTCAGAACCGCACGGTTCCTACTCCACGGATCGAGCTCTAAAGAGCCCTAGTGATGCACACACACTCACTAATGATAAACACTCCTTCTCGACACAAGTCGGAGGCGGAGAAACCCCTTACAATAAATCTTACAACAGTAAGAATGAAATACAAGCAATATACAATGTAAATATGAAATACAAGTAAAGGAAAGACTTTACAACACTTGTTTTGATTGCTTGAATGCTTGGTTGCTCGCTTGCACTTGGAGACCTGATTTGCACCAACAAATCGCCCCAATAGCCCTCAAGAACCGATTCCTTTTTCTTCCATCACGAGCTCCATATATAGCTTCAACCTGTGCTGGAAAAAGTCTATCAGTCGACTGATCGGGACCATCAGTCGACTGATGCCACTGTTGTCGTGAGACAACGGCTAGTTCCACGTTGGATAAGTCCAACGGAACTACCATCGATCGGACCGATTGTGACCATCGGATCGGTGATGGAGTCCTCACTCGACCGAGTCTCGACTCCATTCTCGCGGGCGAATTCTCGAGCACCCGATCGGTGATCACACGCGATCGGCCGATCGCTCAGCTCATCGATCGCCAACCTATGGCGATCAGCTCCATAACCCGCAAAACCCTAGTTGACTCGGTCCACCGATCGACACATGGCACCCGGTCGGCACACCTCAAACATGAGGTTTTAACTCAAGTATGGTTCCCCCATACTTGCTAGACCACCCTTAGCCTAGACCTAAGCCTTCTAGCCACCTCCATCAGCCTCACGCCTCTCGGATCCCTCCAAGTCATCCATGACTTGTTCATCCATCGCGCTAGCCTTCAGGTGCTTCCGTCGGCTATGTCATGCTAACGGTGTCTACACCGCCAAGGCACATTGGACTTATGCCGCCAAGACTCCGCTTGGACTTTACGCCGCCAACCATTGGACTTATGCTGCCAAGACTACCATTTGGACTTTACGCCGCCAATATTAATCCCCTTGGACTTTCCTTGCCAACTCATGTTGGACTTTCCATTTGCCAAGACCCATGCTTGGACTTTCCTTGCCAACACATGTTGGACTTTCCATTTGCCAAGACCCATGCTTGGACTTTCCTTGACAATTATATTGTCATATGTTTTTGTCGAAACATCAAAACACATCAAAACATCACTCGAGCCAAACTCGAGTCCTGGTCAATCGTGACCTGGGCCGATTGCACCAACAGGGAGGTCCTTCCGAGCACCCTTCCCTTCCTTCCGCAATCGGGTATGGAATCCTCCCCTGACGTGGGAATACACAATAGGAGATCCCCGGGCCTCTGCTGAACTTCCTCCGCTTCCGTCGGCCCTAGCTTTCGTTCCAGTCCCTTCAACGGGGACTCATCAACCTCCTTTTGTTGGAGCTCCACCAACGGTACCTCAAGTTCAAGGCGATCTCTACAGAGTCGTCTTGGCGCCTCCTCCTCCAGAGGACCCCTCTGATGATCCTCCTATTAAGAACGATCATAAAAAGCTTAAGTAGCGTAAATGATGTAATTACTATCAAGTATGTTAATAAAAAAGAAGATGTTAACTCTTGTCGTTTTCTTGTAAAGGTAGAGCAACTGCCACCAAAAAAGACTGCTATCCCATCTGAACATACTTCCCCTTACTATTTTCGTGGACTTTAAGTTGTCCTTCCCAAAGTTATTGCACTAATAACTTCCATCTGCGAATAAATGCAGACTGCTATCCCATCTGAACATACTTCCCCTTTACGTTTCTCCTTCTTTACTAGCATTTATTATTTCTATCTTTTCTGCGAATAAATGCACCTTTCTCCTTCGTCGTTATAAGGACCTTAAACCATCGCCGCTTAACATTCATCCTCTCTTTTTCTTCTCCCCATCATGGAAGAAACTTTTGAACAGGGCAGCAGTTCTTTTCCCCCCGAGGGAAAAACTGAAGAACAACGCTATATCGCTAACCTGGAGGAGCAAGTGGAATATCTGCAGCGGCGCTTGAGGGAAGCTTCCACCAGCAACTACTCCTTGCGCCAACAACTAGCAGTGTCCCAGAAGGACCTGTCTAAGCATATCTTCATATAACAATCTTACCTTCGGCAGCTACGACGTCAACCCCAGCCACGCAAAGAAGCTTCTTCAGTACCTCCAAACAAAGAACTGTAATACCCCATAAATAAGCGTTTCTTTTGTTCTTTTCTTCTTGTGGGGGAATTGTCATATGTAATATTTCCTAAGCAATGAGCTTTCTGCGACGTAAACCTCCGCCTACATCCTTCCCCGTTTATCTTCTTCCTCCGACATGTCCTTGGCGATGTCAAATTCTACACTCCCCTTGGATAACACGACCATTAAATAAACATACAACTTCTCCATTCTTTCATTACACAAGAATTGCGTATACACTTCCACTGTACGAGAATAAAATGACATACAGCTGAGGGAATACTCAACTCTTCCGTTTCACGGGGATAAAATAATGTATAAAGTTGAGGAATGAACTCAACTCTTCCGTTCCACCACCACACGGGGATAAAATAATATATATTTGAGGAATGAACTCAACTCTTCCATTCCACCACCACACGGGGATAAAATAATATATAGTTGAGGAATGAACTCAACTCTTCCGTTCCACCACCACACGGGGATAAAATAATTATACAGCTGAGGAATAAACTCAACTCTTCCGTTCCGTCACCACACAGGGATAAACTAATATATAGTTGAGGAATGAACTCAACTCTTCCGTTTCGTCACCACACGGGGATAAACTAATATATAGTTGAGGAATGAACTCAACTCTTCCGTTCCGCCACCACACGGGGATAAAATAATATATAGTTGAGGAATGAACTCAACTTTTTCTTTCCGCCACCATACGGGGATAAACTAATATATAGTTGAGGAATGAACTCAACTCTTCCGTTCTGCCACCACACGGGGATAAAATAATATATAGTTGAGGAATGAACTCAACTCTTCCATTTCACCACCACACGGGGATAAAATAATATAATTGAGGAATAAACTCAACTCTTTCGTTCTGCCACCACACGGGGATAAAATAATATATAGTTGAGGAATAAACACAACTCTTCCGTTCCGCCACCACACGGGGATAAAATAATATATAGTTGAGGAATAAACTCAACTCTTCCGTTTCACCACTACACGGGGATAAAATAATATGCAGTTGAGGAATGAACTCAACTCTTCCGCTCCGCCACTACACGAGGATAAAATAATATATAGTTGAGGAATGAACTCAACTCTTCCGTTCCGCCACCATACGGGGATAAACTAATATATAGTTGAGGAATGAACTCAACTCTTCCGTTCCGCCACCACACGGGGATAAAATAATATATATGAACTCAACTCTTCCGTTCCGCCACCACACGGGGATAAAATAATATATAGTTGAGGAATGAACTCAACTCTTCCGTTCCACCACCACACGGGGATAAAATAATATATAGTCGAGGAATAAACTCAACTCTTCCGTTCCGCCACCACACGGGAATAAAATAATATATAGTTGAGGAATAAACTCAACTCTTTCATTCCGCCACCACACGGGAATAAAATAATATATAGTTGAGGAATAAACTCAACTCTTCCGTTCCGCCACCACACGGGGATAAAATAATATATAGTTGAGGAATAAACTCAACTCTTCCGTTCCACCACCACACGAGGATAAAATAATATGCAGTTGATGAATGAACTCAACTCTTCCGCTCCGCCACCACACGGGGATAAAATAATATATAGTTGAGGAATGACCTCAACTCTTCCGCTCCGCCACCACACGGGGATAAAATAATAGCAACCCAGGCCTTCTGTATGAAGAGTGCGCTGACATGACTTCCGGTTCTGCCTTTGTACCGCTATCATTTCTTCTTCCATCTTGAAGGTGAATACCCTCATACATCCCCTCATATGAAAGCAAGGTTTTTAACAAATAATGGGTCGTCAGAGGAATAAATCATCATTTTTCTTCCTCTTAGGGCCCCCTTTTTATAAATTAGGAGCCCCATCGCCACTGCAAGCTCATTCCCCCCTCCTTTTATAGGGGACTCTTCATCTTTCCTTTCTTTTGTTACCATCATTCCTTCTGTCTTTTTGTCTCCTTCTTCTTCGTCCGTTCTTCTTTCCGCCGCTATCCTCCAGTGCTCCAGTCATTAACTCCAGCGCTTCTCTTCTTCCTTCAGCGGGCAAGATGCATTCCTTCTTCCACCGAGAAATATCAAGTCGTTTTTCACAAATCAAATGGGATGAGGGTCAGCCGTCAGCATCAACTTCGCCTTTACCTTCGTCAATTACCATCGCACCTATCTCATCTCTCCCTTCTTCTCTACCTTCCCTTGAAACCCTTGTCCCCACCACTCCATATGAGACTAGGGTAACCAGTCCATCCTCATCTCCCATGTTACTTATAAACCCTAACTCTCCCATTTTTTTCCCCTTCCGCCTTGGGTATCCAGAAAATGCCCCCTCCCTCATCGCAACCTGAAGACGAACACAGAGAGGTGGTGCGCCAATGCCTATCGACGACAAACATTTCTGCATCCCTGCCTTCTCTTTCCTTGGAACATTCTACCGCCCCGGACCCCATGGTACTCGAGATTCATCCATTGTTGGTTTCCTCCGCTACCCATAACTTGGGGAGCCTCTCGCCTTTTTTGGACACTAGCCCGGGTTCTTCTACTTTACACCTTCCTAGTGAAGAATTCTCCATCCCGGTGCTCTCTATATCTTCCTCCCCAAACTCCTCACCAGACCAATCCCCTTCCACAGATTCCTTCGTGCCCATTTCACAGTCGACCCCGTTGAGTCTTCCCCCTCACACTTTTGATTCTTCACCTTCAGCCTCTATCCCTTTGTGCCTCCTTACGAGTGCTCCTCTTTCTTTTCCTTCCGAACCCCCGACACAACCTCTGGCTCCTATCCTTCCCCTCCCCATCATAAGTGAGCCTCGACCTTTGGTATCAACCACCCCTTCTTCTTCCCTTTCTCCCCAGGGTCTTCGGATCTTAAATTTAGAGGAACTAGTCCCCCGGATGGAAGGCCTGTGTCATGCTCTAGAATTGGTATGTTTCTCGAATCGAATTCTTTGACTTTCCTCATTGGATGACTTCCTTTTGATAAAATGGCTTATAGACCCTTACCAATTATCAAGAATTGGATCGCTTCCTCCAGCAGTATCAAGCTCAATCTCTGAAATGGGAGCAGCAACGACGGGAGGATCAGACAACTGCTCAGAATCGAGAGCGTATTTTATCGCAGCAACTGTAGCAGTGTCAGGAGCAGCTGACAGAAGATCACTGCCAACATAAAAAAGATGCTGAAACTATAGCGACATTGCGAGAATAGCAGCGAGCTCATACAGAATCGCTATCCATCCGGCGGGATGTTCAGCCGGCGTAGTCTGACAAAGAGACTTCCCCTTCTAAAGAATTAATAAACCTTCAAGAGCAGGTAGCACAACTCCTTCGAGAGAAGCAAAAGGATTCTGATATCATCGCCGACCTACGGGTTCAATACCAGCAAGCGGAGGACAAAATAGGGGACCTCCGCACCCGCCTGTGTAAGGAGGTACAAGAAAACTCCTCCCTAATAACTTCTAGGGTGCATGCTCACGCCCTTATACGCAGGCAAGAAACATCCCTTCAGAGGCTGGGCAATGAGCTTGTCTGCACCAGATCCTACACAGAGGCGGTAGAGGGAATTTCAGCTTCAATACGCCAAAATATGATGGATATGATGAGCCTCCTCCAGCAGGACCAAACTTCCCGAGCAGATGACATCTCGGTCCTGGTGGATGCCATTATGGAAATATCCCGGCGTTATAGTGAAATGCGCCGAGCCCTCCAGGAGCAACAAGAGAAGTGTCACAGGCTCCATCGGAACCAAAGTCCTGACCGTCCAAACCGACAAGAGCAGTTAATAATCCTAATGCATGCCACTTATCAAGACGGGTTTAATGAGGCGGTTCGGCAGTACGCTGACTAAGGACTTCCCCCTGCGAACCATCCTGCTTTCTCCTTGCATTGGGAAGCCGACTTCCGGCGCTATCCGCCCGATCATTTTACATTGTAACTTGATGTATTGCTTTGGGACACGACTCCCTTTTTATCTTCTTTTCTTTTCATAGCTCGCACAAGGAATATAATATTAATGTAAATGATTCATCAATCAAACTTGAGTTCGCCATACATATAATCAATATAACAAATTGTCAAGTACATTCCTTCAGGAGCCCCCCCAACTCCTTCTCTTTATCCATCACCCCTTATACAGTATGAAAATGTTTCAAGTGGATAGCGTTCCAGGGTCGAGAAAATTCCTTTCCCTGGTCATCCTTTAGATAATATACTGACCCAGCTACGCGATGCGTCACTTCATAGGGCCCCTCCCAGTTCGGATCTAACTTTCCAAGATCCCCAGCGAGATTAACTTTGCGCAGAACTAAATCCCCCTCTTGAAATCTTCGGGGCATCACCTTTTTGTTAAAGGCTTGCTGCACTCTCCACTTGTAAAACTCTGCTCGCCTCCGTACCGCTTCCCTCTTTTCTTCCACCAAGTCCAACTTAGTGCTCCGAATAATTTGGTTCTACTCTGGCTCATAAACTTCCACTCGGGTGCTACTTAAAAGGGCTTCCACCGGAATAACGGCCTCCGTCCCGTATATCAGGCTGAAAGGAGTTTATTCCGTTGCAGTTTTCGGTGTGGTTCAGTAGGCCCACAAGATTCCAGGCAACTCTTCCACCCAGTTTCCTCTTTGAGCCCCCAATTTGGTCTTCAGTCCTTGAATAAGGATTCTGTTAGTGACCTCGACCTGCCCATTAGCTTGAGGATGGGCTACCGAAGTAAATGACTGCTGGATATTAAGACTTTGACACCATTCCTTGATCTTTTTGCCCTAGAACTGCCGCCTATTATCACTGACTAGCCTCCGGAGAATACCATACCAACAGACAATATTTTTCCACAGGAATTGTATTATAGCATTCTCAGTAATTTTGGCAAGGGGTTCTCCTTCCATCCACTTGGAGAAATAATCCACAACCACCAATAGGAATTTTTTTTGTAATGGTACCATAGACATAGGACCCACTATATCCATTCCCCACTGATCAAAAGGGCATGAAGCAACAACAACTTTCATTAATTTAGCCGGTCATTCGAACCGATTACTATGCTTTTGACAGGCTGAGCAGGTTTGCACTATATGAGCTGCATCTTGTTGGAGGGTAGGCCAAAAATATCCCGCTAACAAGGCCTTCCTCGCCAAAGCTCTCATTCCCAAATGATTGCTGCAACAACCTTCGTGGATCTCCTGAAGTACCCATTCATCATCCTCCTTTCCCAAACACTTCAACAGGGGCCATCCAAAAGATGTTTTGTATAAATCTCTGTTTAAGAGAGTGAATCGTTTGACTCTGCTCATTAAAACAGATGTCGCCCCTTTTTCTTCAGGGACCTTTCCATGCTGTAGATAAGCTATGATGTCAGTCCTCCAATCAAGGATCGGGTTAGGTTCGGGCGTGACCTCCTCCACATTGCATATCATCAGAGAAGTAGGGATCTCCATGCAGACCGTTTCAAATGGCTTCACCCCGTCCATTGCACTAGCCAACCGAGCCAATTCATCCGCCTTCCCATTGTTCTCCCTCGAAATCTGCTTCAAAAGGACTTGACAAAAATGAGCCTTCTTTTTCTCAAAAGCCTTCAAGTACTTTTGTAATATTTCTTCTCAAATTGTAAAAGAGTCTTGAAGTTGTGATACTGGCAATTTGGAATCCGAGTGGATTATAATTGAGGTGGCTCCTACAGCTTTGGTAGCCTGTAACCCCGCTAGAATAGCTTCATACTCTGCTTCATTATTATATGTCCGATATCCCAGGCGCACGGCTATGCGTGTCTCCTCTTTCTCAGGAGATATTAACAAGACTCCAACTCCGCTACCCATGGATCCCAAAGAACCGTCCACAAATACATTCCATGTATCTGACCCTTCTTCTTTTGTTAATGAGCTATTTTCTGAACCAATAGGTACTTCAGCCAAAAAATCAACAAGCGCCTGAGCCTTGATAACGGTTCGGGGTTGGTAGTGAATGTCATATTCGCTTAGTTCTACCACCCATTTAGCTAATCTCCTAGAAAAATTAGTCTTAGTGACCACCTTACACAATTCACTATGAGTCAAAACAGTGATAGGGTGAGCTAGAAAGTATGACCTCAATTTACGGGCTGTCAAGACTGGAATATATGCCAAATTCTCCAGCTCTGTGTAACGGGATTCAGCCCCCTTCATAATATGACTGGTATAATAAATAGGTTGTTGATGAAAACCTTCTTGCTTCAACAAAACTAAACTGATAGATCCCTCTGAGACGGCCAAGTACATCCACAATGGCTCTCCTGCCATTGGCTTGACTAGTAACGAAAGTCCAGCTAGATACTTCTTCAGCTCTTGGAAAGCCTGCTCGCACTGATCATCCCATTGAAACTTGGTAGCTTTGTGGAAAATCTTGAAGAAAGGTAGCCCTTTGTCCGCCGACCTGGCTATAAATCGAGATAAGGAAACAATCCTCCCCACTAGATTTTGAGTCTCTTGCAAATTAGTGGGTGACTTCATATTGCATAGCGCTTGCACCTTCTCTGGGTTAGCCTGCAGTCCCTTCTCAGTTACTATATATCCCAAGAATTTTCCGCTCTTCATCCCGAACAGGCATTTTTTAGGGTTCAACTTCATATTATACCATCTCAATGTAGCGAAAGTTTCATTTAGATTCGCAACCAAATCCCGAGTGGTTTTTGATTTGACCAGGATATCGTCCACATAAACTTCTACATTTTTCCCTTTTTGCTATGCGAAGATCTTATCCATGAGTCGTTGGTATGTAGCCCCCGTATTTTTTAGGCCGAAGGGCATTACCACATAGGCATATAGCCCCCCTGTCGTTACGAAACTAACCCTCTTCTGATCTTCTTTAGCCAGTTGTATTTGATGATATCCATGATAGACATCCATTAAGGACACCACTTCATATCCTATTGTAGAATCCACCAACTGATCAATGCGAGACAAGGGGTAGCAGTCTTTAGGGCACGCTTTATTTAAATCGCGGAAGTCAATACACATCCTCCACTGCCCAGAAGGCTTGGGGACGAAGACTACATTGGAGACCCACTCGGGGAATTGAATTTCTTTTACATGACCCGCTTTTAACAATTTTTCTACTTCTTCAGCTATCACCTTGTCCTTCTCAGGTTCAAAATGTCGTTGCTTCTGTTGGACGGGTCGGACTCCTATGGTGATGTTGAGGTGATGTTCAGCAACACGAGGGTCAATTCTCGTGAGGTCAGGCGAATCAGAAAACCATCTGGACACCATGCAATTCTGTTGAATAATAGCACTTCAGATAATTGCTTTTAGGACATTAGTCCCAAATTTCTCACTCACCGGTTTTAGTTAACATAGCGGATGTCCACCGAGTAAACAAATAATTTATCTCTAGCATAAGTTATGATGAATTAAGTAGTAGAGAATTCAACCAATTATGGTAAGTAGTTCATTTAGCACTTTTTGCCAAGACTTTAGTATGAGCAATACGTAACCGGAACGAAGTTCTCCCACCAACTGTCTGATTGGGAATTTCACCTTCTGGTGGTACGGAAAAGCCACCGCCTAAAAAATGACAAGGAAGTGACAACCAAGAATTGCATTATAAGTGGGCGGAGCATCCACAATGAGGAAAGGAACTATACTGGTTTTTCGCTGGGCTTTGTGCCCAGAGTCAGGGGCAATGAAATCTGCCCTATAGGGTAGACCACATGTCCCGCGAACCCGAAGAGAAGTGTGGCCACGTCTTCTAGCTGGGTGTTTCCCAGCTGCATCTATCCAAAAGCCTTCTGGAAGAGGATGTTGACAGAGCTTCCTGAATCAACTAATACCCTGGCCACTTCATAGTTGGCCAAGGAAATACGGATCACCAAGGCATCCGCGAGGCAGGACGCTCAAGATCTTCCGGCCAACGACCGACGACGCGTTGATACCGGTTGGGTGATGATGGCCAGGCTTTCCATGAGGCGGGCATATGACTTTCGCGCCCGATTGGAGTCTCCATCAGTGGGTCCTTCTGCAATGACGTGAATAACCCCCCATGTGGGGGCGTTATTCGGATTGGATGATGGGCCCTCACCTTATGGGCCCCCTTGGGAAATAGCCTCCTAGGACGAAGTTTGGGGGTCCGGAGGGAAAGTAACTTGTGGTGGTTGGTTATATGGCCCTGGACGGGTCACATTGGGTCATTGCCCTCGCCGTGCCGGTCCTCCCATCTGAGGCCGCAATTGCGGGTAAGCGGCTCGGAGGCGCTCCAGTTCCTCTTGCAATTTAAAACATCGGCCGCTAGCGTGACCGTACTCCATGTGGTACTGGCAAAAGAATGGGACGGGAGGATTGTGAGGTACTCCTCTGTACCCCATGGGCTGCTGTAGTAGACCTTGCTGGTCGTAGAATTCCATCTCCCGCTCCTTCCAAGTCCTCGTAGGAGGAACTGCATCGGCAGCCATGATCTGTAATGTAAAATACGAAAAAAAAAATGGATTAACTCTTGTAATTAATTAGGATTTAATTAGTGGATTAATTGGGTTGGAAATGGGTTTGAACTTGGGCTGAATCCATTGGGCTGAAGCTATTGGGCTAAATTCATTAGGCTTGGGCTGGAAATGGGCTTGACCGGATTGGGCTAAATTAGATTGGATTTGGATTAGTGTTGGGTTAACTTAAACTAGGCTAGCTTAACCCTAAGAGACCGGTTCTTAAAGGCCGAACCCAACCCAATCGGCGTATTTCTTCTTCGCGATTTCTTCCCTGCCTCGTCGCCGCGGCTGGTCTCATCCGACGCCAACCTCGATCGGCAGTCGCCTGGGATCACGGAGCTCAGTGCATCGGCATCTCCTCTTCTTTGTGCTTTCGCTGCCGCCACCATCGCCGACGCCTCGCCTCCATCGGGTCCGCCGATCCCGTGAGCGATCTCGAGTTCGGATGGAAAAGGGGCGGGCGGTGAACTCTACTCGGCGACCTTCTCGAGTTGGATTTGAGCCGGCAACGAGCAATCCTTCTTGGTCGCCGGAGTGAAAGGTCGAGCGTGAGGGAGCCGGTCCGCCGCTTGTCGCGAGCTAGGTAGGGTCGATCTCCTTCCTTCTTTGAGATGTGAATTGAGTGTTTCCGAGGATTCCTTAATTTAGCGTTAATCTATGGTTTTGGGCGTGATTAGATTGGCGTCGTTGGATCACGGTGAACAGGAGGGGTTGCGGTTGTGAGATTCGATGGGTTTTCGGCATTTTCTCCTGCGTTGCTTAATGGTGAGCAATCTGTCGCGCCATCGAGCAAGGTAGGTTATTGAATCGATTGTCCGATCTTAGATGGGATCTAATTTTTCTCTGTGGTGTTCTCTTCTTCGTGTGCAATCTCGTTGTCGCCGAGCTCAGTCGTCGTCGCCAAGACGAGCTCAGTCATCGCCGGAATACACTCGGATCGATTTGGTTGTGTTATAATGGGCAACAGATTGTGATGGGGTATTGGTATGGAACTTACCTGCAGGTGGTTGGTGAGCTGCGATTTTTGTGTTAGGCAGTGTTTGGAGATTGGATTGCTCGGTGAATAGGAGATGAGAAAGGGCTGTCGGAGATTATTTGATCGGTAAGTTTGGGTATGTCTATTGTTTCATTTGTATTTCTATGTGTTTATAGTGGTTGTCGATTGATGTTAGATGTGCAAATCAATTGTCTTTCGTATCAAGAGGAAGTGGGCGCACTTTCTTTCACCTTGTTTCCTCGCTTTAGGTGGTGTTGATGAGATGTGAGCTCAGTTATGGGAATTGACACACGATTGTGTGGGAGCAGAGATTTCCTTGTTGATCTAATTCGGAAAAGCAAGGTATGTCCGATTGGTATATTTATAGTTAATATTGTAGACTGATTGGTTAATATGAATTCATTCATCCTGTAATATTAGATTGTTCGATTAATGGATCGAGATATATGGTCGATGTGGGAGTTGATTCGATCGTTAGATATGTGATGATACTTAATTGTATCCTATTGTTACAGGACGTTGAGGGTGATGGATACATGAACATGGAGATGGATAGCACGGATTATGTATCAGGTGGGTAATATCTACCTGGTCCGGTAGTTTTGATCAATTCCAGTGCATGATCTTGGATATATATGTTTATACCTGTTTACCTTAAATCCACTCATGTTAATCATATGCTTGTACTGCCTTGACCTTTGAGATATAAACTCTGGTACTTCATTGATTATCTAGCTCGGATAGGAACTATAAACTCTATTATGTATTAGCTGATAGATGTTCAGTAAGTACATGTGATTAGGGTTATCTTTGTGACTTCAGATTGGTTTACTGTATTACATCACTAGGGTTAGGTGATGGTTTGAATTATGGAGTCGATTGTTATATCATATCCGTATTAGTGGTGCATTTATGATGGATCTAGTTGTCTGTGCATAGATAAGTGTATGGTTGCCGGATGTGACCAGGGACTAGAAGTCCTAGTGTGATGGTATATCCATTAGGGATTGTATGCCTGTGTATGGTTATATGGATGGTCGATTGTATATCGCTACTGACTAGAGGTCTTAGCGTGGTTGTCTGTCAGATGAGTATGACTCTTTATGCGATAGAGAGTCTTATGGATTGTAGTCCTTGCATAGTTGACTTTTAGTTGACCAGGACTCCCAGTGGGATAGGGAGTGTCGCGAGGATACATGTATGGAGCTATGCATCATCACATTGCATGCATGCTGTTGACTGGGTCTCCCTTGTGGATTGAGACAAGTCGTCAGTCATCCTGCCTCCCCGGCCACTCGGGGTAGTGGTAGCAGGGTTGAGGGCAGAGCATTGGATGTGCCGCGCTCGACCACTATGGCGCCACCGCAGAGTGGTGTTAGCACTCGCCCACTATAGACGGTGGTTGTGTGAGGTGCTGTTGTCCTGTGTGCGGCGTTTGTCTACTCATGGGTAGGGACAGCGTGGCTTGCAGCAGGGGCCCCTAGGAGTAGTTAGCTTTTTACGCTTATACACTACTCAGTCATACTACCCAACTCGGCCACTCGAGAGTGGTGGCAGCTGGAGTCGGGCTAGTTGTCATTTGTCGTGCCACCCTGGCCACTCTGGGGTCGTGGTTGGACGGGTCCGCAGACAGTGACCATGCATATGCATTGCTGATATATATGTATGCATGTATTTGATATATGTTTTACATATGCCTGTGAGATGCTGCATTTGATTGAGCTATGATTGTTGCACATGCTTGTACATCATGATACATGTCATTTGCATTTTATTTACTGCTATGTGTTGAGCATGATACATGCGTTGATTCAGACTGTTATATGCATTTGATTAGCATCATGTCATTATGTGGTACGGACCGGGTTATTATACAGGTGATCATATATTGTTCATATGTCTGAGTATTGTCGTATAGGATTGACTCGTACATTATATGGGTTATGTTATGGTATATGTCGTGATGATATAACTTATGGTGTTGCGCATCCCGTGTAAGTTGGTACATTACTTTATGTTCAGTTGAGCAGTTTAGTATATACATTGCGTATGACTTTACTGTAGTTACTTGTTATTAGAGTTGGATAGGACTGTATGTCTATTGGACTCATGCTGTATACCTGTAGATCTTCACATGTATACTTGTAGATTTCTTTACCCTATATGTTCATGCACTTTCTATATATTACCCCTGAGTTTATACTCACCACCCCTGGACCACAGGTTTTTCGTCGCTGCAATGTAGAAGATTTCTTGACGTCGAGTTCGCCAGCTGATCCAATCTCACACCGGACGAATAGACCTATTTTCCGTATTGTTGTAATACTATGGATTGTCGTTTTGTGGTTTTAACCTGTATTGTTTCCGTATCTGTGATATACGGACGTATTGTATGTATTTGGCTTTCGCTGTTGCTTCTATTAGGTTTCTTGTTGTGTCAAGTCACTCCGGAGTGCACAGTTGGGTCATTGTATTCTGTTGATCTGTTTGTATTGTTTCCGCTGTGTTTATTATATTTGATATGATGATATCTGCGTATATCATATTGTTGTTGTGGGCCTACAGGCCTTGTTTTAACCCGATATGTTGCCACGTACAGGGGAGATGTCGTCCGTTTGTTTTTCGGCATGGCATACTCTCAGGGCGTGACATGTAATGGCTGTGCAGGGCGAGCACCCTGTAGCAACAACCGAGGCCTGGGAGCCTCCAATAAAAGAGGTTGTGCATATCCCCGCGGGGGAGGTGCTTGAGGGGTGGTGAGGCAATTTCTTTTGGCAGGGACTGTGGCGGAAGCTCGTTCGGCCCTCCGCACTTTCAGCCCTTCTTCCTCATTGATGTATTTTTCTGCACGGCTTAACAGCTCCTCGTAGCTGTTAGTGGGCTTCCTCAAAAGGAAACTGAGGAAGGGGCCCTCCCTCAGCCCGTGCGGGATGGCTACTCTGAAAGCATCTGACCTCGCTGAGGGGATGCTTCGGGCGGTGGATGTGAACCGATGAAGATACCCTCTGAGAGATTCTGAGGGCCCCTGCATAATGTGCAGCAGGATAGAGGCGTCGTGCTTGTACGCCTTGCAGCTGGCGAACTCTTGGCAGAACATCCCTTGAAAATCAGCAAAACAAGTGATAGACCCCGGGGGCAGGGTGTTGAACCATTTTTGTGCCGAATCGGTTAAGGTTGTCCGGAAGACTCGGCACTTGAGGGCGCCAGTGTAGCAGTGGAGCGAGGTCGCTCTAGCGAATTGTGATAGGTGTTCTTCCGGATTCGTTGAGCCATCGTATTTGTCTACTTGGGGATTCCAGAAGTATGACGGCGGGATTTCTTAAAGGATGTCCATGGTAAAAGGGCTGGGCTCATAAACCTCTGGAGCCCTAGTTGACCGACTTTCGCCCTATTCTTCTCGTCGATTCTGGGTTAATGGCAGAGTGTTCTGATGTACTCTCCCTCCCAATCCCTCTCCGGGCAGTGCTTCAATGTTAGTGGTTGTACGAGGTGGAGGGGGCACCTCCGGTGGTGGTCCACGAGAAGAAGGTTCACCAGAATGAGGATGAAGATATCCTGTCCTTCTCCTTTCTCTGGCGAAGGCCTCAGCCACTGCATTGTCCACCATGACTCTCAGTTGTGATGGAAGTATTGTAATTGGATTTTCCTCTGCTGCGGAGGCAATTGGATGTTGTATCTCTTCTGGCTACATCTCTACGTCTCACTCAAGTTTTCCCACAGACGACGCCAACTAATGCGATGACAGGGAAGAGGATCTGTTGACTTCCTTTCGATGCGATGAAGCGCGAAGGAAGCTTAGGGGGTTCTCTCCGGCAGCAACAGTAAAAATGAAGACGTAAAACGAAGACACGCAAGTCAACACAGACAACAAACCAAGACACAGGATATACCGTGGTTCGGAATAAGGATTCCTACTCCACAGAGGTGAGCTCTCTCACCGGCTGCTGTGCCAAAGCACTTTCACTATGAACGTCCTCCTTCACGGAAAAGAACTTCCGAAGGTGGAGGAGAAAACCTCTTACAGTCAAGTTGAGGTACAGGAAATAGTACAAGGAAGATAAAGATCACCACTCTCCTTCTCTCCTTTTCCGACGAAGTGGTAGCTCTCCTCTCTCCCAATGTGCCTTCGTCTCTTGCTGGTTGGAATAATGCGGATCCTCTTTCATTTGACCTGCTCTTCCCTTTTATTCCCCTTCTCTGATCAGTTGTTGCATCGCAAGCTTTCCTCATCGTATGCGTGGCCACCACGTCCACCTAGAGAATCATTCTGTTACAGACACGAGGAGCGAAGGCTCCTCGGAATATTATGTGGGGACCCCCCTTCTGTTGTGTAACAACCTCTCATCTACATTTTGGAAAATATGCTAGCCTGTCCCTTTCAACCGTTTGCCTTTGGTGAAACTAATCTAGACATTTAGCTCACGTGTAGCATAGCCCTCGGGCTCTTCTCAGCAGCCCGAACCAACTCTCCTTCTTTCCGCACAAAACTATTTTCGGACTAGCTATGCCGAGTCGACTCTCGTCCGCCCAATCTGCTTCTAGGCCTACTAGGCTGAACCAATTCTGGTTCATCTCCTAGAGAAGCGATCTCCGCCTTCGCTTCGCCGTGCTGATTACCTCAACTGGTCCTCCCATTCCAATTGTCCCAGACGATCGCGTCCGAACCATTCTTCCTTTCTTTCTTCGCCAAACCGATTGTTTGGTTCGGATAATGTCTTACATGCGAGCCCTTTTACCCGGTTCACAGAGAAGAGGTAACAGCAGTATCAGTTAATATGCAAGGAGATAAAAATTCATCATTAATATGTTAATTTAAAATCAAAGCTATGTTATAAAAAAATCATTATAATTAAATGAGAAGTTGTTCGGCTGTATTATTAAATACTTTTAAAATTTTATAAATGCTACTATATATATTTCATTGACACGAAAATAAATAAATATTATAATTATTAACAATTTGAGCAAAAATGAACATAATAACTCTTTATATTGAAATAAATCTTATAGTGATTGATATGTTGAATTCTAATATTTTGGTACGTGAAAATTTTTTAGGTCGCATTCCATTAATTTTATAAAATTTACCTCATTGTTTCATTATATTAGAATGTGACCATAAAAAAGAAATAGTAATTTTAATTGGTTTAATTTGCTTTCCTAAATTTTTAATCCATCTTAAACACATAAATTTAAAATATGAAAAAAATGACTGCCAATAACAGATTGTCAAATTAATTTAAGGTCATACAATATTAGATCTAGCATTATCAAATGAAATTAAATATATTTTATTAGTTAATCTATATTCTTCTAAAACTAAACATAATAATTGAGAAATATTGTGAGCAGTGTGCGATTTGTCAAAAATTTAATATACTAATAAATATTTTTAAATTGTTCAGAAGTCATCGATTCAATGGTAAATCATACCCATATCGGAATAGAGCCGACCCAAGTTATTCTAAGGGCAAGATCTTGATAATTGGGTCCTATTCATAGTTAATTTTAATATAAAAATTTTTTTGGGCCCTATATAAAGGTTCTAATAATATTAAAAAAAATTCGGTCCTAGGCGGTCACCCCAATAGGCATGGCCCAGTGTCGGCTCTATATAGGAATGAGTTTGTCAATAATTATTCCAAATATCATAACATAAGAATACTTTATTATTTAATTTACTAAATTCTTCAACTACATTTTTTCTTTATTTTACTAATTTTTTAATTGTGTGACTAAGTATAGTTCATGGAATAAGTTTAGCAGATAAGTTAAGAAATTTTTGATAAAAATATTCAAAAGTTTATTTAGATCCAAAATTTAAAAAAAATGATATACATAAACAAATATAGCAAATGATTCTCTTAATTTAATATCAAAATATTTTTTAAAAAATTACATTCGTACCTTCAGTAGATTATGACAATATGAAAAGTTACATTTGAAAATATTTGATACCAAATTCTATCGGGTGCTTTATTTCAATGTGGCGCTTATCCATAATCATCATTCAATTGAAATTTATAAGAGATTGCAATATTCTCGCATTTTTTCGAAGGAAAGAACAACTTTTTAAAAATATTTAGTAAAAATAAATGATTTTAAAGGTGAAGTTTTCTAAACCTTGGAAGTTCATGCACTTTTCTATGTCACTACAAGAAAAAGGAAAAATAGTGACGAATTTTTTTCGTCGCTAATACCAAAACATCGCTGCTAAAAACATTAGCGACAAATTAATAGTTTTTTGTCGTTAAAATTACCGACGAAATAAAAAACTTCGCCAAAAATAAAAATTTTGTCGCAAAATTAGAATGTCGGAAAGAAAAAAATCACCGATATTGGCGATGAAATATACCAAATTTATCGCTAAACATCAGTCGAGTGACACATTAAAGCAGTCGACTGTCTATTTTTTTGAGGCAGGAGCTTGTCGCCAAATAATATTATAATGTGTTAATATTAAAAATACCAAACAATATACTGTAATTATAAAGTATGTATTTACACCGTCGTAACTGTATTGGATGAATGATTTTGAGCCACCTCAATGGGTAAATGGTAGTTGTGCTCGATTTTAGGCATTTATTGCCGATCGTGTCTACAATATAAAAATTTGTTAAGATAAAACATAAAAATGAGTTATAGAATAAATATTTTAATTTATATATAGCTCAGATAATTTGTATAGATTGAATTACCTGAAATTTCTCTGATTCAAATAGATCACACATATAGTTCCAATCTACCTGTGTCTCACAAAACTCGATCGACATATGATGTCGACTCTCGGTAGGGGAAGATGTAGTAGGCTCTTATAATGAGTGTGCATCTTATTTCGATTGCCTTTGTACCTTGCACTCATTAATCTGTCGATCTCCTTTCTTATCGACGTTGCCTCCTCGGCAAAATTGATATTGAAAGCAGCTTGAAAAAAATACTAATATTAAAATTTATTAACGAATGATGGTTGATTATATGAATATCAAATTACTTGTACTTACTGTTATTTGTTTATATATCATTTGTTTATTTTCTGTAGGGATATGCTTCCAGACCTTAGCTTGTAAGGGAGCGAACTTCTTAATTGACAGACCTAACTCGGTCATAAAAGTAGCTGTATTTGTCCTGATAGGGTGACCATCGCTCTTACGAAAGGTAATGGGTAATCTACCCCGTTCCTCGATTTGTCGTTAGAGCCGATCGGAGTGTGTGCCTCGTGTCTCTCTACGTGTTGGATGAACTGTAAATCAAATAATGTTAACAATTAATAAGTTAAATAAATAGCAAACAAATATACATATATAAAACCACATTACTAACCAGTAGGAGCAAGAGCATTATCATCGTCAGGCGTAGTCACAATTGGGGGGCACTCAATTCTCTTAGGCGGTATAGCTGTGACATAAGCATTATATACAGATCGACGTATAATGAAAGATTATATTAAATAAATGAATTATAAATGAAAAACAATATAAATGTCACGCCCCGAGAGTATGTCGTGTCGAAAAATAAACGGACGACATCTCCCTTGTACGTGACAACATCTCGTGTTAATACAAGGCCCGTAGGCCACAACAACAACGACATATATATATGTAAACAAACCACAGCGGAAACTAACCACAATCATCATAACAAACTACACAGCGGGAACATAAAACAACCATATCACAACTACAACAGTGCATACCAGTATGACCGACACATCACAACAAAACGGAGCATCGACAAAATCCAAATCCACAAGTCCACAACATAGTACATCACGAAAACTCCAAATACATTACACCCATACGGAAAATCCAAAACAACCACCAGAGTCTCGGAGGTGAGATGAGATGTCAGCCAGCGGTGCTCAAAGCCGTCACGAAGACTTCTACCTGTTACCTGGGCTACAGAAAAACCCAGGGTTCGTGGTGGTGAGTATAACTCAGCAGGTAATAGGAAAAACATGTATATATCAAATATCACATATAATTCAACAGCATAACCTAGAGGTACAACAAGTATACCAGCACAGTATATAAATACATGCATATACCGTCCATCCAAATAAACAACGTATAATACAGACATACCTGAAAGTCTGCTACGCTACTCTGATCCAACCTGAGAATATATCCAACATATATAACAGAAAGAGTAATACTAACTCACAATATACTCATGATACAGGTCAAGGTATCTAATAGTCTATCCAACAAATATACAAGTATCCGACACAACCGTATAACAAATGCAAGAAGCATGCATGAATATGATGTACAACCAAATGCAGCAAGCATAGTACAATCAAATGCAACATCACAATAAACATATATATATAGACTGCATCTATATATATATATATATATATATATATATATGGTAATATGAAAAGCGCCATAAGATATGGCAATGCAGCATGCATGGTCATGCCTGTGCACCCCTACTCGCTACCACGACCCCAGTGTAGCCTAGGTGACACGACATGACAACTGTCTCAACTCAACACCAACCACTGCTCTAGAGTGACTGAGTGGGCAGTATGATCAAGTAGCATATGAGCGTAAAGAGCTCGCTACACAATGGGGGTCTCTACTGCTGGTCACTCCGATTGACACTACCAATGAGTGGTCGAGTGTCACGCACCCAGGACAACTACACGTAACTCCAACTACCACCGTCTATAGTGGTAGAGTGCGGCACAACAAATTCTCTGCCCTCACACCAGTTACTCCTCAGGGAGTAACCTGGGAGGCAAGATGACTGACGACTCTCTCAACTCCAAGGGAGACTATGTCGTCAGAATGCATGCAAATGATATGAATGTACTGTCACACGTACAGACATCTACCACAAACTCTCTGTTCAACAGAGAGTCGTACCCATCTGATCAATACACTCTCTATCCTGTAGAGAGTCGTACTCAACTGATCGACGGACTCTTTATCATGTAGAGAGTTATACTCAACTGATCATAACTCTCTATCCAATAGAGAGTTGTACTCAATTGATCGACGCACTCTCTATCTTGTAGAGAGTCGTACACGACTAATCATATCAAGTTGGGACCATCGGTCCGTAGCGACACACTAATCACCCTTCACTTAACCATTACACAACACATGGTTGGTAATAAGTATGCAACATACGGGTATTGGAATAAATCCTACCTTTAGGGCATTACCTACCCACGGATGAACTTTTACCTAATTTACAAATCAGGTTATCATCCGTACTCCAACATCTACACCCTACTACACATTTATAGATCTACTTACATCACATCTGTAACTCCTAAATCATGATAAAGGAAAATGTGATATTAACCTTTGAGCAAATATAGCCAACGACAAGTATCAAGCATAAGATAAATAAGAGCAGGGTCAACATAATATGAACACCTAACATGCTCATATCTATGACTAAATCTGAATGTAATTACATCTACCTGACCAGGGTAGGAAATTACCCACCTGATACGAAGCTCGAAATAATCCTCACAATCGTGGACCTGCTTCATATCCCAAACCTGCACATATCATCAATTACAATTTAGTGCAAGCATACAACAAAATACGAATTAGCTACTACATATTCCCCACATCCATATCCCTTATCAAATACGAGTTATAACTCCCATTTGTGCCCGAGATAAGAGCATCTTATAGCTCGATCGACAACCGACATTTCACACTAATTTAAGGACCTGACTAACCACAACCAAGCCCTAATTACCAGTCTCAAAATGGTGCTTAACAACCCACCAATCCGACAATCAATAGAACAAAACAAATCTATCTCAAATCAGCATATAGACAAATCACGCACCAACACCTCAATATGCAAATAACCATCCACTTAACTACAATCAGAAACAACATCCCCTATAATCTATACTTATAAGAAATCTATACAGAAGCCTCAATCCAATGAACAAATTTGCACATCCTATAGAAATCTATTAACTTAAATCAACATCTGAAGATCTTACCTCCTAATCCCATAAATTTCTATTTTCCTTAATCGAATCAACCGATCAAATGCAGAAATCTAAACAACACCTAACTGAGCTCTCAAACTCATTTTCCATCCACATAGCATAACCATTATGAACATCCCAATCAACAACTAACCAAACTCACCCTCAAATCCCTTGGTCAGAAAACAACTTAGCTTCATGCCAAAACAGGGAAAACAAACCGCGACACCCACTGCACAAAATAGATAACTCCATCACGCCTGTGAACCGAGACTAGTCACTCTCAATCATCATAATTAGGAACATTTACCAAGAGATTTATCTCGCACACAACAACAACCAATATTAACAACAGTAAAGAAAAGGAAGATAGATTAGCTTACCAATCCTTAGTAATTCCACCGGCAGCCACCATTTTCCTCCTCATCTCCTGTTCACCGCACAAGACCACTGCCCCTATTGACAATCAAACTCGGTGAACAAAAATTCCCATCTTGAACCTAGATCTCATCCAAAGTAAGGAGAGGAGCAGCGCTTACCTATCTTCGGCGACCATCGGCAGCGAAGTCCACAGAATCGACAGCCACCTTCTCGTCCCCCCTGTTCACAGTCACACAAACCACCAACATAGCCCACCATTCGGCTTGCTCCACCGCTCGATTCACAGTAATTTGAAGCGACGCCGGTGATACTCCTCCCCTAAATGCTTTATTTGTCGGAAAACCCAGTGCCGACAACTCTTCCCTTCACCATAGATCACACCCAATGAAGGAACACAGCTACACATTCAATATTCGTGCAAGGTAAGGAGATGATCAGCTCTTACCTAGCACCCGCGACGATCGGCAGAAACTCCCAAATCGGTAGCTCACCGTCAGAACGTCACCGATCAAGCTCCCCCGCTGCTCGCTCGCCCTCTGCTCCCGCTCGCTCTCTGCCCTCGCTCGCCCGCAGAGCCCGCCGTGGATGGTCCAATCTCCGCCGCTTGCCGCGAGGAAGGGAAGATTGCTCGATCGCTGTGCATTTCGGAGAGGAAGAGAGATCGCGGAGAAGCAATGAAATCGCGACTGGGAAAAAAAAAGAGAAACGTCAGGATTTAAGGCGACGTCGGTTGTGCGTTACACGAATGAAGCGGTCGGGTCCAATTAAAACGAGTCGGGTCCAATGGATCGAGTCGGGTCCAATCCTATACGCCTATTAAATCTTTCTCCAAAAATACCCTAAAAATTTCCATTTAAGTCCAGAAAATTTTTTAAAATTTTTGGAAAATTCCATAGGGTATTTTCCTAATTAACAAGCATTATTTTATTATTATTATTATTATTATTTCTAGTATTTTATAATAAATACCATGTAAATACATCTAATCGCTATCATCATATGAAAAGGATAAATAATCATCCGACTCACTGTCAATTTCATTATCTTCACTGTCAGCAATACGATAACTTTGAGCGCCCATATCCAGATCCACTTATGCATTTGCCATATTTATTTATTGATCCTCAACATCTAATCAACATAGTTGAGTTATTGCTAAGTCTTCACCGACTATTAAAGTTGAATCATTGGATGAAATCTCTTGGTTTGACTCCATATTCAAGATATTACCACCCTTAAAATCTTCAGATACTTCATCAACTTCAATTACTTCGTATATTTCTCGGTGGTGAACCCTTTGCACGACCTTCCATTGATCTCCACGTTTGATATCATTCAAATAATACACTTGATTTGCCAAAATGAATAGGTCATCATTGTGTCATGTTTTAGAAGTGTTATTTGACAAGAGATCATACTCTTCCACCAACGATTTTTTTTTTATTACATTGGAACCATTCGCACCAAAATAATTGGACTTTATACCTAAAAGAGTAAAATATTTGAACCACATCCTTCAACACACCAAAAAAATCCAAATTGTCCCCATCGTCAAAGGATTATATGCTGACCCCACTATTCTGAGTAGTTCTGTGTGAATCACGGGACCTCGTATGATATTGAATCTCATTTACAATGCATGCATCATATAGTTGAACTTTAACATCAGGTCCCATTGTTAAATAATACAACTCATATGTAATCTCTGAATTTGTAAAAAATTTTAACGTTACAATTTTATCTCTAAACCATAGTGGAAAATCTTGCTCGTGATATTGCATAACTTGATCAACATGAACCTTTTGGGACATAAGTTGTAGATGTTCACTATATAAAAACTTAATCAATTTAAACTCTGTGAATGAAATATAATTAAATTAATAACTTAATGTAAACACTTACTTTCGATATCAGTCAACTTCTTTACAATTGTTCAGAATGTACCAATGTGCTTTCTTAAACAACGACAATGGCAATTTCAGACTTTGTTGGTTGCCAAAGACTCTTGTTTCCTATGAGAAAACACTTAATTTTCATATTGATGATTGAACATCTTTATTCCGTTCTGATCTAGAAAAGCTTGTCCCAATCTGACTCATATATAATGAATTGAAAGTCAAGGTCTCGTTTACAATATACCCCTATGCAATTGATCATTCAGGTCTGCTTTATTACGAACATATTTTTTTAGTCTTCCCAAATATTGCTCAAAGGCATCTATCGTGACGAAACTGGCCCAGCCAACATGGCTTCACAAGGTAAATGAACTGTTAAATGAACCATAATGTTAAAAAATGTCGAAGGAAATATCTGTTCTATCTTACACAACATCAGGACTATTTGCTCCTCCATTCTACATATGTCCATTGTCTATAAAGATCTTGCAGTGATCTTTTTTAAGAAATCACATAACTCAATTAGTGTGCTACATATGTCTTTTGGAAAAAATTTACGTACAACAACTGAAAGTATTCTTTGCAACAATATATGACAATCATGTGATTTTAGTCCATATATCTTTCCTTCATTTGCATTCACATGTCTATATATATTAGTAGCATAACCATCTAGAAACTTCACAGATTTTAAAAATTGACAAAATTCACGTCTTTCTTCCAATGTCAATGTGTAACTTGCATACAGTTTCATGAATTTGTCTCATACCGACTGTAAATGTAACTCACTCCTTATCCCCATATCTTGCAAGTCTAATCTTGCTTTAAGAGTGTCCTTTGACTTTCCATCTATATTTAATAATGTGTCAATTAAGGCATCACAGATATTCTTTTTAATATGCATCACATCTAAATTGTGTCTCAACTTTAAATCAGACCAATATGGTAACTCAAAAAATATAGACTTCTTTACCCAATTTATATCATCCGAAGATCGCTCTCATTTTTTACTGAATGTCACTTGAAGTAATGCATCTAACTGCGCTAAAATATCATATCCATTCATTACTCATGGTGGTCCTTCTTTTTCAACCTTTCCATTGAAATCTTTATTTTTACGCCATGGGTATTGCACATTCAAGAATCGACGGTGACATGTGTAGCATATTTTACTCCTTAATCCTTGAGATTTGATTTCATTCAGACATACTAGATATGCTTTATAGCCCTTTGTGCTCCATCTAGAAGCTGTTCCATATGCTAAAAATTCGTGAATGGTCCACATCACAGCAGTATGTAATTGAAACACTTGTTTAGTGGATGCATCATATGCTTTTGTTTATCAGAGGTCGTAGGTATACATCTATCTCTTTGCCAGGTGATCTAGGCCCAGAAATTAAAAGAGACATAATCTATGGCTTCATCATTTTTCATGGTGGAAAATTATAATTCACAAGTATAACAGGCCACATACTTAAGCATTTGACATGTTTCCAAATGGATTAAACCCGTCAGTAGCCAACCCTAAATGAATATTTCATGGATTACTTGTAAATATTTTATGTGCATTGGCAAATTCTTTCTATGATTCACTATCAGCTGGGTGTCTTAATACACCATCTATTTCAACTCTCTTTTCTTTATGTCATCTCTGTTAGAGTATTGAAAATATAATCAAAGTCCCACATTGGTAAAACATGGAAAAGATCATGTGCTTATAAGATGAAAAGATATCTCCATTGGTATGAGACCTTTTGGATAAAGCCCAAAAACAAAACCATGTGGGCTTAGGCCCAAAGTAGACAATATCATACCATTGTGAAGATATGTGAATCTTATAGGTACTAACAATTGGTATCAGAGTCATGGTCCATGTCAAGCCATGAACCTCGAAGAAAGTTGAGCTCTCATGTCCGGATCAAGAGAACCAAATATCAGACAGGAAGTCTAGTTGGGTCGGGAGAACTGAACAACTGGTAGGAAGTCGAGTTGGACCAGAAGGGCTGGACAATTGGCAGAAAGGCCAATTGGGTCAGGAGGACTAGACAGTTGGCAGGAAGTCCTGGTGGGTTGAGGATCGAACATCAAGCAGAGGGTGTCCTTCGAGGATGGATAGACTTGAGGGGAGGGGGGGGGGCGGGTCAATGTGGTCCTTCGTTTGAGGGGGGGATTGTTGGAGCATTATGAATACAATCAAAGTCCCACATTGATAAGACATGGAAAAGATCATGTACTTATAAAATGAAAAGATATCTCCATTGGTATGAGACCTTTTGGGTAAAGTCCAAAAACAAAATCATGAGGGCTTAGGCCCAAAGTGGACAATATCATACCATTGTGGAGATATGTGGATCTTATAGGCACTAACAATCTCATCTCTTTAGCCGTATACTTCAAAATAAACAGTCGCTTAAGTCTCGGTTTCAGAGGTAAATATCGAAGAATTTTTTAAGGATTCTTTTTCTTATTCATACCTTCGTACTTGTATCTGGGCTCCTTGCATACTAGACATGCATACTTATTCTCGTGTTCATCCCAAAATAATATACAATCATTCTTACAGACATGTATCTTTTCATATGTCAATCCTAACTCTTTTAATAATTTTTTGGCTTCATAATAAGAGTTTGGAATCGCATTCGGTTTAGAAAATATCTCTTGCAATAACTGAGGTAACATATCAAAAGATTTATTGCTCCAGTCATTTAACACTTTCATATGCATTAGCTTCATCACAAAATTGAAAACCGAAAAATTAGTACAATTGGGATACACTTCTTTTTGTTCTTCTTCCAACATTGAAGTATAACTTCATCTACAATCATTTGCATTCGTGTTTACATTGATATCATCTGATTGAGGCTCATTATTGTTTAGATTTTCTGTATTTCATAAATTAGTAAATATGTCTTCAAAATCGTCTTCGAAATCATCTACTTCCACATCAAAATCATTTTTATCTTGATTGACAATATTTATACTACCGAAGGATGTAGAAGCTTCTCCATAAAAGTTCCAGACTTTATATAATCTATCGAAACCTATAAAGATGTCCTCACACATAATCTAGTTCATATTGAAATAAATTGTCACACCGTCGACATGGATAACGAATTTTCTATAGATTCAGACTGATTATGTAATTTTCTGTCATATTTATAAACTGATTCAACCCATTTATATATTTAGGACTAATCCGATTCTGAATCGTTATCCAGCTTTTATCCATATTTTTAAACCTTAGTTAACCATATATAAAATAATTTTTATGATAATTTTCAATAAAAGGATTTTAGCAACTTAAATGTAGTTATCACATACAAAATAATTAAAAAATTTATAATTTAAACCTCATCCAACATAACTTACGTACAAGTTGCATTATAACTCTATGTTTATCATCGAACATTATAATCTCAGAATAAGAAAATCTTAAACTTATCCTCTAGTAGCAAAATAATCCTAAAATCATCATATAATTGAAAATGTATCTTCAAATTTATAAACTAAGCAATAAGTTACAGCTTGATTACCATGAATAGGTTCAAATCTAAATGATAAAAAAACCCTAAATTCATCATCTAATCCCTAACAAAATCCTAATTATATATAATTTACAATAACCTTAAACCCTAACAAAACCCTAAATTCACCATTTGAAATTATAATAAACCCTAAATTTATCATCTAATCATAACAACAATATAAAATAAACCATAAATGTATTTTAAAATCGTGAAGAAAGAATTCAGATAAACCTAATTCTTCGTATTGAAGGATGAGCTTGAGACGGCACCGAGAAGAAGCCGGAGCCGGAGACCAAGTTGGAGACCGAAGCTGGAGAAGGAGGGCGGAGGCCGGAGTTGTCGCCAAAGCCACATAACCGAGAGAGAAGCGTCGAGAAGAAGTCGCACGCGAGCGGAAGCTAGGGTGTAAAATACGGAAAAAAATAAATAAATAAATAAATAAAATAAAATAAAATAATAGCCCTTGTTAATTGAGAATTAACTCGTGGAATTTTCAGAAATTTTTAGAAATTTTTCCAGATTAAAAAGGAGTCCATACGAGGAAGATTTAAGTGTAAATGGGGAGTTGGGTCGACTTGAGTTAACTCAGACTTAACCTAGGTTAGATTTGGGTCAAGCACGAGCTAACCCAATCGAACCGATTAGCTTTAAGAACCCATTTCTCGATCGCATTCCTTCTCTTCCTCTGTTCGGCGCGATCCCCTTCTTCACCGCGCGATTTCTTCTCCATTCGCCGGCTGCTTCACGCGAGAGAGCTCGGCAAAGTCATCATCGCCGCTGTGTTGTCGCCGGAGCTCTCACTCTTCGCTGCTCGTCGCTCCCGGCGTCAAGGATTTGCTAGGAGCTCAAGCTGACAACGTCGATCGTTCTTCCTCTTCCGGCGTTGTCGGAGATCTTTATTGGAGCAGTCGGTCGATCGATCGCCTCGCTTAGTCCTCTCCGCGGAACCAGCTGCCGTCGGTTTCCTCGAGCTGGATCTCATCTTTTCCGAAGAGCTGCCACCGTTGCTATCGCGAGCTGGAGCTGCCAACGCTGTTGGATTTGGGAGCAACCTGCCATCGCCATCGGAGCAAGGTAGGTTATTGAATCCATTTTCTGATCTTGGATGGGATCTAATTTTCTCTGTGGTGTTCTCTCTTCGTGATCTGTCGCCGAGCTCAGTCGTCGCCGCCAAGACGAGCTCAGTCATCGCCGAACATCGGATCGATTTGGTTGTGTTATAATGGGCAATGATTGTGATGGGGTATTGGTATGGAACTTACCAGTGGTTGGTGAGCTGCGATTTTTGTGTTAGGCAGTGTTTGGAGATTGGATTGCTCGGTGAATAGGAGATGAGAAAGGGCTGCCGGAGATGATTTGATCGGTAAGTTTGGGTATGTCTATTGTTTCATTTGTATTTTCTATGTGTTTATAGTGGTTGTCGATTGATGCTAGAAATCAATTGTCTTTGGTATCAAGAGGAAGTCAGGGCGTAATTTCTTTCACCTTGTTTCCTCTGTTTTAGGTGGTGTTGATGAGATGTGAGCTCAGTTATAGGAATTAGCACGCGATTGTGTGGAAGTAGAGATTTCCTTGTGGATCTAATTCGGAAATGCAAGGTATGTTCGATTGGTATATTTATAGTTAATATTGCGAATTGATATAGATGAATGGGGTAGATTGATTGGTTAATATGAATTCATTCATCCTGTAATATTAGATTGTTCGATTAATGGATCGAGATATATGGTTGATGTGGGAGTTGATTCGATCATTAGATATGTGATGGTACTTAATTGTATCTTATTGTTACAGGACGATTATGGTGATGGATACATGAACGTGGAGATGGATAGCACGGATTATTTCGAGTTTTGTATCAGGTGGGTAATATCTACCTGGTCCAGTAG
Source organism: Wurfbainia villosa (assembly GCA_025175895.1). Classification (NCBI taxonomy): domain Eukaryota; kingdom Viridiplantae; phylum Streptophyta; class Magnoliopsida; order Zingiberales; family Zingiberaceae; genus Wurfbainia; species Wurfbainia villosa. The sequence goes on from CM045996.1 coordinate 69,423,497, forward strand.
TTTGATCGATTCTAGTGCATGTTCTTGGATTTATGTTTATACCTGTTTACCTTAAATCCACTCTTATTTAATCATATGCTTGTACTGCCTTGACCTTTGAGATATATACTCTGGTACTTCATTGATTATCTAGCTCGGATAGGAACTATAAACCCTATTATGTATTAGCTGATATATGTTCAGTAAGTACATGTGGTTAGGGTTATCTTTGTGACTTCAGATTGGGTTACGGGGTTACATCACTAGGGTTAGGTGATGGATTGGATTATGGAGTCGATTGTTATATCATACTCGTATTAGTGGTGCATCTATGGTGGATCTAGTTGTCTATGCATAGATAGGTGTGTGGTTGTCAGTATGTGACCATGGACTAGAAGTCCTAGTGTGATGGTATATCCATTAGGGATTGTATGCCTGTGTATGGTTTTATGGATGATCGATTGTATATCGCTATTGACTAGAGGTCTTAGCGTGGTTGACGGTCAGATGAGTATGACTCTTTATGCGATAGAGAGAGTCTTATGGATTGTAGTCCTTGCATAGTTGACTTTTAGTTGACCAGGACTCCCCGTGGGATGGGGAGTGTCGCGAGGATACATGTATGGAGCTATGCATCATCACATTGCATGCATGCTGTTGACTGGGTCTCCCTTGTGGATTGAGACAAGTCGTCAGTCATCCTGCCTCCCCGGCCACTCGGGGTAGTGGTAGCAGGGTTGAGGGCAGAGCATTGGATGTGCCGCGCTCGGCCACTATGGATGGTGGTAGCTGGAGATGCGCACCTAGCCACCGCGTGCAGTGGTGTTAGCACTCGCCCACTATAGACGGTGGTTGTGTGAGGTGCGATTGTCTGTGCGGCGTTTGTCTACTCATGGGTAGGGACAGCGTGACTTGCAGCAGGGGCCCCTAGGAGTAGTTAGCTTTTTACGCTTACACGCTACTCAGTCATACTACCCAACTCGGCCACTCGAGAGTGGTGGCAGCTGGAGTCGGGCTAGTTGTCATTTGTCGTGCCACCACAGCCACTCGGGGTCGTGGTTGACGGTCCGCAGACAGTGACCATGCATATGCATTGCTGATATATATATGTATGCATGTATTTGATATATGTTTTACATATGCCTGTGAGATGCTGCATTTGATTGAGCTATGATTGTTGCACATGCTTGTACATCATGATACATGTCATTTGCATTTTATTTACTGCTATGGGTTGAGCATGATACATGCGTTGATTCAGACTGTTATATGCATTTGATTAGCATCATGTCATTGTGTGGTACGGACCGGGTTATTATACAGGTGATCATATCATTCGCTCATATGTCCGAGTATTAGTCGCCGTAGAGGATTGACCTGGTACGTTATATGGTTATGTTATTGTATACCTGTTCAGGATGATCTAGCATATGGCGTTACAGACCGCCAGGTACGTGGTATATTACTTCATGTTCAGTTGATCAGTTTAGTATATACATTGAGTATGACTTTACTGTAGTTACTTGTTATTAGAGTTGGATAGGACTGTATGTCTATTGGACTCATGTTGTATACCTGTAGATCTTCACATGTATACTTGTAGATCTATCCTTATATGTTGTTCATGCACTTTCTATATATTACCCCTGAGTTTATACTCACCACCCCGGGACCCTGGGCTTCCTGTCGCCCAGATAACAGGTAGAAGATTCCTTGGACGTTCGGAGCTCCGCCAGCTGATCCCATCTCCCACCGGACGAATGGACCTGTTTTCCGTATTGTTGTATTACTATGGATTGTCGTTTTGTGGTTTTAACCTGTATTGTTTCCGTATCTGTGATATACGGACGTATTGTATGTATTTGGCTTTCGCTGTTGCTTCTATTATGTTTCTTGTTGTGTCAAGTCACTCCGAAGTGCACAGTTGGGTCATTGTATCTTGTTGATCTGTTTGTATTGTTTCCACTGTGTTTATTATGTTTGATATGATGATATCTGCGTATATCATATTGTTGTTGTGGGCCTACGGGCCTTGTATTAACCCGATATGTTGCCACGTACAGGGGAGATGTCGTCCGTTTGTTTTTCGGTACGGCATACTCTCGGGGCGTGACATAGGGCACTGGCCTTGTCGCCGGAGCTTGTCGCCGAAGAGTCACGAGGAGCTTGTCGCTGGAGAATCACTGAAGAGGAGAAAATCATCGGAAGAGAGAAAGTCACACGGAGAAAATGGGAGAATCGGCACAGGGTAGGGTTTTTTCGCATATATTAATAGCGACGAAATAGTTTTTATTCGTTGCTAATATTTATTATCTTAGCGATGAAGTTTTAAATTTTCATCGCTAAACCCTAAAATGTCGGGCCACAGAATTGAGTTCGCTCGACTGGCCACTCGACTGAATGGTTTGCGACGAATAATTATTTATTTTGTCGCTAAGTTCAAATTGAGGTGCCAATTTGACTGCTATTATTGGCGACGAATTTTTAAATTTTCGTCGCTAAAACCTAAAATGTCGGGCTACAGAATTGAGTTCACTCGACTGACCACTCGACTGAATGGTTTACGACGAATAATTATTTATTTCGTCGCTAAGTTCCAATCGAGGCGCCAATTTGACTGTTATTATTAGCGATGATTTTTTAAATTTTCGTCACTAAACCCTAAAATGTTGGGTCATAGAATCGAGTTCACTCGACTGACCACTCGACTGAATATTTTGCAATGAATAATTATTTATTTCGTCGTTAAGTATCAGTAGAGTTGCCAATTCGACTGCTATTATTAGCGACGAATTATTAAATATCATTGCGAAACTTCATATATTAGCGACATAAAATACATTTCGTAGCTAATACTTAGTCTAGCGACGAATATTTTTATTTCGTCGCTAATATTTGCGACGAAATATTACGTTTTCGTCGTAAAGGTAATACTGTTTACGATGATGAAGATATTCGTCGTAAACTCCTAGATGTAGCGACGAATTAACAATTCATCGCTATATATTTTTTATTTTTCTTGTAGTGTGTGATGGTCGTAGGAAATTGCTCTGTTTCATCATTGATAAATTGAATATCTTCAGACTCGAGATCAACATTCAGAATGATGACTTTCTTGTTCTTACAAAAACAAGATGAACTTCCTTTTATTAGAATCGGAGAATTGAAGTAAAAATGATTGAAATTTCGAAATTCGAGAAGAAAGTGTAAAAATAATAAAATGAGTACTATATATAGAGAGAGTTTAGAGCATATATAATGGATACTAAAATGAGTATCTTATATATAGAGTTTGGAGCATAATGGATAATAAATCATAGTTATTGATAAAAAATGATCAAATAATTTTAGCCATTAAAAAAAACAAAATTTCGATGATTTTTTTCTTAAATCTCAACTGAATCAGCGGTTTAACGGTTCTAGATTGTTGAACTGTAATTGATTCATTTCTTGACGGATTGATTATGATTCCAATATATTAACCCATATCAATAAATAATTGACCCGTTGATCAAGTTATGAGTCTAGCTCGACCTGCCCAGTATCAAATCTAATTTGTGGGTCAATTAACAACACTCAATGAAAACTTGCATTTTTTTTTTAGAAAATCTTATTTTGCATTTAACGTATATTGACCTCAGATATATTTTTTTTATTTGAGATCTAGTAAACCAATTTGGCTCCATATTTCATAAATTAATGTATAATAATTGTCCCGCCAATAACACAACAACAAGCTTTTCTCGAATAACTCTTCCTCTCCATAATTAATCACCACTAATGCATTATTTGTCTCCCATAATTATTAATTATTTTATTTTTATTTTATGTCTTATTATATGGCCCCCACCACCCCCACTACGGAAGAAGTGACCTTCACTAAGTCAACGCCTCCGTTGACCAACGCCGCCACCGCCGTCTCAGTCATATAGGCAGCCACCTCCTCCGGCGCTGCCAGATCCGATGCGGACTCGTCTTGTTCCTCCTCCTCCTCCAAGAATTTCGCGACGATCTCGATGCTGGGACTGACCACCTGCGCCGCCCAAGCGGCGTCGGCCTCCGCCCCCTTCTTCCGGAACACCTCGGTGGCGTCCACCTTGACGAGGCTCCAGCCCGACAGGGCGGCGAGGCGGTGGATCTTCTCCAGCTGGCAGCAAGCCAGCTTGCAGCTGTTGGCCTTGATCTCGTCGACGGCTGCCTCCAGCAGCCTCGCCTTCTCCGCTTCGTCCGCGCCCTCCGACTCGGCCCGGAGGTACCTGTCCAGCTCGGGCACACCGATGGCACGACGCACCCCGCGCGTGTAGTCAGCCGCAGCCACCTCGGGGTCCCACAGCTGCCGCACCTCCTCAACCATCCCCCGCTCCACCATCCCGTTCACCCGGTCAGCCACGAACCGGTGCAGCACCGGCAGCTGCACGTCTACCCACAGGAAGCAGCAAGCGTTCCGCCGCTGGAACTCCGCCCCGCCCCCGTCCACCAGCTCCACGATGTACGAGTTCGACCCTCCCGCCACGATTGGCAGCCGGCCACGCCGGGCCACCGAAGCCACCGCCCGGGTCGCCGCGCGGCGGAAGTCCCCCGCTGTGAAGTCCGCGTGGGGCGCCACGCAGCCGAGGAGGTGGTGGGGGACGCCGGCAGCCTCCTCGGGCGTGACCTTGTTGGTGACAACGTCCAGGGCGTCGTAGACTTGCATTTTGTCGGAGTTCACGATCTCACCGCCGAAGTAAGTGGCAAGGTCAATAGCGAGGCGGGACTTGCCGGTTCCTGTAGCGCCCATCACTATCACCACCTTGTTCTTGGTCTTGAACGATCCCATGGTGCCTCCACGGACATAACCAAGTTGGTACTCAGTTGCTTCATTGAACGATCCCATAGTCATCAATTGGTTGACCGGACTAGGCATATATAACCAGACTCTGCATGCTAATCGCCATCAATACTCGATATATATATATATAGTTGCGAAAGCAGGCAGCTAATGCATTAATTTGGATTTTTTTTAATGTATTTAATCAACGAAAGAGCTAGATTTTCCCTGCACATATAAGCACTAAGCTGTTGCTCTATCAAAATCAGCAAGCACCCGCACGCGGCGATAAGGATTCTTACCTGCGACTGAATGAGACGCGATATCTGCCTGAGCTACCAGAAAGTAAATATCAATCAGATACAGAGAGAAAGAGAGAAAGAGAGAAAGAGAGGAATTGAGTTGACTCGATCAGGTACGAGTGAGCGAATTGAATGCAAATGCGGCTGCCTTTTTATAACGGTGGAAATTGTGCATCACTAGCTTTAATTTATAGGAATCTCGTGCATGCACTCAGAGAGTAGTGTAGGGACCGGCAAAATTAGAGATGATCGAAAACGGGCGAATTTGAGTAGATCCGAATTTTTTTAAAAAAAAAAAATTAGAATCGTCAATCTAATAATTTTTTCCATCTCGGTCATATAAATATAAAAAAAATATATCATGAATAATTATTGACCTTAATATGATGACAAATATGATGAAGATGAGTAAATCTAAAACCCATCTAGATAAACAATTTTTTTGTTGGCTCTGTTCTGCTCTAAATTCTGACGGATTCATTCTGAATTAGACCAGTAAATCCGTCGAATATATATTTTTCAATTCTAAAATTTTTTACACAATAAAAAAATGTCCAAAAATTACACCTTAATGATATTAAACCTAAATAATAAATTATTGTAGCAAAAAAAAGAGAAGAAGATATTTATCATCGACCACAAATTCACAATCTAGCTAACAATTTATACTATTCTTAAAAGAAATGCAATTTACAAATTCATAATAAAAGGAAAATCACACTTATAATTTTTTTCATAATACAACTGATCATAAAAGAGATGGATTCGAGGTACGAATAGAATAGAGAAGGATGAGTGCACAGAGTTAAGAAGAATGTAAAGAAATAGAGAGGTTATAATTAAGACGAAGCTTGTTGCTCAACATGAGACTGTAATAGACTAATGATCTGAGAAAACTCATGTAAAACAGTGCTCTTGAGTTTTATAATTGTAATTATATATTATTATTATTTTTTAATCTTACCGAGACTTTCAGTTGATAAGCAACCAAAATTTGGATGGATGAGAAGTAAATCTAATTAAACTTGATAATTGATTTGTTGGTTGGCCTAGTAAACATGCATGTTAGGCATGCTTATCGGTTCCGCGATTCTGGTTCCGGTTCGATTTTGGATCTATCAACGTTGGAACCGATCCGAACCGGTTCCGAAACGGTTCCGGACCGATTCCGAAACGGTTTCAGACCACCTTTCTCAAACTTGAGCTTTCAAATTCATCTAATGTATTGGTAATCCTATTTGTTTTTCTATCGCAAAATAATCTTGTAGAGATGTTAACATGCTAAGAATTTCTACCTTTAAATTAGCAACCGAAACTAGATCCAAATCGGAATCAGAATCGGTTCCGAAACGGTTCCGAATCGGATCCAAATTGGTGGGAACCGAACCGGAATCGAAACGGTTCCGATTCGATTTCGATTTTGAATTTAATGGATTGATTCCGATTCAGCTCCGAATTGATCTAATCCGTTAAGCATGTCTAATGCACGCGTTCAGTTCGCTTATCTTTTTCAATATATATATTATATATTGCAGTAGGCTGGAGCTTAAGACTTTTGAATGTAATATATATATAAAAGAGGCAATGAAGCTTTGGGAATCTGGTAATCAAAGCCATAGCTCCCTTAATTAATTGTAGTACTCTACTGAATCCCTAAACAATTAAAAGAGAGTACTTTGATTAATTATATTAGAGCTAATTATCAGTTAATTTATGATGGTGTGCAGGAGTACTTGCAGCTAAGTGTGGTATGATCATCACTTGAGTTGGTACTTGCGATAAGGTGGGCAACTTGTTGTTTTCACAAAAAGCATTGGGTAAAAAACAAAACAAAACAATAAAAAAAAATTTTAGAGTTCAGTGCTTTTCATTTCTTCTGCACTTTAATACGTATTCTTTTTTTTTTCCTTTTCTATGTGTGTATATATTCGTGGTGCAGCTACTCATAATCAATCATTAGCAGCAGCCCACGCACGTACTGCTTCAGCCGTCTATCCATTTGTTATATATATATATATATGCATTTAATTTGCTTCGGCTAATCAATTAGGTGTTTATTATCGCATGGACTGGTCGTGTTAGGACTATAAATGAATTAAATATTAATGAACAAATTTGATATTCGACTTGATAAGAATTCATTTACGTTTGTTCAATATACATCAAAGTCAATTAATTAATAAACTTGATAAATTAAATAAAAAAATTTGAACACATATGTATTCAGAGCTTGTTAATGTTCGTGAATCGTGTTTATAATTATACTCATTTAAAAATTATTTATGAACTTATTTATACTTATTTATAAACAAAGATTAAAATATTAAAATTATAAACAAATAAACAAGATTGACTTAAGAGCTTAATAACGTTTAAATAAATTAAATTTAAACAAGTTTAAATCAAACTTGAATCGAATTTGATTAGAACCTCAATACCCATTAAGCAAGCCAAGCTCAATTCAAACTCAACTCAAGTTCAATCTAAAAAAAAAAAAATCAAGTCAAGCCAAACTTGAATAGATTTTTTAATAGTTTGATTAATTTTAGACTGACTCAGCTTGGCTTGGTTATCTTATTAAACAAGCCTGAATACTATAAAACTTGATTTGGCTTGACTCATTTATATATAGCCTTAGTCTGTGTTTCGTGTTAATTATTTGTCTCACGCTATTGATTTTGGACGCTGGAATATTTCAATGATTCTTCCATAAAATACAAACAAAAAAAAGAAGAAGGGATTTTGCTCGATCAAACTTAATTAATTATTCATATCGACAATGTCATTTGACTCGATGTGAGATTTATTTAAAATTAAACCTTTTTGACAATTTTTTTTCTCTTGCCAAATTTGAAAATTTTGAAATGGTCTTAGCTCATATGAATATACTTATAGTGTTCATGTTCTCTAGAACTAGTAGATTTTCAACTTGATAAAATGACTATAAGTAATTCTACTCGTTCAACCTTCTTTGATATTGTATATGTATTGTACATGATTCAGTCTGAGATCAAGAGATGGGATGACTCAGCAGAAAACTCACGGTCGAATACTTTCGATTGGCTAAGTTAGTCTTCAATCGACTTCCTCCTATAGAACTTCAACTTGTTGGGCTTCAATCGGGCCTCTGGAGATTGGTCGCTGACTGGGCTTCAAAAAGTCAGGAATACACGACATTTCGGGAGGTCGATCTTCAATGAGCAAATCTAGTGAAGATCGGAGTTCCTCTACGGAGCCTCATAAGGTCTTCTTTAATGGTCTGTAGGAGATCGGTCGTGCACGTGACTTTGGGAGGTTAGGAACCAATGGGAACGTGGGAGATCAGTCGTTTGTTAGATTGACCTTTGAGAGGTCAAACTTCTTCATATCGGTTGCTTGAGCGGAGAGTATTTCGGATCTAGCTACAAGGACTTGAAACATATGAGAATTGGGTCAAGGCGTACTTCGGTAAAGCCCCTCCAAGACTTAAGTCAGGAAGCAGAGGAAAAAGAAAGTAGAGTTTTTTAGGAGATTATTTTATCCTTGTCCTTCTTCTCTTTACCCTTTTTATAGAGAGAGAAGTGTATATCGTTATGGAGATGATTAAAATCAAAGATCATATTTTTAGGGAGATAAAATCATAGATTATGTATTCATAGAGATAAAATCGAAGATCATGTCTTTAGAAAGATAAAATCAGAGATTGCATCTTCATGGAGATAAAATCGGAGCTCATGCCTTTAGGGAGGTAAAATCAGAAACTACATCTTCATGGAGATAAAATTAGAGATTGTGTCTTCTGTTGTAATGAGCTCGGTCGTGACTTGGATGGGTAAGCTCAGTCTTGATTTGGACGAGTGAGCTCGGTCGTGACTTGGAGGGTGAGCATGAGTTTGATTAGAGTTTGGCTTCCATCTAAGCTTGTTAATTTATTGACTTGACCGTGCCATATGACTGGGGTATATTTCCTCCATATCATAGGCATCCCCCACCTAGTCTAGTCGAAAGAGGTATAAGTCTGACTTACTGGACTTGCGTTGAGTCCTCGTCTCAGGAACTTGCGAGATCGTACTGATTTATGGTGAGATTTGAGGTGATATCCCCCCTTGTCCAAGAAGTAATCTTCTCATCTTTAAACACCTGTCAAACTCAGCACGTTGAGCCATACGGTGGTGTAACCATGCATTACACATGCTGAGGTAATAATGGAGATCGAGGAGATCCCACTTGATGGGATGACAAAGATTTTAAATTATGATGTGACGACGGATATTACTAGAATCATAATTATTGATCTGAAGGTTCAGATTTTTGATCAAACAGTTGTGACTGCTCACTTCCTCTTTATTAGGGCATGTCTAGTTAGGGTGCCATCTCACATTTGCACCATCTTTTTCTTTGATCGCCTTCTGCCTTCTGCTTGTCTAAGCTTTCAACCTCCTTCGTCAATCTGTAAGTCTCACTCCTTCCTTCCTATTTTCATTCATGGCCAAGAGTTCCTCATTTTGGGTCGAGACCACACCCTCCATTCTCGATGAGGATGACAGACCATCCATCTGAGCATCTTTTTAAATTCCTCTCGATGAGGATGACACACTCTCCATCCGAGCATCCATCCGAGTGTGAATCCCCCATGAGGAGTAGTACCCTCACCTTCCACTAGCAAACGACTTTATTGCTTTTTTCCACTGTCAATTGGTAGGAGGTCTCCGATTCCCCCTTCCTTCTTTCTTCGACGAGATATCCAGTTACTTCTAAATTCCTTTTCAACAATTAACCCCTAACTCTTTTCGTTTACTATGTACAATTGTGATTATCTTTCATTTCTACCATATTCCATTGACTCCCGAAATCTTTCATTTCTTCTTTACCCCCCAAAAAAGGAAAATGGGGTCTTTTATTTTGCTGCAAAACTATCCACTAAATTTTTAGGCAAATACCCCACCTCTCACAAGCATTGAAAATCTCATATTTTTATGTCCGACTTGTTCCTACCTTTGATTGGCCTACTGCCTAGCAAATGGAGCTGCCCTTGGTGCCTGAACTGGGTAACTATAAAGGACATCCCCAATATAAAGATATATTAGATACCTTAACCGACCTTTTAGTTTGATGTCAATTTGCTATTTGACGAATGCTTACTATACTACTTCGGATTGAGTCGCATAAGAACTGAGCTCCGTGGTTCTTTAGGTGAGGAAAACTTGATATTTCTTTGTTAAAAAATATGAGCTGACTATATTTCATGTTTTCTTTTTTATAGTCGAAGCCATGCAGAAGGCGTCATGTAACAAACATTTGAAGTTGACTTGGGCTTGAATCACACCTCCATCAAGTACTCTTCTAGAAACTAATGTCTCCGAAGTCTTTGAAGAACACCCCCGACTCCAGAAGCACCTAAATCATCTAAACTACCTCCTCCTCAAGCTTCTCTAGTGCTCAAGGTCATGACTTTGGGTGAATTTGAAGAACAATCCCGACCTCGCAAACGAAGTCGACCACAAGCACCCTCCGCATAGCCAAGCTCCTCCCACCATTTGCCCAATTATAGCTCGGCAATACCTCCCACAGATGTTGGTCCTTCACAAATGCCTGTCGAAAGACCTCCTTCTCCTCTTTGAGAACTAAATACTAGTTCTTCCATTCCCAGAATTACTTCAGTCCATAATCTACCTCAGTCACAATGAGGCCTCCTCCTGAGAGCATTTTAAGGTGAATTATTGATACCGAGGAAGCGGAGTTGAAGGGCAAGTTTATAGCATCCTTAAATGACCTGATGAATTCCACTATGATAAAGGTACCCAAAGTATCTTCCCTCCTATAATTACTTTGATGTACTCACCTCACATTATGTTCTCATCTTCTGGCTCAACAAAGAGAGCTAACAACTCATCTTCCACATTTGTCTGGAACATACCGAGCAATGCGAGCTCGGGTTATAGAGTGTTTAGCGCAGCTTGAGAAGAAAGATAAGGAACTGGAAATAACCCAGGTATAATTAGTTGTTCATCAAGCAAAGACCCTCAGACCCAAATCGTTGAACTTCAAAGTGAACTCCAAAAGTTGATTGAGCTTCCAGCAGAATTTCAAGAGTTAGAGGAGCTTCAACATGACTTGGAGGTTCGAGAAAATGAGGGGATAAAACGTCGAGAACCCCTGTCTGTGCAAGTGGAGACTCTTAAAGAAGGATTTGCCAATTATAAGGCTAGAGAGGAAGGTCGATGGGCCAACAAGAAGAAAGCCTTCTTATCTTCTCCCAAGTCGTACAACATACTCAGGAGTAAAACAGTACTGATGTTGGAGACTGACTTTGAAGGAGCCATTCATCAATTTCAAGAAGTCGAGCATCTTCTCGAAGGGACATCACTAGAATTTTTGGATATATAGAAGGTTCTTGATGAGATCCAAGATGATATGCTAAAGGACTGGGACTGTGTATTTTGAACTCCCTGTAATGAATTCTTTTGAAATGAATGCACCTTTTTTAGATGAAGCAAATAATATCCTTTGTTGAAAGCACTTAATGAAGTCAGCTTGGAATAAAAACACTTCGGTTGCAAATAATGGACATCTTAGCCCGAGACCAGGGAAAAGAATATCGTCTGAGACTAAGGGATTGAATTATAAGGACGCCTCGGTCCGAGACCGAGAGAATATTTGTTGATGGATGCTTTACTCCGAGACTAAGGGAATGAATATAAGGATGCCTTAGTCTAAGACCGAGTGAATATTTGTTAATGGACGCTTTAATTCAAGACTAAGGGAATAAATATAAGGACGTCTCAATCCAAGACCAAGGGAATATTTGTTGATCAATGCCTTAGTCCAAGATTAAGAGAATGAATATAGGACACTTCAGTCCGAGACTGAGGAAATATTTGCTGATGGACGTCTTAGTCTGAGACTAAGGGAATGAATATAAGGATGCCTCAGTCTGAGACCATAAGAATATTTGTTGATGGACACCTTATTCCAAGGTTAAGGGAATGAATACAAGAATGTCTCAGTCTGAGACCGAGGGAATATTTGTTGATGGACGCCTTAGTCTAAGACTAAAGAAATGAATATAAGGACGCCTCGCTCCGAGACCAAGGGAATATTTGTTGATGGACGCCTTAGTCCAAGACTAAGGGAATGAATATATAAGGATGCCTTGGTCCGAGACTGAGGAAATAGTTGATAATGGATACCTTAGTCTGAGACTAAGAGAATGAATATAAGGACACTTCAGTCCGCAACCAGAGGGAATAGACATTATTGATTGATGTCTCGGTCCGAGACCAGAGGGAATAGATATTTTGAAGGAAAAACTATTTTATTAATTTTAACAGAAAAGATGTAGCTTTTGACCTGTGAATCGATTTATATATGATAAGGGCGTAAGTAAAAAATCATTCCATGGACGAGTGAACTCCTTTCCGCTCTAATCTTGTAAATAGTAAGTGCTAGAACTGAGCTTCCCAATGATCTAATAGGATCCGTTCCATCTGGGTTCGAGTTTTCCTACATCTCCTAAGGGTTGTATTTTTTTTCACACAAAATCTCTTATTTAGAAAGAGTGAGGGATGACCTTCTTGTTATAAGCTTGAGGCATCCACTGTCGATAAACCATAAGTTGAACTGTTGCTCTGTCTCTTACTTCATTTATCAAGTCTAGTTCAGTCGACCATTTCTCTGCATTATCTTCACTGTAAGAAGTGATCCAAGGTGATTCTAAGCTGATCTCCACTAAGATTACTGCTTCTGAGCCATATACTAAGTGAATAGGTGCTAGTCCAAGTACTTTCCTTAGGAATTGTTCAATAGGCCCAAAGGATGCTCAACAACTCTTTAACCCAACTTCCTATAATATGATCGAACTTGATCTTGAGATCTTGGACAAGTTCTCGATTGATCACTTCAACTTATCCATTACTCTGAGGATAAGCGACCGAGGCAAAGGCATGTTGAATCCCCAAATTTTGGCACCGCTCTTGAAGTCTTAGACTATGAAATTGTTGCCCATTATCAAAGACAATTTTGCAAGGAATGTCATAATGACATATAGTATTTTCCAAAGGAATTTGAGAACAACATCTTCGATGATTTTGGCCAATGGCTCCGTTTCTACCACATGGAGAAATAATCGATTACCACCAACAGAAACTTCTTCTGATTAGGTCCCAAAGGGAAGGCCCCAGTATGTCCATACCTCATTGATCAAATGGACATGATATTGTCGAAGTCCTTAGGAGCTCAGTGAGATGGTGAGAGAAATTTTAGTGCTTCTGGCAATTAGTACATATACTAACGAAGTGGACGATATCCTTTTGCAGAGTCAACTAAAAATATCCGGCTGAGAGGAACTTCCGAGATAAAGTTTTTGATCCAAGATGATTACCACAACATCTTTCATGTATTTCTTACATCACATAATCAACCTCCTCGGAACCAAGGCACTTGAGTAGGGGATGTGAAAATGCCCGCTTATATAAGCTATCTCTGATTAATGTAAACTGAGCAACTCTTCTCTTGCGAAGCCTTGTTGCCTTAGGATTATCCGATATCAGTCTCTCCTTTAAATATGATATTAAAGGCTCTCTCCAATCAGTCAACTGTTCTTGAGAGTTTTGATCTATTTGCATAATAAGTTGTACTTCGGCAATCGTCCCGTTCACCGTCCAAGTTGTCAAGGCAATGACCATTCAGGCTAAGCCATTGACTTTCTGATTCTCAACTCAGGGGGATTTTTTGAAGAATGATATCATGGAAGTCAACTTTTATCTTCTCATAAGCTTCTACGTATTGCCTTATCCAATTGTGATTTATTTCATAGGCGCTCTTCAGTTGTTCTATAATTAATTGAGAATCTGAGTGAATAATGATTTTGGAAGCACAGACCAATTCGACAACTCTGTAACCAGCCAACACCGCTTTATTATTCAAGGCATGGAAGTTAAGTTGCAGAGCTATCTGAATTACATCCTCTTTGGGTGAGATAAGTAGAATACCTATGTCACTTCCCTGTTTGATTGTTGAACCATCAACATAAATTTTTTATACTCTGTTAATCTCTTGTCTGAAGGTTTCTGCTAGGAAATCAATCGATTCTTGTGCTTTGATTTTGATTTAGGGATGATACTGAATATCATATTATGCCAGCTCAATTGTTCATTTGATTAGCCATCCCGTGGTTTTCAGATTCACCAATACCTTTCCAAGGTTGTTCTTGGTTAGTACTGTGATGGGGTGAGACAAAAAGTATGGGCATAGCCTCCGAGCTATTAGGATGAGGGCCAAAGCTAGTTTTTCAAGAGTGTTGTATTGATTTTCTACATCCTTCAAAAGGTGGCTTGTAAAATATATAGGGCATTGTTTGCTTTCTTCTTGTTGGATCAACACAACGCCCATTGCTTCCTCAGTAGCTGCTAAATACGTCATAATCTCTCCCCTGCCATAGGCTTAGAAAAAGTAGGTACTTTTGTTAAATACCTTTTGAGATCAGCAAAAGCTTGGTCGCATTTCTCGTCCCATGAAAACTGAGTTGACTTCCAAAGCACTTTAAAGAAGGGGAGACTTCTATCGGCTGATCTAGAAATGAAACAAAATAGGGTAGTAATTCTCCCAACTAACCTCTAGACTTCTTTCATACTCCAAGGTGAAAACATATTCTATAAAGCTTGAACCTTTTCCAAGTTAACTTCAATCCCTCGCTCAGTTACAATGTATCCGAGAAATCGGCCACTCCGCATACCAAATATGTACTTGCTTGATTGATCTTTATCGCAAATCTCCGCAATGTCCTAAAGGTCTCCTTCATGTCACTAATAATGTCTCCAGCTTAGCATGACTTGATGAGTATATCATCCACATAGATTTCAATATTCCTCCCAATCTGGTGTTCAAAGACTCGATTCATCAACCTTTGATAGGTGGTCCCATCATTCTTGAGGCCAAATGACATAATCATATAGAAAAAAGTAATGTTAGAAGTAATAAAACTGAATTTTTCTTGATCTTTTTTATTCAAAGAAATCCGATGATACCCTTGATAGGCATTGTGAATACAAATTAACTCACATCTGGAGGTTGAGTCAACTAATTGATCTATTCGAGAGAGAGGGTAGCAATCTTTAGGACACACTTTATTAAGATCATAGAAATCTATACAAACTTTCCACTTGCTCTTATATTTTGGTACTAAGACTACATTTTCCAGCTAAGTGAAAAATTGGACTTCCTGAATGTGCCCTGCTTGCATAGCAACCTATTGATTTTCGCTCTGATCACCTTGTCTTTTTCAGGATCGAAGTATCTCTTCTTTTGCTTGTAGGTTGAGCTCCTAGAAGAATATTGCGTTTATGCTCCACCACTATCGGGGAGATATTATCGACTTCTTGTCCTAACTAAGCGAAGACATCAACATTTTAGGAAAGACAATCAATTACTTTGGGCTTCAGCTCTGGAGAAAGATCAATGACAACCTTGATAACTTGGTCTGGCTAATCTAGGAGTATTTGAACTTCTTCATCTTCTCTTACCGGCGCTTCTTGTAGAGTAGTGTATATTCTTGCCTGCTCGGTGCTTTAATTTTTCCTTGAACTAGTCTGTGCTACTTCTACGTAGCATTTTCTTGTGGCCTTTTGATTTCCTACCACTTCTCCAATTTGGTTGTTGACTAGGAATTTGATCTTCTGGTGGTACATTGATACCATTGCTTGAAAAGAGCTCAAGGTAGGTCTTCCCAAGATGATATTATACGAGGAAGCCACATCCACCATCATAAAAGTAGTGATCTTGATTTGTCGAAAAGGCTCCTCTCCCAGGGACAATCGTAAGTTGATCTTCCCCAAAGGTTGCACTTCATGTTCAGAGAAACCAAATAATGTCATGTTCATGGGTTGGAGCTTAGTACGGTCAATTTGAATTTAATCAAAGTCTTCTTTGAATAAAACATTTACTGAGCTACCTGTATTGACGAATATTCGAGTCACATCATAGTTGGTCATGGTAGCTCGAATCACTAATGCACCATCATAGGGGTTCACTACTCCTTGCAAATGTTTCGGTCAGAAGCGAATTTCGGGTCCATCTCCTCATTCTCTACTAGTTCCAACTTCAAGATTCTCCAGGTGACGACCATGAGCTTTTCGCACCCGATTAAAATCCACATCTATTGTTCCTCCTGCAATCATATTTATTGTACCACAATGAGGGGCATTTCGCTTTTCTTGTCGAAAACTATAGTGGCGTGGAGATCACCTAAGCATTTTTGTTATTTGGCACCCAAACTCCTCTGGTTGTGGTCTCTGGCCAATCAACTAAGGTCTCGGGTTAAAATTCTTCTATTGGTCTTGTACGACTTGACGAATTTCCCCAGCTAACCTATGTCATTCATTGGTGGAATGCCTATATACTTGACGAAAGGCATAGAAGCGCATAGGTTTCTACGGTGTCTTCCCCTGAGCAGTAGATGACTGAGGCATTTCTCGTAATGTTAGAACAACCTTTTCCTTTACTCGACTTGGACCATAGTCAATAATTAAGTGAGGCTCATGGATCCTAGGGGGAAGTAGATCTTTTTTGTCTATCCAAGCAAGAGTTGTTCTTGCCGAGTTGTCTTCTTCTTTTTGAGCTCGCTGAGTCTCCTCTAGATTGATGTATTTCTCATCTCTTTCTAGAAGGCTATCATAGTCCACATGGGTTTTTTTTATCAGGGAATGGAAAAATCCTCCTCCACTAATCCTTACGAGAAGGCACTGACCAGGATCTCAGAGATAGCTGAGGGTACATCTAACGCCACATGATTGAAGTGTTGAATATAGTCTTATAAGGGCTCCCGACTCTTGTTTCATTGAAAATAAATTAAGAGTGGTTTTGTGGTACATTTTGATGTTGGCAAAGTGATGTAGGAAAGCGGTACTCAAACTTTCGAAAGACTATATGAAACCAGGTGGAAGTTAGTTAAACCACCTTTGGATTGATCCAGATAGAGTTATGAAGAAAACTCTACACTTAACTCCATCCATATACTAGTGTAGCAGGGAGACATTTTAAAATCGAGCAAGGTGATCTTCAGGGTCTGAGGACCTATTATATTCTCCAAGCTATAGTGGTCTAAAATGCTTTGGTAACTATTCTGTTAAGATGTTTTGAGAAAAATGAGTACTTCAACTATTTTTTTCAGTATTGACTAGAGCTTTTCTTTTTCGGGGGCCTCTCAGAGGTGACTTCCAAGATACAAATTTCCAAGATTGTTCTTCCTATGACACTTATATCTGGGGTAATATATGGTTATGTATGAGCTGGGGGTACTTCAGCAAGATTTTCATTTTGTGACATGTGTCTTCGTAGAATTTCTTTGACTGTGGCAGCAAAAATTTTAGTCAGATTTTCTCTCGTTAGAATTTCTCTACTGGCAGAATCTTGGTTCTCATAATTTCCTCTATTGTCCCTCATCGCAATGCCTCAACTCAGATTTTTTTCATAGACAATGTCGTTTTGTTCCAATCCGAGATCAAGGGATGGAATGACTTAGCAGAATACTCATGGTCAAGTACTTTTAATCGACTAAGTTAGTCTTCAACCAACTTTCTCCTATAAAACTTCAGCTTGTTTGGCTTCAATGAGGCTAGTCAGGCTTCAATCGAGCCTCTGGAAATCAGTCATTGACTGGGTTTTGGGAAGTCAAGAATACACGGCATTTCGAGAGGTCGGTCTTTAATGAGCCAATCTAGTAGAGATCGAATCTCCCCTACGGAGCCTCATCAGGTCTTACTTTAATAGTCTGCAGGAGATCAGTTGTGCACGTGACCTTGGGAGATCGAGAATCAATGTGAGCATAGGAGATCAGTCATTTGTTAGATCGACCTTTGAGAGGTCGAACTTCTTCAAATCGATTGCCTGAGCAAAGAGTATTTCGGACCTACAAGGACTCGAAACATATGAGAAGAGGGTCGAGGCGTACTTCGGTGAAACTCCGCTAGCACTCAAGTCAAGAAGTGGAGGGAAAAGAGAGAGTAAAGAAAGTAGAGTTTTTTAAGAGATTATTTAATCTTTGTCCTTCTTCCCTTTACTCTTTTTATAGAGAGAGAAGGACGTACCATTATGAAGATAAAATCAGAGATCATGTCTTTAAGGGGATAAAATCGAAGATTACATCTTCGTAGAGATAAAATCGAAGATTACATTTTCGTAGAGATAAAATCGGAGATTATGTCTTCTGCTGTAATGACCTCGGTCGTGACTTAGATGGGTGAGCTCGAGTTTGATTCGAGTTTGGCTTCCATCTCAGCTTGTTTATTGATTTGGCATTGCCACATGGATGTAGTGTATTTTCTCCATATCAGTACAAGAGGTATATAAAGAACTAACAAAACATGGATCGTTACCATACCTCATATGCTCTTAATCTTCCTCTCAATTTAGCCATTCATTAAAATCTTCTTATACATAATTTGTTTTCACTTCACTATTAGTATGACAAAAAGTTTCTAGCCTACTCGTCGGCCACTAATCTTTCTCAAGTATAACATTGGAAAAGGTTATGTTTCTATAACTCAAAAACTAGCTAATCACTTCACATTTTTCCTCATATCACCTTTTGAAAAATAAACTCATATTTTAACCGTTTCAACCTTGAAAAAAAATAATCTATGATACAGTGATGTACTTCCTCTATAGTTAATATTTTTTAAAAAAATAATGATCAAACTTTACTTACAACATCACCAACAACTAATGGCAATATCAACAACTTTGTGATGCTTTATATTTTGTGTTATGTACTAACTAATATACTTTATAAGAGCCTAGGCATTCAATGCAATGTTCGATTGCAAAGTTATGAACCCCTTGGAGAAAAATGACACTTGGGGCTTTATCAAGTGCATAAAAAAAATCATTCGACGCAAGTAGATTTTAAAATTAATTAAATTAAAAAAAGATGGCATCTTTAACCGATATATGACTTGACTAGCATGTAAAAGGCTATAATCAAGACGAAAATGAAGAGAACTTTGCACAAATAGCTTGACTTACTTTCGCATAAACATTTATCGTTATTAGTTTTGTCTTTCCTAGACCACTCCATTAACTAGGTGTTAAAAAATGCCTTATGGAGATATTGCTTAAGAAATGCATTGGTGGTCACCCATTAGACTTGCTCACTAACTTTTCTTCCTTAAAAAAAAGCACAAGAGGGCTTATAACAAATTCAATATTACCATGGCCTTCCTTGATATATATCCAATATATATATATATACTCCATAGGCTCGCAATTATTCTCAAGCTACTATCATTTTACTATGCAATATTATGGACATCGTGAGAATAGGCGATGACTCTAAAGCGTGGAACGATTTTAGAATTCTCTTAGTAACTCTTACAAAGTAAAGGACTTAATTAAGGTACTAGTTTGGCATTGATGCTAGCTAGCTATCATGCCTCAACAAGAATAGCACTCTATCGATCTCTTTCAAATGCTAGGCAAATCAAATGTGAATCTAACCTATTTATGTATGTATGCTAGGTAGGTTGATAGATAATAAAGTTGTTCCCACTCATCAGAAGTCAATGAAAAACTAGAAAAGAGTTATCGAAAAACTTATCACAAATACAACATGTCAAAGTGAACTTGTTGGCTATCTAGTGTGTCTCACTAGCACTCAATCATGTTTTTTATGTAGTCACTCAAATGTCAACCTCTCACACCACTCATTAGTTGCAATATTTTGCATTGTGTGTGCGCTACCTAAAAAGAAATCTACTCGTTGATCCTCTTCTAAGAAGATCTATTCATCGTCACATATGAGCATTTTATGGTCACGGTTGCTACCGAAAATGTAAATGACCAATGATTTACTACTAGATTAATTATCCTCTTGAACTGAATGACTTTCTTATATCTTATATATATATATATATATATATATATATATATATATATATATATATATATATGTTCCGCTATCGTAATATTATTGACACGATATTTAAAGTGATTTGTCCATACCACCAAATCAAATTGGAAGAGATGTTTATATAGTCACTTAATATATTACTCCTCACAATCTATGGCTTCCTTTGTTCTAGACCTATTAATGAATAGAAAAGAAAGCTAAAATGATTCCATGACCCTTCCCTCTCTCATTTACAAGTGCATGGCCCTTAAAAAAAAATCAATGTAAGACCCCTTAATTACTAACATCTCATCATCTGAAAACTCATATAATAGCAATTTCTTGATTTTTTTTAATAATTAAAATGGAGGAGTGCATGCTTGCCAATCAATTTCAGCTTTTGAGGCTAGAAATGACACCACTCGATGATCAAGTTTTATAAGAATTAGAAAGATAAATAAAATATTTAAAGTCGCTTTTTTTATGGGGTGTGTGTGTGCATTTTCTAAAAAGTAACCACCATTTATTCTGAAAAGCTCCTTAAGATAGAAGAGCATTGTAAGTGCTTCCATGATCTCCATGAAGGAATAGCAATGGGACATCAAGGAATGAAATTTTAAGATTCCATTATTGACTATTAATAGTGGAATAATGTGAAATTGCACTATTTTGTTTTAAAAAAATAAAAATAAAAAAACTTTATGTTTTTTTTCTCTCATTTGGCTTAAAATTGTGCAAACACTAAAAGAAGATGCTAGAGTATTCCATGCATGTTGATTAATTGATGTTTGTTAATCTATCAATTATAGTAAATATAGATAATATAGAATTACTATCATTGTTGATTTTTTAGTTTGGGAATCTTATAATTTAATTAAGGACATGACTCTTTGTTAAATAATTAAAATAGAGACAAAAGCATTTGCCTGTTCCACTGAAGTGGTTATATATGCTTAGAGACTAATATTTTATATATTCCTCTAAGGAATTCCATCATTCCAATTGTAATCATGAGAAGAAGTGGTCAAAAGCTTCACTAATCATTAATTAATTACTGTTTCAAGCATTAATCATTAATTAGATTATGACACACTTGTCAATTCTTTTATTATGAGGAAGGAATTAAAACTAGTGGCTCATGATCATATACTTGGGGCATTTCTTAAATCTAAAGGTCTCAATTACATACTTTGCTAATCAAAATTAACAAGAAAAACAAGATTAGAGGTTGATCGAGTCAATATTTAAGGGTTTAGTCATTTGATGAGATCATCAAACAACAACATGCATGACTATGTACTGGCTAGCTAAAAGATGAACCATTATTTGAGAGAATTGTTCAAGATGAGATGAAAACCGAAGAAGTTTATCTTTGATGATTAAATTTGTTATCGGCGAAGAAAAAATTACGACAAAATTCAAAAGACTAAACAAAAAGGGTTGTTTCCTTAATTTGAAGTCAATATCGTGCACATCATTTGATTATTCTCGAGTGCTTGCAATCGTATGCTTTCCTCTTTGTGTTGCTAAACAGATTATGATTGCAATGATATCCATGCTTTTGTAGACTAGTAATGAGACTTATCTTTGAATTTTAACCTAAAGAAGCACCTCATTTGGATGACTAATCAAATGACATTTATTAGTGTCCTACAAGGATAAATCGGCGACCATTTGATAGGATATATACTTGTTAACTAACAGATGAAATGAATAATTGGCTCATCTAGCTAGCTAGATTGGCATAGGAGCACTAAATGTATATCAATCGACCTTTACCTTGGACTCATTACTAAGGCTACATTTGGTAGAACTTGTAATATAATCAAGTTTGTAATATAATGTAATTTTAATTATATTATTATGTTTGGTCAAAAGTTATATGTAATCTTTGATTACAAGAGTGATTACATCTTTTTGTTTGGTGTCCATTACAAGGACGACAGGAGTGGTTAGAGACGGAGGGTGGTCAGTGATGGCGATGGCGGCGATGGCGACTCTAAGTGAGTAGCAGCGACGGGCAATGGTGCATGGGAAGTGGTGGGTGGCAAGCAACGGCGAATCGACTGGCTGTGGTCATCGACTTGCGGCGACGGTGCCCAACGATGGCGGACGACAAGCGACGGGCGACGGACTGCAATGGTCGACGGCGACGAGTGATAGTCGGCGGTCGGTGATGCCAATTGTCGCCGACAACAATGACAACGACAATTGACATCGGCTGTTGAGCGTCCGATGCTTTTCATATTATGATTTGGAATGTAATCGAATTACATAGATTTTACTTTATAATTCAGATTATAAAATTTTAATGTCTTTTATAATCCAGATTATATCACATTATAATTTTAAAATAATAATAAACAAAGTAATCAATCTTGTAATACAATCTAGATTGCATTACAAAGTGAATTACAATACAAAATGTAGCCCAAGTGTTCTTTGAAGGCCTTAGTTGACAATGCAAACCTAGCTATAAAGTATTCTAAAGTAATTACGAATTCATAGTGCCAAGTATTATTTGATGTCACTTACCATAAAAGTTGTCCAACCTAATTAATAAAATACTCATATTATTATTGTCAGATATATTAATGTTCTAAATGATCACTACAAATACACATGCTTATGCATAATGGGTATGACAAGTTTAAAATCATTGGTAACTATGTCAATTGTTTTTTAGAGCAAGATCAGACATAGTGATGAGTTAATTGAACCATTATAGAGTGGATTCGTCAACGCGTGGTAAGAAGAGACATATACATTATACGATTATAATAGTTCAAGATTAACATGCTCAATCGTTTCTCCATGCACTAGTTATTAGTCTCAAAGGTCAAAGATCTACCGTGATTTATCTCTCTTACTATGGTCTAAGGACGGACTGATAGAAACCACTAGGTTAACGAATTCCAACCTTTTACATCATAAAATTAACATGCTCAAGTTGAGTGGACTAATTCGTTACAAATTTCACTCGTGAAGTGTTAATGAAGATGGGATATATCATTTTATTAGGTGCCGGTCTGCTTAAGTAGAACATATGAATTGGAGGAGGAAGAATAATACAAAAATATAGATAATGATAGAACTTCATTAAATAATGTTATCTCATTGTTGAAGAAAGTTTAGTAGATCAAGAAAAAGACAAGCAAGAGACATTAGGAACCACAAGAGGTATTAGAAATAGTAGCTTTATGATTCTTTCCGATAAGGGTTATTTGTTTTTTATACTAGGATCGTAAAGCAAAGATGTGGAACCATTACATTAGTGGCCCCTTTCGATTGTCTTTATCGGTGGAGGAGGTAAATCATAACTCAGATGACAAGTGTAAAGGAGGGGATCCGTTGATAGCCCAGAGTCATGAATTTTTCAGAAATTAACCTCTGTCCACTTAAGAGTTATCCCTTTACACTTATGTGGCTCAATCAAAGTCTTAGGCTTATTGTTGTCTGTCGAGATAGGGACGATGAGGTATCCGGTGATGAAGGCGGCAAAGGACCGATGACTCGGACGAAAAGATGGCTGACGCGGAGGGAAAACCAAGATGGAAGAGTCGGCATATCAGGCACGAGCTGAGCTGAGTGACGCGAGATGACCGAATGACGTATCCTGCAAGGAAAATGCAGTTAAGGGTGCCGAGAGAGATCTTGGTCAGACCCCTTCGACGCTCAAGGAAGGAATTAGTAAGAAAGGGTAATGAAAGCAGTTGAGAGTTTTTAGAATGTGAACCTCCTTTTCTCCTCCTCAAGGAGGATTATATAGAAGCGAGTCTTCCTATCGAGCAGTACGATAGGTATGAGTGGTATGACTTAATGACGTACTCATGTCGGCTCTTAGAGGTAATAGGGAGCATTACCCTCGTAAATGTCACAGACGTGTGGGCTATGATTAATACTCATCGTATAGTTGATAGGAAATAACTCCTCATTAATGCGGTGAACAGGCTTATGAAGGCCAGTATGGGCATCTGTTCCCTGGTCAGAGAGAATTGCTGATAAGGACTGTCTTACTGGTCATATGAACAGGAATACTCATCACGTCACTTAACTAGTTGAGATAGAACATACTTTAGAAGATCATACAACTGAAATGGCGTGCAACTGCCGAGATGCAGGGCTGAGATGAAGAATATTGGTAATAATCGAGACACAGGGTATCTGGGATATAATACGGTCGAGATGAAGAATACTGATAATAGCCGAGATGCGGAGCGTCTGAAATATAATACTGTCGAGATAAAGAGTACTGATCGAGACGCGAGGCGTCTGAAATATAATATAACCAAGATGAAGAGTACTAACCGAGATACGGAACGTCTGGAATATAATACGACCGATATGATCTCTTCATACGGTTCGGGCATGCCGAATCGGTATATCTTCGCCTTTCAACGAGACCGAGATATAGTGACTTGGAGTATTGATTGTCATTTGTTATATAACTAATCATAGATTAATTTTTTCCGATATCACTTACGAAATAAATTAAGTCATTATGATTTGAGATCAAAAACATCGAGAGACACCTACTCGTACTTGAATTTGTTCACGCTATGTATAAAAATTTCTTAGTTGCTTTGACATATATATCTCTAAACTTCACCTCATTATCTCTAATGACCAAAATCTTATGCGAAAACATTCTTCTACTTAAAAATAATGTTTTAACTTCGATCGAATTGCATTACATGCATCTCAAAGTGTCATTGCAACTCTAGCACATAAAATAAAATGAGGTGAAAAATCACAACCTCAAACAAACAAAAATAAATAAATCAATCAAGGTGAACATGTGATATATTGGGATGTTCACTTCATATATTTGGTCACTCGCTATGCATTTGCAATATCACAATAACCTATCCACTCGTAGCTAATTCCACCACTCTTTTAGAGATTTTTTTTTTTCAAAATCTTCGTCGATACTAAGGATACTCAAAATTTATATACACATCGTATCACATAGTGGATACACAATTTTTTTTTATATATATTGTTTTTATCTAAGAAATTTCCATATATGTATTGTTGTGTCTAAATCTCTAATGTGATACTCTAGAATCGTGTAGCTCATCTTAGTTTGCTCCATAACTATCCGTAATAAAAAAAAACGATTACCTTCGTCTCCAACGAATTTGCTCCATAACTACAAACATTAAAGTCATCTATATGATGCCTCAAATTTCACCATGGTCATCTATAATATATATCTCCTTTTTTCTAATGTTCGATACCGTCTTAAGGTGCATTATGTCACTTGGGCTCATTACACGTTCCACTCACTTGATGGGTCTTAATGATTTATCATACCATCATGTATTTTTATACTCTCTTTTAACAAATATGATGATTAGTGATACTTGTTTAAACCCAATTGACTTTAAAAAAAAATTAACACTTGTGTCGCTATTTTTTTACCCTAAAATGAATTCGGTCTATAAATTAAACAACCTAAACTTCTAATTCCTAGTAATATCCTATAAAATCAAGACGGCAATTGTAATTATACCGAATTTTCTCAAATCACTCTTTTCATGTGCAAATACACATGATGAAAGTTTCAAGAACTATATTATAGAGCATGTTTGATTCTCCTAGAGATTGTAAGAGCATCACATTGTTTCTCCTCGACCATTTTCACGTAGCCTTAAACTCATTACAAACATGCTACACATGGCTTCTCCTAAATAATCATTCATCGATGCAAAAGTCGAAGTCAATCAAAGTCGATATTAGTGACATACGCCAATTTTGACGTAAATTCCTTGCCATAAAAAAGTCTCGATCTGAATATAGAATCATGGATTTGGCCTAAATTTGTCCTTTGGAAACCTATGATTTTGATGGATAGAATGAATGCACTATAATTCATGAGTAAAATTCCCTTGAGCTTCTTCATTCCTTTTTCTTTTCTTTTCTTTAAAAAAAATGGTAGCTTTGGGAATTATTGTTGAAGTGATTTCTGCATGGTGCAGAATTTTATCTTCTACAAAAGTGTGCTTAGAAGATGAGGATCAAAAATATAATATTGACATGATTTATGATAACTTTGCTTTGGAATTTATTTTTGTTCTTGGGTTAAGTAGTATTATCCCTTATCATGTCTGTGAATTTCACTTTCAGTCAAACTTTTCGCGAATACGCCGAATCTTATCGTGGAAGTCTCGGTTCATTGTAAAATTAACAACCGGATGAAATCAAGATCGAGATGAAACCAATTTATCATCATTAAGTTGCAAACTCAAAATAGCCGATGCAAATTGGTAAACTAGGTCAAATTTAGTTCTTTGAAAAAAAAAAAATTCAAATAGTTTTCCCTCTCGACTCGTAATCTCACATTCATCACTTATCACTACGTGCATAAGTTAGTCATGTTATTATTCATAAATATGCGAAAACTTGTAATTTTGTGGAAAAATAATATCATACATTGGAATATTTAGCTTTCGATCTTTCGAAATTGATAATTTACTTGAGCACTATATCAAATGCAACACTATCATAGTATCGTATTCCTCTCTTGGGCGAGCACTAGGAACATATAAAAGAGTATATAAAGAAACTCAATTGAATATTTTTATGGATGATCACTTATGATTTTATTGATATGACACGATGATTGAAGTGCACTCATATGCTCGTAGTTTAATATGTTACTCTCAACTCATTTTGCATAGGAATAGATTTAAATATGTCAACTGGATCACTCGATAAAGGCCTTCATATTTGTTAACGGCTTTGGGTTCAAAATTAGTTTTTATATATAAAAAAAAAAATGATAAACTTGGGAATTATCATTCACAAGAGAATTTTCAACTAGCTCAATATTGGTTGGAGTTGTAACCCAATCTGCACAATCTCTGATCTGCTATGATACGTTTGGAAAAAATTAATGGGTCATACCTTTAAAGAAGAAGCCCACAAAGAGTGGACTTACCAGTCGAGAGTGTACGGAGGGAAAAAGTGGAGATTCCCGAATGCCCACTCGGAGACTATCAAGTCGGCAAAACATGAAACTTGGACATAAGACTCGGAGAGTCGGGAACTTGAGTGCGAGAGTACTCGAAAGCACAAGGAGCCTACCTAGTACATCCCAAGACTCGGCCACTCGAGTCACTAACGAAGTCGGATGCCTAGGGACTACGACGGAGATTCCTCTCCAACAGTTGTTACATTCAATCCCCTAACAATTTATCTCAATGATAGTTATGATATATGTGGCATACCATATGGAGCACTTATACAAAGATTGTTCCCTGACAACTTATCAAAAGACATATAAGAAGTGGTCGTGGAAGGTGGTAATAGACATCTCATTATAGCTATATAAAGAGAGAGTTGAAGTAAAAAAGAGCTCTCTCTCTCTTCCTTGTCTGGGTACATCTTTTTATTCTGTTCTACTACTAATATTTTGTACTTCTATCTTTTCTAATCTTTCATCTGTCTGATTTAAACATCGAAGGATCGTCATCAAAAATATCGACGACCATCTACCACGTGTTAATATTTGACAAGACTTACTGATGCGGCCGTGAGAATCCGCTCTCTCCCATGGACTCGACGACAGGGATCAAAAGCGACTGCATGATGCTAAATTGTCATAAATTCTAGTTGTCCTCTGCTATGTCAACTGTTCATTGTTAATAATCATTAATTCTAGAAATGATAGACCGGGTAAGGATTGTGGATGGCATCTGCTCACAATATAAGACCATATTAGTTGGAGTGGCTGTCTTAAAACAAAAACAAAAAAAAAACTTGTAGACGGGCCATCGATGTGATTTACTAAAGAGCTCGCGGGAGAGAGTTCAAAACTTAGAGGCTCGGAGAGTTGAATTCAGAGTGAAGAGTTGGAAAAGCTCGGAGCAAAAAGCTTAGAGAGTTGAGGTCGGAGTGGAGAGCTTGAAAAGGAGCACTAGAAACTAAACTTTGAGGAAAGAGTTTGGAGGGAGAATTTAGAAAGCTCAGAGGGAAGAGTTCAGAGAATTCAAAATGGCACGCTGAGCTTGAAGTGAAGAGTTCAGAGAACAAATTAAGATCCTCAAAATAGATAATGACATTTATTGGTCGGTCTTCAACTATATCAATGTGCCAACTAGCCTGAGATCTTTAAACATATACATGCGATATATCAACCTAGAATAAAGTCACGGTTAAAGTCATTACCTCGGGTACCAGCCAGCCTTATGCTGCATTACCTCTTGACTGCAAAATTTGACAAGAATTTAGAAAGTTAGTGCATGAATTGGGAATAAAGAAAAAAAAAACCACACATGATAATGTCTTGCTCAAAAGCTAAGAGCAGCATCAAATCAAAACATGATTTATACAGTGATCGTAGTAAATGGACTACTGATGGAATTTGATGATTGGATCACCTCAAGATCAACATTATGAGCTTGTTCTTGTTGTTTAGACTCCATTGGCAAGTGGTACAGTGCAGTTCGTTAGCAACACAATCAACGGCTGGAGGAGACTTAAGCCACTTAATCTGTGAGAAGTGCAATACCACAAAACGTACCATATCTATGCAATGATGACTACAAAATCTACCAATCAGTCGCAAATTTCGAGGGAAATGACAAAAGCGAAATCACAAAGCTGGCCATATACATTTTCAGAAAAGGACGCACTGAGTTGACGAATGAAATCTCTCGACTCCTTCAGCTCTGCTCCTGAAGGTGTTAACTTAGCCGTCTGACGTCTACCTCATGAAGGTAAAGTTTGCTGGTCAATGGAGGAGTGTCAGAGCACATTAGCTATGGAACACAAGAATACCTGAAGAAGAATTCTTGAAATATCAAAATTAGGAGTGAATTAACAGACATAATCTTGTTTCCTCCAAATCCACGTACGCTGAGCTTTTAATCACTCTTGTATGCCTGTCAAATTTCTTCAATTGCCGAGGATGCTGAGAACAAAGCAGTAATGTTCAAGTTCGTACTTGAGTTAACATATTAGAAATTTGACCTACAAATGCATATATTAGCAATATGGAAGACTAAAGAAAGTAGCAAGATGAAAAATGATCATTAGAAAAACTTTAATGCTCATCAACTTTGAATAAATTGGAGCCTGTTTAGGTTTCAGAAAAGGATCAACTTTCATTGTTAGGAGTGGTTTCCGCATCAGTCCTACTTAGGATACCGTCATGCCATTTTGAGAAACCGTCGCTAAGGGTAAGCTGCATCCAAGGATGCCTACATTGCTCCATAGCTTCGGATAAGGTAACCCATGATTTGTGGTGGGTGATTTTGAAGAAATAATCCCCCAAAAATGCCTGACATGAGTCGGGTTTTTTTTTTTTCATTCTTGCTTACGTAAAATTATAGTTTTTCTTCCTTTAAATTTAGGATCTTAAACTCTTCTGTTGGATCTTTCATTTACTTTTCAGAATTACAAGTAGCTAGCATTAGCCAAATGTCGATTTGTATGACAAGATTGTTAGTTGTAATAGCACAAAGCAATCAGGCTGTGCTATATAAGATATTCTAAGTTATTCAACAAGGTAAAGCATAGACATGGACTAGATAGAAAGGGCATAAAAATTAAGAGTAGAATCAAACACCTAATTGTTTGGGGTCAGATACATGTACATTTATCATCTAAAACTTGTTGAGGACCAACGCCTTGTAGTAAAACTATTCCTGACCAGATTTCTTAGATCCATAGCTCACAAATCATAAAATTACACCAAATTATCACCTTTTTCAACAACCAATCCTATGTTGTCAAGCAATGTTCTTGACAATTAGAAGTTGCATCTGTAAGCTAATAATGTGCCTTGTAATGGCTATTGGAGATTATGATAATTGTGTTTTTGAAAATTATTGATTATTTTACTCCAAATTGCATATCAAAGAATGTTGATTAGAACCTTGCAACTGTGTACTTCTGAAAGTTGAATGCCAATTAAATTCAATAAAAGTTTTTCCAGAAAATAATTCCACTCAAGACTTAATAAGGAAATGGATACATGTTAATTTTACCACTATATCTCCTCTCACTCCTGCTTCTTCAACTGTTTCATCATTCTCCCATCCTCCCTGTGAAAGGAGAAAAAAAGATGTAAATCATAAAATAAATGCATCTCTACTGAAATAGCTCATTCATATGAATGCAAAAGAAAATCAAAGTTTACAAACATAGAACATTTTAGACAAGAAGACAATTTAAAGATTTGATTGGAAAAAAGACAAGTGATTCTACACAACTCTACATCATAAATAACTTCACAGAGCCTGTATATCCATCAGTGTGTGTGACTTGGTAGAAATAATTCGGTTCAATTTTAATTTCACCGAGCAATAAAATGAAACTTTAGGGTGGGTGCAAAATGGACCATTAGCAGCAAGCTTCAGACTATAAACCATACGAAACTGAAGATTCATGATTAAGAATGCATATCTTTTTCGTCAATAAAGAAAACTATAGATATATGTTTTGCAAATTTAATATGATGTACCTCAGTTTGGTTAAGTTGTCTAAGAAACAACAATTAGAGACATTATCAGGAAAGCAACTAAAGGTATAATGAAGTAAATAAAAGACCTTCAGGGTGCAGTTAATTACTACTATGAATAAGATGCACTTCTGCACTTAGCAAAAAAAAAAAAAACTGTTGTTGAATAGTGTGTTCGACTAAGTGGACAACCAATCTGAACCGACCCAAAATTCTGAACATTTTGCATTTTGGGTTGATCCATGCGTTGAAAAATATAATATATTCTGCTATCGAGGGTTTTGGATATCATTATCATCATCAAGCGGTGTTAAGCAATGTTTGTTTCAACTATTTGTAGTCGGCTATGACTCTCCTACTTCATTGAGCTCTATGCAAAAATAATTAATTTTTTTTATATTGATTAATGTTTTATTTGATGTCCTTTATTCTTTAATTTTTACATTTTCCACACTAATAAATTCAACTTTTTGAACAATGGAATCTATTAAACATGTCCATAATATTTCAACCTATTTCCTCTCACTTTAACACCTAGTTACACCTAATAGCTCTCAAATATTAGTATTTGTTTATTTTTATCCATTCTAATATTTTCTTTATATAGTTCATGATACCAATAAACCTAAATCAACCCACATTTAATCCTGAAAATATATAATTTATTGAAAACTTAATTACATAGATAGTTACCTTTCACTAGTCATAAAAGAGTGGTATTAAATTTGAGAAAAAAGTAATTTGGACTTGGATGTTGGATTTTAGCTTTTGATATGCTATCGCATAGTCTGACTAATATGTTTATACTTATGTATGGATTTTAGTTACGGGTTTTTTGACTTATAATATCAGAATCAAAATTTTGTAACACTGAGCAAATATTCTTATTGATAGCAAGTGCTTTGGCAATAACCTAAAACCTTGGCAACCAACTTAACCTAACCCAACCCAAGTTGGATAGAATCTCCTATACTTGGTTTCAGATTCCAGTAAATTTTCCTTGATCCAAAAAACTTGGATCAAGTCGATCTTTGGAACCAATCCAATCAGACCCCTTTACTCTGTGTTTTACAAAACTTTGGTATAACATAATTATGGCACTCACAATATTAGATAATTGCTAATCAGAATTTGTGAAGCTTTAAAATTAGCAAAAAGAATGGCCTTTATTGATAAAGGTCAAGCAAGATTAGGTCAACTGTGTGAAATACATGATTGGAATCCATCTATGGGTTGCTTGATCAACTATCACCAGTGTTAAAAGAGAAGTAAAATACAGGAAACCTGATTGTGCTAATTGACCTGGTAAGATCTTTTTTACAACAATTGAAGTAGTAATATAATATGTTTGGTGCTCTAACGAGACTGAAGATATATATAATCTATTAATATGATACTAAGCAATATAACTTGTAAATATATAGTGATGCGGTCGCTTTTCTGGTCTCTCTCGCCGGATCCTCGGGAGAAGGTGGGTTATCACGGCCACAGTAGTACCCTGTCAAGTGTAACACAAGTCAGACGGTCGTCGGTGCTCCGGCTATAATCGTCCGATGCTTAAGTTAGACAAGGAGATGAAGATGAAAATTGAAAGTAGAAAGTATTCAGTAGCAAAAATACCAGAGAGCTTTCCTTTATCTCAATATGCCTTTATATATCTTCGAGGTTCTTTGCCCATTCAGGTTATCGCTAGTAACGTCCTTTGCTGGGTTGCTAGGGAACAACCGCTATAGGGAATCTCCACCTGGCATATCACGTGTTCAGGAGCTCTCATTAGGAGAGGTCGTTAGGGGACCAGATGTAATAGTTTTAGAGAGGAATTTCCTCTGTGGTCCCCGAACTCCCGACTCCAACAACCGGCTCCTCAAGTCGCTCCGCTCCCGACTTTTGAGTTCTCTACTTCAAGCTCTCCACTCGCTTCAATCCCGACTCCTCCAACTCTCAGCTTCTCGAGTCCCTCCGCTCCTGACTTGCTCTAATCCCGACTCTTCGAGTCGCTTCGCTTCAGACTCCTCTAACTACCGACTTCTCTGTGGGGCCCATATGCTGAGCTATACCCATATCATATGCCACCCTCCTCGAGCAGTCAGACGATGACACACAACTATGTCTGACGTCAGTGGGACTATTCCCTCTAATTTTATGCCGCTAACGCAATAGAGTTTAGGCCTCTTCTCCTTGGATTTTTAATGTGACGCATGCCCCTATCATTTTCGAATTCTATGTTTACATGTCTTCGCATCTCCTCTTGTCCTTATTGTTTGCCCTCTCATTTTTAACAGTCGTCACCTCAAGCCTTTTGGCTATCCTCGCCCGCGATCCCGGCCCCTTTAAGATGATTTTCTTCCGCCGCTTTGCTTACTTCGCACTTCCTCTTCCTCATCATCTTACTCTCAAGTAATTAATCCTTTCTTCCTTCACGACTTCTTTCTCAGGAGCTCTTCCCGTGCTTCTTTGGGTTGAAACCCTTTCTTCTCGCCTTATTTCTTCTCATCCCTCTCAACGACTACTCGATAGATATGTTCTAGACACCATTCTTCTTAAAAGGATATTAGCTTATACGGTTTGTTTTTCTATACATGCGACATCATGAAGAGGGCATGCACAAATTACTTTTGGAGTCCAAGAAAAGCTTGGGAGGGGCAAGGTCTTCTCCTACTCTTCCTTGCTTGTCTGACTTCCCCCTCACTACACAACCGTCAATCGAGGCCGAAGGGCCTATTGTAGCCACTGCTCAGGCGCATACCCTTGTTCAACCTTCTAGCCCAATTGTTTTAAAATGGCAAAGGGACCCTCCTGGATCCTCTACTCAGCTTGAGGGTCCTGCCTCCAGCTTGTCCTCCTCTCCTGCACACTCTCCTCGACCCTCATGTAGATCCCGCCTTACTCGTTCTCCAGTGATCTTTGAGATCCCCGATTCTCCTTCACCTCACTTCTCACCTCCGCTTTCACTCCCTGCCCAATTTCAATCCTCCTTTATTTTATCAGAACACTCGCCTACTTTATCTGAGAGCTCACTCCAGCATACCTTTCCGCTCAATATTGCTATAATTCCCTATGCTCCTTTGTCTTTCCCCTTTACTGTCAGCATTTCTCCCCCTAAAACTTCGGCTCTAGAGGAGCCTCTCACCCTTTCACCCGAGATCCCCGTCTCACCTCGGACAATTTCTTTTTCTCCCGAGTCTCCCTCTCCATTTGTTCTGGCTTCTTCATCTTTTCTGACCCCGGTCTTGACTGCTTCTACTCAACCTATCTCGGAGCCTCTCGCTCCTGCATCGTCGGCTCCACATCCTGCTTTGCCCCCACTACAAATATCTCCATAGCTTCTCCTTCCTCCCTTCGATCTTCTCGGCGCCCTGAACTTGAGGGTGTCTTCGCCCAGATACCTTTGCCACCACCCCGAGTGTCTTTCCTTTCTCTCCTTCAATCCCCTTCGCCTGAGGAGCTTCGACTCATGGGTCGCCCGAGGCTCCATGTGATTCTGGAACGAGTATACTATGGCTTGACTTTCATGAGTTCACTCACCTGATGATTCCTTTTTTCTTTTTATTTCAAACTCTTATTGTCTGTGTTTATACAGACTCAAAATAACTACGAGGAGTTGGTTCGCCACTTGGCGGATTATCTAAATCAAGCGTCTATTTCTCATGCCACTCCTTAGGTTCAGGTGGATTGGCTGGCACAACAAGTGGCTCAATCCTTCGGTCATGAGGTTGAGCTGTCACCAATGAGATTTTGAAATCCAACCTTCTTATCCTACGAGAACAAATGGTGATGCTTTTAGGGAGCCGCGATGAAGCTCTCCTCCGGGTCGATTCATTATTAGTCGAACTAACCATTTGCCAAGCTCAACTTCAAGAAGCCTTAATGGAAAAAGACAAAACTCAACTACAAGTAGGTCGTTTGAAAGAAGAGCTTGCTTTGGAAGCCATACATAAATGCCTTGTCACAGAGGAGAAGGATCTAACCCTTTCTCAATGTTTAGAGTGGGGGGTCTCTGGCGGTTCGGCTCGAGGCGGCGACCAATCAGACCCTAGATGAATTCACTCAGGTTAACTAGGTGACTTCTGAGATGTCTTAGGGGGTCGTGGAACTAGCCACCCATCTATGTCGGCATCAAACCGACCAACCTGAAGGCATGCAAGCGTTAGCCATGGATCTTCTTCAAATCTCCCACGAGCGTGATAGGTTCTGCACTCTTCGATGGCGCAACATGAGTTGGAGGAAGAGTGGTACACAACTAGAGAGAGACAAATAAAGGGTGCCCTGACACCTAAGGCTATCTCTTTCTTTCAAATGGGGTTTGAAGGAATCGTCAAACAATTTTCTGCTCAGGGGTATCCTCCCCACAGGGAGTATGCGACCTTCATTGACTGCACAGTGGCCCTAGACGAACTTCCCCTAAATGCCTTTATCTTATAATCGGATGTAGTATTGACATAGAAAGCGTTTGTAATGCTTTCTCTTACAAGGAAAGACATGCTTTTTACCACTGCGAATGGATCTACTTCTTACATACCATCACTACTTATTTATACTTCTCTTCTTACTTCTTACACCCAACCCCGGTTGAGCCAAGAAACCACTCCTCTTTTCCCCTCTTCACAACTGTGGGGAATTCAGATTTCCTGAATAGCTTGCAAATCCAGTATAGGCCTTACCAGCCTATCTTGACTATATTTCTCTTCTCTGCGACCAAACTGAGGGTGGTCAAACCTGTGGGTATTCGGAATAAGCTACCACTTACCCATTGGTATGGTTGAGTCTTATATCTGAGCCTATATTAAATACGACTCATAAAGGTAAGGTTGGCACTCTTCTTTACTCCCTTCATTAATGCATTCACCTATGGTTTCAAGTATTCTGGGTCGTTCAGTTAGGTTGGCACCCTTCTTTATTCCCTTCGTTAATGCCTTCACCTATTGTCTTAAGTATTCCCCCCTCTCCACACTGCTATAAGTAAGGTGGCCATGGTGATCCTGAGAATGACTAAGGGCTACTTAGGTATCCTCTACACGAGTCATCCTTCTTCTTTTTCCTATTCTCTTAGCGATGACCTCCCAGGGCAAACGAATGTCTACCTGGGAGAGGGATCCTCCCCTTCCATCATCCTGGCTCTGGAGGCGAGACCATCTCACCTCCTGCCTCCTCCACCTCCTTCCAGTCCATCTATATCCATCCAAGGCTTCCCGTTCTCATAAGGGAAAGGCAACCCCATCAACTGATGCTTCTCCTCGACGTCATTCAACCAGTCTTTTTGGACGTCCTAGGCATGTTGTCTCCTTGGAACCCTCTTCCTCCATAAAGTTGTCTTTCGAGGAATCTTCAGAGGATTCTACTCCTATCCCCTCACTCCCGGGTGAACAGGTCAAGAATGTCATGCTGACTCCTCTATCCTCGCCCTATAAGTATCCTCTAGGATTATTTTAATGTTGACCTCCTCTTTGCAGGGTTCGTCAAGCATTAGGGAAGGTGACCATGTCCACCCGGGAAGTCCGACTCCCCTTGCTCAAGTGTTGGAATTAGATATTCAACGGAAAGATCCGAGTGGACTTAAGGCGTCTTCGAAATGAAGCCACCCAGCGTTTGTCGGATGTGTTCCAACAAGAAAAGCAGGTTCTCGCTACGATGGCGAAGCTTGCGGCTCGTCTAGCAGAAGCGAGGGCAGCTGAGGCTGAGGTGGACAGGGGGTCTAAAGCTTAAAAGGCTTATTCTCGACTCCCATGAGCGGGATGCTTCAAGATCGTAATGGTCGGAGCCTTATTTTCTCTGATAATTTCCATCCCCTCTGATACTCGAGTCCCAAGACACAATATATTGCCTCTTCACTCTTTTGGCCTCTCAACCCTAGCACTCTCTGTGTATCTGTTTTTCATAAATAAAATGAACCATTAGGTCCGATGGCGTTGTGTTTTACTTTCTTGTCTTATGCATTCCCCCTACTCGGTTTCTTAGCTTTCATACGAGGAAAGCCTGCGCCTCTGATAGGGAGTTGTATAACTGTCCTCTCGGGTGCCTTCTTTGAGGGGGTTTCCCCTCCCCCTTCTGCGTGCTTGACTATCCGCATGTGCTTTAAATGGTACCTAGGGTAGGCTTCAACCCCTAAGCTTTCGCTTATCTTTTAGTGAAAGGCGGTTTACAACCCTATAAGGGACAAATGCCTTACTCCACGGATTGTATCCACCTTCACCCTCCTTCTCCCCTATCCCTCCTTCATTTCCTTCCCTGTTCTTCCTTTGAAATCACTCCTCCCTTTTTCACCTTAGAAAGATGGCGAAAAATTCTCGAGAAGGGACACCTCCCCTGACTCTTGATCAACACCAGATTAGGGAGCTGGAGGCGACAGTGGAAGGACTCCGAGTAGATGTGCTTTTCCTGAACACCATACTGGAAGCTCAACAAAGGGACATGTTGCTTCATCAGTGTGATTATCATCCCTTCCGAGTGATTCGAAGTACGACTTCGAAACGCACCCAAACTGACCCGACGACTACGGAAGCGACTCTTCCAGCTGAGAAGATCATAGAGGAAGTTCCCTAACCTCCTCGTTCATAAATTGGTGTAACTCCCCTATTTGTGTTTTGCAAGTGTTTGAGCTCTAAGCTCGAGTTGAATAAATCTTCGTGATAGTTGGGCCACAAGCCTCTTTTTTCCGTTATCACCTGCTCCTCTAGCAACATATATAGTTATATGTATAATCTAATCAACACCACATACCTCTCAGCAACATATATAGTTATATGTATAATCTAATCAACACCACATACCTCTCCGTCGAGCATTTCATTAACCGACGTGACTGTATATAAAACCATCCAAGTCGATCCATGTTTTGGCACCTCACTAGCTAAGCGTAACACCACTTCACATACGAGCATCGGAGTTGGGCCGAGATCTTATGAGTCGTCTCAGCTAGGCATTATAAGATACTTTGCTCCATAATCATATTCCATATAAAAACATTTGAGCTGAGTCGAGGGCTTACGAATCACCTCGGTCGGGCATGGTGAAATACTCCACTTCATAACAACCCTTCGCGTGAAAACACCCGACTCAGGCCGAGACCTTATGAACTGCCTCGGTCGACCACAATAAAATACCACCCTTCATAACAACACTTCGTGTGAAAACATCCAACCTGAGCCGAGGGCTTATGAACTGCCTCGACCGACCACAATCCTTCTCGCTTCTCAGGTCCAGTGGAAATTATACTTCTTTGATGCACTCCAGTTGGACCAAGGGCTTACAAACTGCCTTGGTTAGCAAAGTCCTCACCGCTTCGCAAGTCCAGGAGAAATTATGTCTATTCGACGCACTCCAGCCAAACCGAAGACTTATGAATTGTCTCTCGGTGGCAGTCTTCCGCTTCTTAGTGCGAGGAAATTATGCTTATTCGCTTATGAACTACCTCGACTAGATAGAGTCCACCCCGCTTTATAGATCTGGGGAAAATTATGCTTTTTCGACGCACTCCAGCAAGACTGAAGGCTTACAAACTACCTCGGCTGGGCATAGTCCACCTCGTTCACATGTCCGAGGAAATTATACTTCTTCGACGTACTCCAGTTGGACTGAGGATTTACGAACTGTCTCGGCTCGACAGAGTCCACCCGCTTCACATGTCCGAGGGAATTATACTTCTTCGATGCACTCCAGTTGGACTGAGAGCTTACGAACTATCTCGGTTGGACAAAGTCCATCGTGCTTCACATGTCCAGGGGAATTATACTTCTTCGATGTACTCTAGCCGAATCAAAGGCTTACGAACTGCCTTGGCTGGATAGAGTCCACCCTACTTCACATGTCTGGGAAAATTATAAAGAGAATACTCCGGTCGGACCGAGGGCTTACTAACTATCTTGGCTAGACCGGGTGGATACATCGCACCTCTCTGCTTCACCCTGTCAGGGGAATAATAAAAAAACATACTCCAGTCAAATCGAGGACTTACGAACTGTCTCGGCTGGGCCGAGTGGGTACACCGCTCCTCCCCGCTTCACCCTGTCAAGGGAATAATAAAGAATATACTCCGGTCGGATCGAGGGCTTACGAACCACCTCGACTGGGCCAAGTGGATACACTGCTCCTCCTCGCTTCACCCTATCGGGGGAATAATAAAGAACATACTCCAGCGGTATCGAGGGCTTACGAACTGCCTCGACTGGACCGGATGGATAGACTGCTCCTATAATCCATTTGGGCTTCCGACGCTTTTGCTTAAGTGTTTTGGAGCGCGAGTCCAATAGCCAAATAACACCAGTATCCGACTTCAGCAACTTGGCTTCTGAAATTACCCTTCCACTATCATCTTAGGGTTTTACACCCAAACAATCCGTCGTCATTAATAACACCCATGCCGCCATCATCTTCGGGTTTCCCATTTCCATGTTGACGTCTCCTTATGCATCTACAACACCCCCCCCCCACCTTCCACTTCTCTACTGTAGATGCCTCGTACTCCGCAACCATCACTACATATCTCCATCAAGGCATTTTAACACGACTTCGTTCCAGACATTTTTCTTCATTCTACCTTCCGTTTTTTCCTCCAGCATTTCTTCTTCCTTCATTCCTTACCACCTCCTTTCATAGCCTCCTCTTTTGGAACCCCCTTGGAGCCTCACTGGTCCAAAACTATCTCTAGTCGGGGCACTTCTTCTCACCCTTTCGTCAAGCACAGTGACAAATACATCGCGGAGAACATCTCTCTCGTGCTTCCCTAACCTATTGACCACCCCCATCGTCCTCTCTTGGATTGTTATTGCTTCTTTATAGGCCAACTGGAGGGCAACCTTCGCCTGCCTGTTTCATCCATTTATCAATACATTCTTTCCTTCTATAAGATTCCTCTCAATCAGCTAGCCCTAAATGCTTTTCGCATTCTGGTGGGGGTAAACATAGTATTTCACCATTTGAAGCTCCATCTTTCACCCACCCTGTTTCACTGTTTCTTTCAATTAAAAATGGGAGAACTAGGGATTTTTTACTTTACCGCTCACCCCGATTATCAGTTCTTTAGAAACATGTCTTCCTCCCACAAAGGTTGGAAAAGTCTCTTCTTCTTTGCCCGCCTACCTAACCCTTTACTCCATTTGGGAAAAAGGATCACAGAACTCCCTAGGCTGCCCAACCTTCAGGAGAGACAGTCACAATGTTCTTTCGAGTCTATTAAGAATACCCTTCAGGACCACAACTATGACATTCGACTTCTCATAAATGATTATCTTCTCGGGCACTTCCGATTATCATCCTTCATCCTCGACAATGCAATCCTAATAGGTGACCAATACTTCCTGCCAACTCCTATTTGCGGGTCAGAGATATACTAACTTATAGTGTTTTTTCTCTACAAATGATCTCATGCCAGCTGTTATGCTTAACCTCCTAGAAATATCTCATAAAGGGGTTTCGGGCCAAGCCGAGACACTACGGAGGCTCCTCTACTAACTGCACCACTATTGATCACCCCAACTTAGGCTCCCAAACCAACTTCGGGCCTTCGACGAACCATAGCTCAGGAGCAGCAAAGACATTCTTCTGGGCCTTCAGTCCTGGCTCATCAGCCGAGTGGCTTACTCTCACTCCCCTAGCCAACAAGGGCTCCAAGTGTGGCCCGAGCTCCTAAGCCTGCCTCGGTTCAACCGACTCGCAAGGAACTAAGTAAGCGAAAACAAACTCCCTCCAAGTCACCTTCCCCCGAATCATCACCAAAG
Source organism: Wurfbainia villosa (assembly GCA_025175895.1). Lineage (NCBI taxonomy): Eukaryota > Viridiplantae > Streptophyta > Magnoliopsida > Zingiberales > Zingiberaceae > Wurfbainia > Wurfbainia villosa. The sequence continues at coordinate 69,463,626 of CM045996.1, forward strand.
GTTCCTCTTCGCATCAAATGTCGACCTTGCACCCCGGGCTCTTCCCCTTCAGCCCTGCGGATCAGGTCCCCGTCACCCCCCACCTTTGAAACCCTCCGTTCTTTTCCTCCTCCTCCAACTCAGTTTCCTGTCTCTTCTCCCATTCAACTTCCACCCTCCCCTCCATCATCCAAGCACTATCCCACTTCGCTCGAATCTTCCCACCTATTTTCATCACCCCCTTCTTCGGATCCCACCACAGACATCATCCAATACATACCCCCCTCCTCTTGCCATCATAATGCCCCTCATTGAGGAACCAACTTTCTTCTCTTGAGTCTCCACCAACTCCTACCAATCCCCCTTCACAATCTAGGCCCGCAGAGATTCTCAAGCTTCACCAAATTTTGGAATGTTTGTGCCACAGGGCAAATCTAGTCTCTATCTGCTTTCTCCTCTCCTTATGATGGTAATTGTCTGTTGCTCATTCTTCTGGTGTACAGGTCACTGCCAATTATGATGCTCTCATTCGTCTATTGGTCGATTATAAGAATAAAATAGCCACCCACAACGCTTCTTTACAAGCCCAGATTAATCGGCTGACCCAACGCTTATCCTAGTCCTCCCAATGCGAGCTTAAGATGTCTAAGACTGAGAAGCCACTAAGGGAGTGCTGTGAAGCCTTGGAAAAATAGATCTTTGATTTAGAAGGAAGCTGAAACGAGGACAGACTCATTGCCACTTACTTGGTCACGAACCTAACTCATGGTTAGCCATGATTGCAAGAACTACTAGACGGATAGACTTGGATGAATCTGGAGATGACACAACTGAAAGGTGATCTGGCAATGGAGACTGAGAGGAGCCTTCAAGTTATTGAGGAGAGAGATCAAACTCTCTCTCGACTTTCAGCTCGAGAACACCAACTGACCGGTCTGCACCTCGGACTGACTTGGGTCAACTCTCAGATGATAAAACTTCGCTCCTAGCACTTGGTCATATCTGAAGGAGCCATAAATTTGGCCTCATAACTCCATACCCTAGAAACATCTTACTCAGAGGGTCGCTAGACATTGGTGGAACGACTAGAAGCCGTCTCTTTACAGTAAACCTCCGCCACAATTGCTTTGGACGAGTATCGAGCTTCTGAGAAGGAGCACTAGAGGGACAGGGAGAAGGAACTAACGACCCACCTCTGTTCGAAGGCAACCTCCTTTTTCTAAATGGGTTTTGACGGGACTATGAAATAATTCTCCTCCCGGGGCATATGTGGACTTCTTGGATGTTGTAACGACTTTAATGGAGTATCCCCCGGAAGCTTTCGATTTATAGTTGCTTGTACTTTAAATTTTCTGTAATAGCTTTTGACTTGGTGGATTCCATCATTTCGTGGCCACCTCTTCTCAGCTTTTATTAACAACACACATTAAAGTCACATCCCACTTCGGGGACTTATTATTTCCAAATCCTACTTCAAATACATAGTGGTTCATTGATGCGAAGTCAATAAACTCTTACATCTTCTTTTGTCGACTGCTCTTGCCCTCTTTTCTTGTCTCAGCTAAAGAAATGTCTCAAGTGTATTGTGTTCCAGAGTCGAGGTAGCGCTCGGTCATCCGCATCTTGAAGATAATAGGCTGACCCCACTGCTCGTCGAATAACTTTGCAAGGACCCTCCAGTTAGGGGTCAACTTCTTCATTTCTCCTACGGGGTTCACCTCGCACAACACCAAATCTTCTACCTGAAAGTACCGTGGTATAACCCTTTTAGTAAAGGTTCGCTGCACTTTCCTCCAGTATGCCTCCATTCGGATTCGGACCCATTCCCGCCTTTCTTCAACTAAATTTAACTCAACTCTTCTCTGCATTTTATTATCAATGGGGTCGTAAGCTTGCACTCGGACACTCTAGAGGACCATCTTCGTGGGAATAATTGCTTCTGTTCTGTATATCATGCTAAAGGGAGTCTCCCCCGTAGGGTTCCTTGTGGTGGTCCTATAAGCCCACAAGACACTTGGGAGCTCCTCCACCCAGTTGCCCCGGGCGACCTCCAACTTAGTCTTCAACCCTTACACGATGATTCGATTCGTCACTTCTACTTACCCATTAGATCGAGGATATACCCCAGAGGTGAAAGTTTGTTCAATCCGAAGATTTCAACACCACTCTTATATCCGACGGCTTTGGAATTGATGACCGTTGTCACCGATCAATCGTCTCGGCATCCCGTATCGGCACAAAAGATTTCTCCATAAGAACTGTTTGACTACCCTCTCAGTGATATTTGTCAGCATTTTTACTTCAACCCACTTAGAGAAATAATCTACGATTACAATCAAGAACTTCCTCTGCCCAAAAGCTAGTGGCATTGGCCTAACAATATCCACGCCACTCTAATCAAATGGACAAGATGTCACTAACACCCTCATCAAATCGGCAAGTCATTTTGACCTATTGTTATGTATTTGGCAACTCCGACATGTCTTCACCATCTAAGCGGTATCCTGATTCATCGTAGGCCAGAAGTAATCAGCTAAAATTGCTTTCCTTGCAAGAGCACTTCCCCCTAGGTGATTGCCACAACAACCTTCATGGATTTCTCTGAGAACTTCTGCTACTTCTTCGGGCCCAAGGCATCGTAGCAAGGGTCTCCCAAAAAACTTCTTGAAAAGGACTCCGTCCAGCATTATGAAGTGTTTCACTCTACTTATCACCGTGAAAGCCACTTTAAGATCAGCAGGGAGGGTTCCTTCTTTCAAATACGTCTCTAGCTATGTCCTCTAATCAGGCGTCCTCCCTTTCCCCTCATCGTTGGGCTTCTCTGCACTCTGAATGGTTAGGGTAGTATTCATCTCTTCTTAGCTTACCATAGGGGCATGTGCTTCAACATATAAGGAATCCTGCGATGTCCATCCTATTAATGAACTAGCCAACCGAGCCCACTCGTTTGTCCGACCGTTCTCTTCCCAGAGAATTTATTGTATCTCACTTCTAAGAATTGTGTCATCATATGTTCGTAGGCCTCCATGTATTTTGCCATATGTTCATCCTTGATGGGGAAGGAGCCCTATATTTGGGATGCCACCAACTATGAGTCCGAGTGCATCTGAACTCAGATTGCTCCTACTGCTCAAGCAACCTATAATCCTCACAGGATTGCTTCATACTCGGCCTCGTTGTTAGAGGTCTTGAACCCGAGTCATATAGCGATCCAAGTTTCTTCTCTTGAAGGGGGCATAAGAAGTATCCCAACCCTGCCCCCCTTTGCTCCTGTCGATCCATCTACGAAAACTTGTCATATGGACTGTAGCCCTTCCATTTCTCTAGAGTCCTTTAGCTCAGGATTTGGTAATTTTGTCAAAAAAAATCTGTTAGGGTTTGAGCTTTTATAGTTGTTCTCGAGTAGTATTGCAGGCATACTCATTCATCTCCACCATCCATTTCGCCAATCGTCCCGATAAATTCAGCTTGGTTAGCACTCGATTCAAGCCACTGCTGGTGAGCACAATCACTGGATGAGCAAGGAAGTAAGGTCGCAGCTATCTGGCTATGAGCACTAGGCATAGGCCAACTTTTCCTGTTCAAAGTAACGGAGCTCGACTCCTCTCAAAATGTGACTGGTATAATATATGAGTTGCTGCTGTGAACCATCTTGCTGGAGAAGTACAGAGATAATGGCTCCCTCGGACACTACCAAGTATACCCAGAGTGTTTCCCCTTCGTTATACCTAGCCAATGTAGAAAGTTGTGCTAGGTATTGCTTTAATTCTCGGAAAGTCTGCTCACACCGATCATCCCATTGGAATTGAGCAACTTTACTGAGTACCTTGAAGAAGGATAACCCTCTGTCAACAAATCTAGAAATGAAACGAGACAAGGCAACAATTCTCCCGACTAGCCTCTGTGCCTCCCTCATAGTAGTTGAGGGTTACATATTGCAAAGAGCTTGCATCTTTTAAGGATTAGCCTTGATTTCTCTTTCAGTCACTATATAGCCGAGAAACTTTTCATTGCGGACCCCAAATATACATTTCTTTGGGTTCAACTTTATATTGTATTGCCGCAACGTCGCGAAGGTTTTCTCCAAGTCGGGAATCAAATGACTAACAACCAATCAAGACTTCACCAGAATATCATCTACGTATACCTCCACGTTTCTTCCCTTATGATATGTGAAAATCTTATCCATCAGCCTTTGGTAGGTGGCTCCCACATTCTTTAGCCCAAACGGCATCATCACAAAGGAGTATAGTCCCCTAAAGGTGATGAAACTAACTTTGTTTTGATCCTCTCGAGCCAATGAGATCTGATGATATCCTTGATAATCGTACATGATCGAAATCACTTCGTGCCCTGTCGTAGAATCTCCTAATTAATTTACACGAGACAAGGGGTAACAATCTTTAAGGCACACTTTATTAAAATTAAGGAACTCTACACATACACCACTGGCCCGAGGGTTTCGGAACCATGACTATATTAGATACTCACTCGGGAAATTGAACTTCTTTTATATGCCCCGCCTCAGCAGCTTCTCCACTTCCTTAGTGATAATCTTGCCTTTCTCCGCTCTGAAATACCGCTTCCTTTGTTTGACTGACTAAGCTCCCCTCTTGATATTCAAGTGGTGTTCTGTCACTCAAGGGTCGATTATGGTCAGGTCATGTGCATCCTTCGCGAAGATATCTGAGTTCTAGCGACGATTAACTTTTGGCTCCAACTCACTTGCCACTCGGGCGATCTTCTCTTCGGATATCTGCACGAGCTCTCCCTTCTCAAGTGTGCTTCTAGTCGGGGCTCTATCCTCCAAGACATGCACTAACAGCCAAGGATCCCACTTCCTTGTCCTTGAGGCGGACTCTTCTCTAGTCTTCCCTAACCATCTCCACATAGCATCCTCGGGCAGCCTACTAATCACAACGGACCTCTCCCACCAAATGCTACTGGGACTTTAGCTTCTGATTGAGAGGGGAGGTCATCACCATGAAGGCCGAGAGACAGGGTCGACCCAAGATGACATTGTAAGTCAAGAGCACATCCACCACCAAGAACAAAGCCATAACAGTTTTTTAGCTCAGCTCGTCTCCCAATATTAAGGGAAAGATGATCTACCAGACTGGCTGAATGACATATCCGACAAAGCCGAACAGCGAGGTTGTGACCTCCTCCATATTTGCTTCTTCTAACTACATTTGGGCGAAGGCCTCTTGGAAGAGTATATTGACGGGACTCCCTGAGTCCACCAGCACACAAGCCACCTCATAGTTCGCAATGGTGGTTCGGATCACCAAAGCATCACTGTGCAGAAACACCACTTCCACCATGTCTTCCGGCCCGAAATTAATAGGAGGGTGCCCCCTAGCGGTTCGAAAATCCTGAACGAATAGGGACTCCATTAACCAAGGGGGCTTTACGAGTCCGATTGGTGTCATCGTCGATTGGACCTCCCGCAATCACATTGATGACTTCGCGGATGGTGATGTTCTCAGGGTGGGAGATGCCCCGCTATTCTGTCCTTTCTCCATGAAACCCCGCATGGAAGTCCCCTCCTTTTCTTTCCTTTGTGTTGGGTAGGGTCTCGGTCCGATGGGGTGTACTGAGCCAACATTCCACTGAGGTATGCCTCCCCCCAAGCTAGATTCCAAGTATGGTTGTAAATAAGGATGCTCCCGCCTAATCCTCTCCAATTTCCACCCCAGCCCTTGACAACTGTCACTTGAATGACCATAATCTCCATGGTAAACATAGAAATATTAAGTCAAGGGGTTATGAGGGACCCTGTTGTAGCCCTCAGGTCGTCGAAGTATCAATGCTGCTCACAAATTGTCATATCCCTTTTTCGGGTGATACGGGGTCGACGAGGATACTCGGTCATCATGATTCCCATAGGCCTCCCTAGGGCTCCTATCGGAAATGACTTGAACTTCTCTGACTTGGGGGGTGCTGGCTGGGACTCCTTGCTCTTCCCGGTCGAGTTCGACCCCGAAGTTGGAATATCCGTTTTGATGAGGTAATTAAAGAGTTTGATTTCTCACAAAATCCCGATGAATCCTACGTGTATAAGAAGGTTAGTGAGAGTGCGGTCGAATTTCTAGTGTTGTATGTCAATGACACATTTCACATAAAAAATATGTCCCTATTCTTCAATCAGTCAAATTTTGATTGTCCAAAATATTCTTCATGAAAGACATGAGAGAAACAATCTAATCTTAGGGATCAAGATCTATATAGATAGGTCGAGACAGTTAATTGGTCTTTCGCAGTCTATATACATAGATAAAGTGCTAAAATGATTTAGCATGGGTGAATCCAAGAAAGATTTCATTCCCATGAGATATGGGATTCACCTTTCAAAGCCTATGTGCCCATGCATAAAAGATGAGAAGTTTCGCATGAGTAAGATCACATATACATCAGCTATAGAATCAATCATGTATGTTATATTGTCTCCACAGGGATGACGTGGTGGCTAAGGTACGACAGTGCTTGTAGAAATGCATGGGTCGATTCCGGAGAAGATCTAAAGCCCTTTTCTGGATTCAGATGACCCCCATGTGTCTTGGCCACCACATCAAGGCCCATAGGACCCTCCGTGATTTACCTCCCTCACAATGGTCATGGGACAGACTGATAGGGGTCGCTAGATTGGCAGTTCCAACCTTTTGCAGATGCAGAATCATGTATGTTATATTATATACTAAGCCCGATGTATCATACGCTCTGAGTGTCACGAGCAGATGCCAGTCGAATCCAGATATAGATCATTAGATGGCTATCAAGGTAAGCCTTAAATACTTGAGAAGAACTAAGGATTTGTTCTTGGTATATAAAGAAGGTGATACGATTGTATATAGGTATACTGATGTCAGCTTTCGGACAGATAAGAATGACTTCAAATCCCAGTCTAGATATATATTCACATTAAATGGAAATGTCATGAGTTGAAAAATTCTAAATAAAAAACCGTTGTTGATTCTACCTTCAGCAGAGTCATTCGACTTACGAAGCGACTAAGGCGTTTTGAATCAAAAAGTTCATCATCAAGTCGAGTTGGAGTAGTTGCAATTACCGATTTACTACGACAACGATGGAGTCATTGCGTGCTAAGAAACCGAGGTCTCATCGTGATGATCCAAACATGTACGTCGTTATCATTTGATCAAAGAGATCATAGATAAGAGATGTACAAATTGAGAAAATTCTCGTAGATAGAAATCTAGTAGATCCTTTGACAAAGCATCTTCCCAAAAGAAGCTCGAAGAAGTTTGAGAGATATGTAGATATTTTTTGGTATAAGATACTAAGCGATAAGCGGAAATGTCCTAAAACAATTGCCTTTAAGGTTGTCTTAGATGTTTGATTAATAAAATTCATTATTTGGGTGTGCATTCATTATGTATTTGATTTGATCTTAAATCTATTTACAGAAGTCCACGATAGAATGTATAGCATGAGAGAAATTGTGAATGAATCACAATTAGTGAGTATCTTATCATGTATAACTATGTATGTATTAAAATCTTCTCTAGTCGATGAATTAATGAGACTGAACATCATCAATTCTATGAAACTAGCACATGTTATACTCTTTGGCTTATCCAAGGCATTCGATTCTCACTGAATTAAAGCATAGGGATGTTGAGAGTTAATATTTGGATGCTAGTTAAGGGTAACTAGTTCTTTAGATATGATCAGCTATGAGAATTCATATGGTTCTTTATGTCAATAAAGATCTCATTGCACTCGGTCTGAGTTTTTAGACTTTGAGGTATTCAAGTCATCTTGGTCATGGAGACTTATACTTTGACTTCTTAGCACGCATCTCCAAGGAGATGTAATTCTAGAATGATTAGGTAGAAGTTGAAGTGCCCGAAGGTGTTTAAATAACCTATAAAAGATTCACCACTCCTGTTAAAAAAGATGTATATCTTATGATCTCTTGTCAGGATTGTTACTTAGGAGTCTTTGGCCAAGTAAACATGTCAAGAAAATGATCTTCTTGAACATGTGTTTAAGTAATTTAAATCCATAGGACAAGGAATTAAACTTAGGCTAGGTGTAATATAGTCAGCCTAATGAGGATTAATACAAAGACCATGTCCTGAATCAAGTAGGTATAAGATGAGTGAAAGGAACAAAGCCACTCGAGCGATCTTCTCTTTGGATATCTACACGAGCTCTCCCTCCTCAAGCGTGCTTCTAGTCAGGGGCTCTATCCTCTAAGACATGCACTTCAAAGACAACCAGGGCTCCCTCTTCCTTGTCCTTGAGGTGGATTCTTTTCTAGTCTCCCCTAATCATCTCCACATAGCATTCTCGGACGACCGTCTAATCACCACGAGCCTCTCCCACCAAATGCCCACTGGGAACTTTAACCTCTGATGGAGAGGGGAGGCCATCGCCATGAAGGCCGAGAGACAGAGTCGACCCAGGATGACATTGTAAGTTGAGGGTGCATCCACCACTAAGAAGAAAGTCATAATAGTTTTTCGGCTCAGCCCGTCTCCCAGCATTAAGGGCAAAGTGATATGCTCGACTGGCTGAACGGCATGTCCGACAAAGCCAAACAGTGAGGTTGTCACCTCCTCCAACTTTGCTTCTTCCAACTGCATCTAGGCGAAGGCCTCCTGAAAGAGTATGTTGACGATATGCGATGATGGCTCGGATCACTAAAGCATCACTGTGCAGGAACACCACTTCCCCATGTCTTCCAGCTCGAAACTAATAGGAGGGTGCTCCCAAGCGGTTCGGTCATCCTGGACAGATAGGGACTCCATTAACCGAGCATGGGCTTTACAAGCCCAATTGAAGTAGTCGTCGGTTGGTCCTCCTGCAATCACGTTAATGACTCTGCGGATGGTGATGTTCTCAGGGTGGGAGATGCCCCGCTGCTATGTCCTTTCTCCATAGAACAACCCTACGTGGAAGTCCCCTCCTTTTCTTTCCTTGGTGTTGGGTAGGGCCTCAATCCGGTGGGGTGTACTAAGCCAACATTCTGTTGAGGTCTGCCTCTCCCCAAGCTAGATTCCAGGTATGGTTGTTAACGAGGATGCTCCCGCCTAATCAACTCTAATTCCCACCTCATGCCTTGACAATTGTCACTTGAATGACCATAATCTCCATATTAAACATAGAAATATTGAGACGAGGGGTTGTGAGGGACCCCACTGTAGCCCTCAAGTTATCGAAGTACTCGGTGCTACTCACAAACTGTCATATCCCTTTTTCGAGTGGTACGTGATCGACAAGGGTGCTCGGTCATCATGATTCCCATAGGCCTCCCCGGGGCTCATATTGGAAATGACTTGTACTTCTTTGACTTGGGGGGCACTGGCTGAGACTCCTTGCTCTTCCTGATCGGGTTCGACCCTGAAGTTGGTCCCTTCATAGTCTAGTGAGCCTTCTGGGCTTGTTCGACATTGATATACTTTTCCGTTCGCCCCAACTTATCGTACCCAACCTAAGGTTTCTTCACTAGAGACCGAAAGAAAGCTCCGTCCCTCAATCCTTAAGAGATGGTCGCCATCAAGACTTTAGGAGTGGTCATAGGGACTTCCAGGGCTGCTCGGATAAATCACTAAATATACCCCCTTAAGGGCTTTTCTATCTCCTGCTTTATGTTGAACAAACTAAACGTTGTGGGTTTGTATCTCTTCTAGCTGGCAAAATGTTGCATGAATGCCTCACAAAAATCATCAAACGATGTCAGAGATCCTGGTCGCAATGACTGGAACCACTTTTGGGCTGATCCCACTAAAATAGTGACGAATACTCGACATTTGATGGTGTCCGAGTACTGGTAGAGAAGCGTTGCGTTCTCGAACTTGCACAGATTGTCCTCAAGATATATGCAACCATCATATTCTCCCAAGTGGGGAGAACAAAAATTGGAGGGTAACTCCTCCGGGAGGATCTCTACGAAGGGAGTAGGCTTTTATCGTACCGGATATTTTCCCGGATGGCTTTCTTTCTGCACCTCACAAGTACAGTGGTGCACGGTGTGGGCTAACATCTGGTCACGCATCGATTGTTCTCCTCGTTGGTATGCCCTTCATCATCCTTCAGGAGGAGACGATCCGTCTCTCCTACGCCATGAGGAGTGTCTCTTGGTTCCTTCGGATTAGAGGAAGGACTACTGGCCCTCCCCCTTCCTTGAGCCAAGGCATCCTCCACCGCATTTTAAACTATCAGGGCCAGCTGACCACGAGATAGCGTTATGGGGGCCCCCTCCGAGGTGGAGGTCGAAGAGTGAACCTCTTGCGATCTCATTCTCTATGTCTTGCTCAAGTTTATTTCCCACAGACATCACCAACTGATGTGGTTGCTTTTTTGGTCCCTCTCACTAGGTCCTCATAAGAAGGTGGGTTCTCACAATCATAGTAGTACCCTGTCAAGTGTAACACAAGTCAGACGGTCGTCGGTGCTCCAGCTATGACCCTTCGATGCTTAATAAGACAAGGAGATGAAGATGAAAGTAGAAAGTATTTAGTAGCAAAAATGCCAAGGAGCTTTTTTTTACCTCAACCTGCCTTTACATAGCATCTCCGAGGTTTTCCACCCATCCAGGTTATCCGCCAATAACACCATTTGTTGGGTTGTAAGGGAACAACCGTTGCAGGGAATCTCCACCTGGCATGCCACGTGTTCAGAAGCTATCATTATGAGAGATTGTTAGGGAATCAGATATAACAGTTGTAGAGAGGAATTTCCTCTGTGGTCCCAAGCTCCCGACTCCTCCAATTCCCGGTTCCTCGAGTCGCTCCGTTCTCGACTTCTAGGAGGACTGTCGAAGTCTAAGATGGTCGACGACAATAGCTTTTGGAGGCGGAGAAAAATCTGGACCCTTAGGCGTGAGAGGAGGAGGAGAGGAGAAGAGAAATTTCCTTATCTTCTCTTGTCCTAGGTTCCTCATCCAATATATAGATCTCCTATTGAGTTAGGGGAGCAAGTTTCAACCCCGCATTCATTAACCCGAAGGCCATACCAATAGCCTTAAGTTTGGTTCGCAACCAAACCGCTTTTAATTTAAACCAAACCAATTTGGTTTAGAATTAAACCAAAACGGGTTCAACCCGTCTTCATAAGACATGGCTCATCCGCGTTTCCATTCCGACAAAATACTTTCCATATTTGCCTTTCATCTGGTCCAACCAGACTTAGTCTCTCTCAATCTGATAATCCAATTCTCAAACTCGTTTTAAGTCCTTCAAAAAACTCGTAGTGCGTGTGACCTTATAGATTCCCGATTTATGTTGGTCGTCCATAATTAACCGTTAATTATGGAACGATCATGAGTGACACCTAGTAGTACATCATGATCCCCAATTAATCGAAAAATCAATAGTTGATTCTAGAATTGCTTCTGAACCTTTCAGTAGCTACAGTGAATCATGTCTCGTTCCTTTCACTCGTCTTATACCCGCTTGGTTCAGGACATAGTCTATGTATCTGTCCCCACTAGGCTGACTACGTCACACCTAGTCCAAGTATTACTTTCTTGTCCTGTGGATTCAAATTACTCAGACATATATTCAAGAATATCATACTCTTGACATGTGATGTTTTGGCCAAAAACTTCGAGTAATAATCCTGACAAGTGGTCATAGGATATATTCTCCTTGTAAGGAGTAATGAATCCTCTGTTGGCTATTCAAACATATTCAGGCACTTCGACTTATACCCAACCATTCCGGGGCCACACCTCCAAGGGGATGCTTGCTTAGGATGTCAAAGTATAAATCTCCATGACCAAGGTGACTTGAATACCTCAAGTCGAAAGAAACTTGCACTTAAGCTGCAGTGAGAACTTCATAAACATATTCATATATGTAGGAAACCATATGAAGTCTTACAGCAGGTCACTCCAATGAACTAGTTACCATAACTAATATCCACGTTTAACTCTCGACATCCCAATGTATCCAGCCAGTGAAAAACAGCTGCTTGGTTAGACCAAGGAGTATAACCTGTGCTAGTCTCACAGAATCAATGATGTCCGAATGCATCAATTCGTTGACTAGGGAATATTTCAATGCATTCATAATTACACATATAGAGATGCTCTCAATCACAAATTCTCTCATACTATGAATCGTATTGTGGGCATTTAGTAAATGAGTTTAAGATTCAATCACATGTACACTCAAATAGTGAATCTTTATTTATCCAATAAATAGTATAAATCATAAGACAATTGTCTTATGACACTTCTCAAATATAACACCAAAAGCAACATATGATCAAAACTCACTACTTTATTCTCATTAAACTGTTCAAAAGTGCTTCAACCTCTTAGGCCTTGATTAAGCAGTATTGCATTGATTTTGATATTGTATTAGCCATCTAAATTTATTTTTCTTGTATCTCATGCGCATATTTTTATATATTTCATTGACAACTATAAGATGTTTCTCCACCTTCAAACTATTCTAGTAAAGGAGAAAGTATAGAGGTGTTTTTTGAGACTGATCCACCAAACAGATCAATACGCTGTGGAATAAAAACTTTGGAGGAAAATATAAACTGTGCTAAATCGACTTATTCTTTTTCTGCATTTGTTTGCATTATATTTTGTATTCGTTCTACTGCATAATACTCTAAATTATTATTATTGTTTTAAAAAATAAAGGATGTTATTCACTTTCTCCCTTTAGCATCGTGTCAATCCTAAGGGGGCACAATCATGATCTCCATTATTTTATTCCTCAACAAACAACAACAGTGGCCAATGGGGGCAATGGGGACCACTATGATCTGTGTTGTTTTATTTCCCCACGTGCAACAACACTAATGATCATCTTCCTTGTCTATCTAGGTGTATGCGCCATTTTAGATTTAAAAATACAAGGGAAGAAAGAAAAGAAGTGAAGATCATCTCCTATGACATGGAAAGGAATGCACAACTTTGATTCTTAAAGATTGAGAGAGACTACCCATATTTTTATCATAGAAGGAATTCCAAGAACCACATCATGCTCTCTTTGGGCCCTTGGAAAGGAGAGCAAACTGGGGATGGCCAAGCTCCACCAAATAGACTATGTTAAGAAGTACTTAAGTGAATTTAAGAATTACCATGCCCGCACAAAAACCTTGACTTCCTCTTAGGAGGTAGATCATTTTATCTCCATACTACTTTGAAACTACAAATAGAATTAAAGGTGCACTACCAAGGAAGTCTTCAAGCGTAGCTTAATTGGCATGAATACATGAGGCAAGAATGAAAAGGTCTATAATGCCTCAACTGACAGAGCCAACCAACAACTGATGCTCACCACTAGCCATCCAAGGCTTAAGCAATGTCAAGATGGCCAAACAACATGAAATTGCAACCTCAAGTGCAAGCAGTTATGAAGAAGCAACAATAGACTTCTTATATACTATGTAATGGTCATCCGGAGAGTTCTCAAGTGTTAGCTAGCATCCACTCACATCTTGTTTTTGGCATCATTAATTCAAGAAGAACAAACAACTTTATCATTACACGTCTAGCCAACAAAATAAAGATAACACGAGATAAGCAACTCAAACTCCTAGTGATGATAGCTAATGGGGAATAACTCCAAGAGACCAGATATAGCTAGGTGCACCTTGCAGTAGACATGGAAAGTACAATACTTGATTTTTTACTCTTCCCCAAATAAAATTTGACATTATACTACGAACCAAGTGGTTGAGCATGTTGGATCCCATCATCTGAACTTCAATGTCATGACCATGAAATTCACAAAACAAAACATGAAAGACAAATAAAGCAGGAAGAGATCCAACAACAGTGACAATCAAAATCCTTGAGGAAACAAAAACCAATTATCAAATGACGACATTGCTAGCAACAAATGATCAACAGCTTCAAGAGCCAAGTAAACCATCATCACCCAAAGAATCATCCAAGAAAGAAGCTAAGGAACCATACAGGTAGACAAATCTCAAGCTCGAGGACAAACAAGATCTCGATGGATGAATAGGGAATGTGATCCCTGTACAATGGGAGCAACGTAGTATAAGAAGGGAGGATCGACATAGAACAAGTCTCAAAAGGATCAACATGGAACAAGTCTCAAAAGAATGAGCACATATTAAGTTGCTTAATAAGATGAATAATTCCATGCAAAAATATTGATTAATTCTTACCAAACACGCATCCATGACATCTAATTCCTATTAGCTACACGACTGAATTCAAATCAATCTCGCTTTTAGAAGTTGAACTCAGAAAGTGAAAATAATTTTGCTTAGGTCTTCATTTCTACCAAACACGCATCCTCATCCTGGACGAGACAAAACAGAAGAAGACGAACTTTTGGTTCACTTGATCAGGAACGAAGATTAATTCCCCAGTGTGATGATATGTGGAGGTGAAAAGCGGCAAACTCTCCCTCCTACCAAGTCAACTTTTATATGCAAATGTCAAACCGAATGGGGCATCAATAATGCATGCAGCCACTGTAATGAAATATTATAGATCCAACGAATGCACTTATTCCCCCAAAGCGAAATCACCACTGTCATGCTCAACTTCCAAGTTGCAATATACCATGAGTAATCAAAATTATCACTTCCGTTCAACAAAACCATCGTATTTCCCAGGTAACGCACTAATAAAGGACAGGCACCAAATATCGATCCATACCCGGAAGAAAGCTACAGGAGAAATAAAATCAAACCTTTTGGTAAATTCACTGCTTCCCGTATCATACAAAACTACAAAGCGACGGATTCGTACTTGCTCAGTTGTTCTAATCTATGATGAGTAGATCAAGTACGCTGACAAGGAATACCGAAAGCAACGGGAATCTGATCGAACAGCAAATGAAAAATGCAACGATGAGGCAACGATAGGGACCCGATGATGAAGTAAGCAAACAAACAAACAAAAGTTAAACTTGGAAACAGGGAGACAATCGATTACGAGATCCACAAAAGAAAGCTTACACTAGAAGCGCCAAAAAGGAAATGTGGGGAACCGTCGTAGGAGGATGGACCCCGCAACAAGGCGACAACCGGCCTCGTATCGCTGCTGATGTCGACCGGTGAAGGCCAGCAAATCGCACATGCTCTCTTCCCCTTCCGTGTTCCCTTTCTTCCACACTCTTTCGCAGCGACCCTAGTTCGCCTTTTTTTCTTCCAGCCCTGCTACCTCTTTGTTCGTCTTCTCTCCGGAGGACAGGACAGGTAGCGATCCGGATGGAGGAGGAGACCCCAAATTGGATTGGAATCAGAAGAAGGTCGAGCGATGAAGAGAGCAGGAAGACGGGAAGGGAGAAGCGCAGCCGGGGGAACGTAGTACTCGCGGCAAGGGAGAGGGGAAATGAGTAAAGCCTCAAATGGGCACGGGGGTGTGAGTTCAGGGCTGTCCTTTTCTGTTTTCTATTTTGGGTTTGTTTGTGTGGCGGCGACGTGGCTCTCGACGGCCGGTCAGTGCTCAGCGGAGGCGGCGCGCGCTCCGCGGCCGTTGCGTAGGAGAAACAAGGGGACAAGGGCATCTTTTTGTAATAAATTTTTAAGAAAAAATTTAAAATAATTATTTTTATTTTAAGTTAATAAATAAATATTTTTAATAATATTATTCAGGTCCATCAAATTATTATATTAATGATAGGTTGTTCTCCGAAATGAATGCATTATAAGTTTCGACTGTAATATCTCGGTAAGGATCGTTACATCTGCAGAACTCAGGTGTAGTGATAAATACATAAGAGTTCGCATTGCAGAGTCCGAATATAACGTATCAGCAAAAACCACTACATCTCCATAAGAATTTGGATGTAATGTTAAATAAACAAGAGTTCTCACTCCATATATTGGGTAAGAACAAATTTTATAAAGCAAAGATGATAGAGAACTCGAATTTTAAATTATGGTATATAGGAAAGAGAAATAAGAAATAGAGTGGATATTATTGTAAATAATTCTTTAAAGAAAGAAATTGTAGAAGTAGTTAGATGGAATGATAAAATTATAACTCTCACAATAGTAGTGGAGAAAGAAATTATGAACATAATTAATGTATATGTATCTTAAGCAGGATTAGATGAAGATATCAAATTAAGGTTTTAAGACGACATAAATAAAATATTACAAAATATTTCATCAAATGAAATAATTTTAATAGGAGGCGATTTAAATGGACATGTCGGAGTAAAAAATGAAGAATATGAGAGGGCATAGGGGTTGTGGGTTTGAAATAAAAAATGAAGAAGATAAAATTATATTGGATTTTGCAATAGCATATGATCTTATACTAGATAATACGTTTTTTAAGAAAATAGAATAGCACTTGGTCACGCTTAAAAGTGGAAATAATAAATCACAAATTGACTTTCTTATGATTAGGAAGAGAGATAGAAAGATTTGTAAAGATTATTAGGTCATCCCTTGAAAAAGCTTAACTACTCAACATAAGTTAGTAGTGTTGGATATACACCTCAAATATATTATTAATAGAAAAAAATATACACGACTCCTAAAATTAAGTGATGGAAGTTAAAGGATGGGAAACAACCCATATTTAAGGAGAAGGTAGAGTCTGAGTATTAAATGAAATATACTGTGACCCTAATACGACGTGAGATAAGATGATAGTAAAGTTGAAAATAGTAGCCAAGAGTGTACTCGATGAATTAAAGGGGCATCCACCCCCAAGTAAGGAATTTTGATGGTGGAATGAGAAAGTACAAGAGAAAGTCAAGGAAAAACGAATAACCTATAAGAAATTTTATATTTGTAAGAATGAGAAAAACTTAAAAAAATATACAATAGCCAAGAAAGAAGTTAAGAATGAAACTTTTGAACTGTTATATCAAAAATTAGATACAAAAGAAGGTAAATGAGACATTTATATAATAGCTAAAGTGTGTGAGAGGAAGTCAAAAAAATCTTAATCAAATAAAATGTATTAAAGATAAATGCAATATGGTACTGGTAAATAATGAAGAAATAAAAGAGCGGTGGAAGAGATATTTTTATTAACTTTTTAATAAATGTTTAGATAACCAACTTAATTTAGGTAATTTAAGTAGATCAAATGAGTATAGAAATTTAAAATTTTTATCATAAAATTCAAATTTTAGAAGTAGAACAAATTTTAAATGGAATACAAAATGGAAAAACCATTTGATCAGATGATATTCTGATATAAGTATGAAAGTGCATAGGGAACACAAAGTATTGAATGACTTACAAAATTATTTAATATGATATTGAAAATAAAAAATATGTCTGATCAATGGAGGGAAAATACTCTAATTCTCTTACATGAGAATAAGGGAGAAATACAAACTTGTGCAAATTATAAGGGTATTGAACTAATGAGTCATACCATGAATCTTTGGGAAAGAGTAATAGAAAAAAAATTAAGGAAGGAGACCACGGTTCTTGAAAATCAATTTAGGTTCATGCTAGGAAGGTCGACAATAGAAGTTATACATCTTCTTAAGCAACTAATTGAAAAGTATCGGGAGCAAAAGCAGGATCTGCGCATGGTATTCATTGACTTAGAAAAAGCTTATAATAGAGTCTCAAGAGAAATTATATAGAGAATTCTAGAAAAGAGATGTGTTAGCCTAAAATATATTGAACTAATTATTAGTGCCTATAAGAATCATATATCTCCACAATTACATGATATTGTCCACTTTGGGTCTAAGCCCTCATGGTTTTATTTTTGAACTTTACCCAAAAAGTCTTATGTCAATGGAGATATCTTTTTATTTTATAAGCACATTATCTTTTCCATGTCTTACTAATGTGGAACTTTGATTGTATTCTCCAAACTCCCAATAATCCCCCCCGCCTCAAACGAATGACCACATTGAGCCCCCCCTTAAGTCTATCCATCCTCGAAGGACTTCCTCTGCTTGATGTCTAATCCTCAACCCACCAAGACTTTCTGCCAATTGTCTGGTTCTCCTGACCCAACTGGACTTCCTGTCTGGTGTCTAGTTCTCTTGATCTAGACATGAGAGCTCCACTTCCTTCGTTCGAGGTACATGACTTGACATAGACTATGACTCTGATACCAATTGTTATTGCCTATAAGAATTATATATCTCCATAATGACATGATATTATCCACTTTGGGCCTAAGCCCTCATGGTTTTATTTTTGGACTTTACCCAAAAGGTCTTATACCAATAGAGATATATTTTTATCTTATAAGTACATGATTTTTTCTATGTATTACCAATGTGGGAATTTGATTATATTCCCCATGCTCCCAACACTAATTAAGAATATGTATGAGGAAGTAATGACCAGAGTGAAGACTTCAGGCGGATTAACTGAAGTATTTCTAATAAAGATAGGGTTATATCAGGGATCATCTCTAAGTCCCTATCTATTTACACTAATCATGGACGAACTCACTGGACATATTCAAGACATAATATCGGGGTGCATGTTGTTTATGAATTGTTGGTGCAATCGACCCAGATCGCGATTGACCAGACTCGAGTTTAACTCGAGCAGTATTTTGATGTTCGATAAAATGTATGATAATGTGATTGTCATGGAAAGTCCAAGTCATGGGTACTTGGCATTTGAGATGTCCAAGAGTATGATATTGGCAGCGTAAAGTCCAAGCATGGGTCTTCATAGCATAAGACCAATGTTTGATAGCATAAAGTCCAAACTTGGAGTCTTGGTAGCATAAGTCCAAATGGATCTTGATTTGGGAAGTCCAAGGGTGTGATATTGGCAACATAAAGTCCAAAATGTAGTCTTGGCAGCATAAGTTCAATGTTTGTCGGCTTAAAGTCCAAGCATGTGTCTTGGCGCGCGTAAGTCCAAATGTATCTTGGCAGTGTAGACCCGTTTAGCATGACAATAACCGATAAAAATACCTGAAGGCTAGCGTATGAATGAACAAATCATTGGTGACTTAGAGGGATCCAATAGTCGTGAGGCTGATGGAGGTGGCTATAAGGCTTAGGTCTAGGCTAAGGGTGGTCTAGCAAGTGTGAAGAGATCATACTTCGGGTAAACCTCATGGTTGAGGCTCATTAATCGACTTGTCAAGTGTTTTGACACTTGGCAGCCTGGTCGGCTCTGAGCAGTCGATTGGGATTATGACTAGTCAACTGGTCAAGAGTCGACTGGAACTCGACTATGATCGCGTGGCTTTGACAGTCGACTGCCAACTTTAGGTAGTTGATTGGCCTTGAGCAGTTAATTGTCATGGAGGGCAGTCGACTGCTGTTTGCAGCCACAAGCACAGAAAGTTTCATAGTCAACTGGGCAATCGATTGACGGAGCAACAGTCAACTGCTAGGGTTTGACAGTCGACTGGTTAGCTTTCTATTGAAGTTTTCCAGTGTGGATTAAACTGGTGTGAGACAATGGCTACTAAAGCAGTCGACTGCTTGGTATGGGCAATAAGTTAAAGTAAAATCAACCCGAGTTGCAGCTTTATAAGGAGCTCGAAGAGGAGGATTTTGGCAATGGCTCTTGAGGCGATTTGAAGGAGAATTGTTGTTGCATTCCAGACCTTCAAGGCATTCCGTAAGCAACCAAAGATCAAGTATTCAAAGTATTCTTTGTAAAGTTTTCTTTACTTGTATTTTATTGTATTTGCTTGTATCTCTTGTATTACTTTTGTAATCACTTGTACGAGGTTTCTCCACCTTTGGATTGTTCCAAGAAGGAGTGTATTAGCAGTGGTGTGCATCACTATAGCTCATTTGAGCTCGCCCCGTGGAGTAAGAACCCTAAGGTTCCGAACAATATTATATCTTGTCTTGTGTGTTGTGTACTCATATTTGTATTTTGTATTTCCGCTGTGCTAACCTTGTTGTAGACAAGAATGAACACAATCGAGCAACGAAAACGCCAAACGCTATTCACCCCCTCTAGTGCGACCATTGATTCTCAACACGGATGATATTGTTTTGGTAGATGAGACACGTCAATGAGTAAATGCTAAACTAGAATTCTGACGGAAAATACTAGAAATGAAAGATTTTAGACTTAGTAGAGTAAAGACAGAATATATGAAATTTAAGTTTAGCAATATTAGTTGTAATGAGACAAGTGTTAAGATAGGAGATGACGAGTTGTCTGGAACTAGAGCTTTAAATATTTAGAATCATTTTTGCAATGTGATGGAGGGATTGAAAGATATGTCTTACATAGAATACAAGGAGGATGGTTGAAATGGAGGAAAACGTCGGGTGTTTTATGTGATCGTAAAGTACCTCTAAAACTGAAAGAAAAGTTCTACAAAAATGGCAGTTAGACCTGCTATGTTATATGATGTTGAATGTTAGACTACGACTCGAGAACATGATCAAAAGGTGAGAGTTGTAGAGATGAGGATGTTAAGGTGGATGTGTGGACATACGAGAATGGACAAAATAAAAAATGAGAGCATTAGAGAGAGTCAAAGTTGCATCTATTGAAGGAAAGCTCTGAGAGATATGTTTAAGGTGGTACGAACATGTACTTAGATGACCAATAAATGTTCTAATTAAGCGATGTGAAATAATGACAAATATACATATCAAATGAGGAAGAGGAAAACAAAAAAAAGACTTGATTGATAATAATAAAACAAGATAACATTTATTTAAGAGGTGATAGAGTCCAACGACGTAGAAAAATTCATATAGTCCACCTTATTTAGTGTGATAAGACTTGGTTGTTATTGTATTATTTAGGGTATAAAAAATCCTAAATAGTTATTGTGTTATTTAATTGTTTTATCATTGTTTAACTTAGGATTTAGAATAGAATTAGTATTTATTCCTTGTATCTTGAGAAGGAAATGAGAAATCATAATAGGTTTGGATTTTTTTTGTAAGGATGGAAGATATTTTTCTTGAATGCCTATCAAATAAATTTGAAATTTATTTATTCAGAAGATAAATTTTAAAATATTCATTTTCCTTGTATTATCCCTCTAAGTGCTTTACTATGTGGGAACAAAACAACTTTTTTAATTTAATAACTTTTTCTCTATATGGATCACAATAAAACTTAGGTTGACTATACACCAGCCTCCGCAAACTTAGAAAGAAAATCAACGACAAAAGTGTTATTTAAAGAAATCAAATGAATTTGAAGTATTAAAACTATTTTACATTGTATCAAGACTTCTTAGATATTGCCCCTAGGGCAATGACGTGGTGGTAACTTACAAAGCTCTCCTCTGTATTTCTAGGAGTCGATTCCGCCTTGATTGTGCACGCTGCGCGGGTGATGATGCACGATACCCTCCCTTCCCAACGTGATTGTCCTTCATAGTGTAGCATGAGTTCAAATGTGCTCTGATCACTCATCATCCTGATTTATCCACGTCAGCCGTTGGAAAATTTTCGTGGGGCCGGGATGACTGACCATCAAGACTAGTAGGGAAAAGAAATCATACTTGATATCTGATGTAAATAAATAAATAAAAAAAAGAATTCTTATATATTGTCTACATAGGTGTGATGTAACGATAAAACACTTAGAAGAACAAATAAGTAAATCAAAATTCAAAATTAATAGAAATGAATATTCTAAAAATCAATCTTTATGTAGGTATAAATTGTGTTTCGAATTTATTTAGTATGTGAACAAAAAAAATCATTTACCTTCAAAATTAGTTGGACAAATGACATTGAAATTATAAAAAAAATCCTAGATATTAAAGATAAATGATTTTTTAAAAAAATCCCTTATTTTATTTACCATCAAAATTTAACTACATGAAGCATTATTATATGGAAATATATATTTTTCTAATTTGATCAAAATTATTCTAGTTGGTTCGTGTGGACTAAAGGTCAAAATGAAGGAGGAGCTTAGCTCGGAGAACAAATTGAGATCCGAGCTAAGGTAACTCAGTTCGGAGAATAAATTTAGAACTGAACTGAGGTAAGTTAGTTCAGAGAACAAGTGAAGAGATGACCTGAAGAAGGTCAGCTCGGAGAATAAATTGAGAGTCGAGCTGAGATAAGTCAATTCAAAGAACATGTGAATAATTGAGTTGAAGAAGGTCAGCTTGGAAGACAAGTGGATAGCCAGCTCAGAGAACAAGTAGAGAGTCGAGCTGAAGAAGATCAGCTTGAAGGATAAATCAAGATCAACTTGAGAGGTGGATAAGGCGTAGTTCGTAAGGGATAACCTGTAAAGCGAGGAGAATAATATATCAGAAAGAGGGCAACTTAAGAGGCAGAGTTGTTGGTGGATTGATAGTTACTTAAGATAAATGTTCGATTATTAAGCTTCATGAGGGAATAATGAGAAAGAAGAACAATATATTAACGACCATAAGACGTATTTACGAAGAAAGAAGCAATCAGGTTGTTAAGAGGTGGGGACCTCATGAAATATTCCTCTATCAGTTTGTTACAACAAAAGTGTATTCGCCCTCCTTGAGGATAACCGCTAGAGACTCTTCAGGGGTTCTCCAAAAAGAATCATTCTCTAACAGCATAGAAAGGAACCTCATCGGGGTCCATATGGCTTTCCATGTGGACGATCATCATCACAGGTGGTTCCGCAATAGCTTACCCTGTGGGGAAGAGGGGAATAAAAGGGGAGAGAAGCGAAGGAAGGGGGATCTGATCTCGTATTTTTTACATTTACTTACTGTTTTCTACTACATTCATCTTCTTCACTGCTACTACTACCTGTTCTCTCTTCCTCAGACAAGCTCTAACTTAAGCATCGGAAGATCTCCGTCAGGTAGACCGACGATGGTCTAACATGTATTAACTTTCACAGAAAGAGAGCAAGGAGATATTATACTACTATAATATGACTTAGGAGATAGAGAAAGGAATCATAACTTGGAGGATGAAATAGGAGGGAAGAGATCACAATGCAAGATATACGCATCGAAGCCAAGTGAGACCAGTTGTCGAGAGTTGGGCCAAGTCGGTGAGGTGACGACTCAGGAAGGGAAGAGGAGGTGAGAGTACATCAGTCTAGTGGTTAGAGTGAAATCGGATAGAGACTCAAGGAAATGAGTTGAGTCGGTGAGGTGGTGACTCGGGAAGGGAAGAAGAGGTGAGAGTATATCAACCCAATGGTTAGAGTAAAATCAGATAGTGACTGGGGGAAATGAGTCGAGTCAGTAAAAGAGTAACTCGGGAAATAGAGCGGAGTTTGGGTAAGAAGAATTAGTTAAGGGAAGGAGGGGCCCAGTGGTAAAATGAAAGTAAGGGGGGTTTCTATTATGTTTTCTCATGAGAGTTTGTTACATAGCATAACAAATCAAGGCATTTGGTAGACTCCACTGAAGATTCTTAGTAGTCCTCATTTGTTAACATCATAACAGCATTATTCTTCTGATTGACATGACCCTCCACGTGGACGATGATCCAAGTGGTTTGCTACTCGACAATTGGCTTTAGGGGCGGCAAGGATAAAAGGAAGGGAGGATGGAAGAAGAGGTGGCTCTCTCTTTCTCACTCTCTCGCTCTCTCATTCTCTCTGATTAGCTTTCTCATCAAAGACTCACCGCTGGGGGAGAAGGACCATCCTCGGCGGAGCAAGAAGGAGAACCCTACGAGTTTTATTTTCTTTTGCCTTGTATAATCTCTTATCTTTGAGGGGTTTCTCCACCTCCGGAAGTACTTCCAAGAAAGAGGGATTATAGTAAAGGTGTATAGTGTCGGAGCTCACTCTAGAGCTCACCCGTGGAGTAGGAATTTGAATTCCGAACTACGTTAAATCTCTTGTCATTATTCTCTTATCTACTGTTGTGGCCGGAGAGGACCCTAAGTTGTAGAAGAAATGTGACCGCTAGAGGGAGGGGTGAATAGCATCATGCTAGTTGCGAGATGGAATTCGTTCGCGTTTGTCTATAAATTTCGTTAACACAGCGGAAATAGAAATAATAGTAATAACGAAACAATACAAACACAATTACAGAAGTATTTAACGTGGTTCGGAACCGAATGATTTCTACTCCACGGATCGAGCTCTAAAGAGCTCTAGCGATGCCACAAACACACCACTATGCAATAACTCCTTCTCGACACAAGTCGGAGGTGGAGAAACCTCTTACAATAGTTTACAACAGTAATACAAGTAAACAACAAGCAATTACAAGTGAATACAACAAAAGAAAGCGAAGAAAACTTTACACAAATTTTTTGGAAGCTTGCTTGTTGATTGCCTTGGACTAGCAGTTGAAGGCCCTGATTTGCAGCATCAAATCGCTTCAAAACGTCCAAGAAAACCGATGGTGATTTCCTCCTCCACGAGCTCCATTTAAAGCCGCAACCTGGGCTGGAAATCACCGATCAGTCGACTGCTCGGGACCATCAATCGACTGATGCCACTGTTGTCATGAGACAATGGCTAGATCCACGCTAGAAAGATCCAACGGATCCATCATCAGTCGACTGATCATACCCATCAGTCGACTGATGGAGCCTTCACTCGACTGCTAGCCCCGCAGTCGAGTCTCGACTCCATTCTGTGCCCGAATTCTCGAGCACCAGTCGACTGATCACAAGATCAATCATCGCTGACCAATCACCGATCGCCACCTCCGCATGATCGCTAGGCAATTCCTCAATCAAACCCTAGTTGACTCACGTCAGTCGACTTCCACATGACACCAGTCGACTGGCACACCTCAAACATGAGGTTTTAACCCAAGTATGATTCCCCCATACTTGCTAGACCACTCTTAGCCTAGACCTAAGCCTTCTAGCCACCTCCGTTAGCCTCATGCCTCTCGGATCCCTCCAAGTCATCCATGACTTGTTCATCCATTGCGCTAGCCTTTAGGTGTTTCCATTGGCTATGTCATGCTAACGGTGTCTATACCGCCAAGGCACATTGGACTTACGCTGCCAAGACTCCGCTTGGACTTTACGCCACCAACCATTGGACTTATGCTGCCAAGACTCCCGCTTGGAATTTACGCCGCCAATATTAAACCCCTTGGACTTCTTAAATGCCAAGACTCAAGCTTGGACTTTCCCTTGCCAACCCATGTTGGACTTTCCATGCCAAGACCCATGCTTGGACTTTTCCTTGCCAAGACCCATACTTGGACTTTTCCTTGCCAAGACCCATACTTGGACTTTTCCTTGCCAAGACCCATGCTTGGACTTTACATGCCAAGTACTCAAGACTTAGACTTTCCATGACATGGTCAACTCCAGTCAACCATCAAAATCCCCCTCGAGTCAAACTCGAGTCCGGTCAATCATGACCCGGGTTGATTGCATAAACAATCTTCACAAAATATTATCAGACATCAATATCAAATATCAATGTCAAACTTCCATGTCCAACACTTCCATGTCAAACATCAAAACATACCACTTCTATGTCAAACATCAAAACATCACTCGAGTCAAACTCAAGTCCGGTCAATCGTGACCTGGGCCGATTGCACCAACAATCTCCCCCTTTTTTATGTTTGACAAAAACACATACCTTTGAGTTAGAACACTAACTTAAATCTCCTTACCAATTATCCCAAATTGATAATTCCAAACATTCTCCCCAATTCTCCGAATTGACAATTGATAACATCAATTGATAACACTCTCCAAAACATTCTCCCCCAAAACATTCTCCCCCTTTTTGACTAACATCAAAAAGGATATCTCTCCAAGGAGGTCAATGTCTCATGTCCCAATGAGATCTTACAATCTTCCCCTTGGTCCAAAAAATACCTAGGATGCCTACCATCTTCCTAGTGATAAGTCACATATCACTCAAGAGAGGCAATCCTATACACTCTCCCAATTTCCAAATTAGGTATCTCAAAATTCCATTTTCCCCCTCATGAGGAAAAATATCATCCATCATCCCTTGATGGATTCCTCCCCCTAAATGTTTGCTCCCCCTTGACCATTGCACCAACAATGTCCTTGGAAAGTCCCTAAGTCAATAGGAACTCTAAATCATCAAAAATAAGGTCTAAAGTTCAACATTGAGCTTTCTAACCCTTTAAATTTGATACATCACCCTAACAACTCTTATAATCCATATCCAATAGATTTTCACCATTTCTAATGCTTTCCAAAGTATATCCTAGGGTTAGGAGTGGTTAGGTAACCTTACCCTAGCTGAAACATGGGCTAAACATCCTTGTTTATCTGAAATCAACATTGACAGTCGACTCTATCAGATATCAATCGACTGCCATGCCCATCAGTCGACTGGCACCAAGCGGCGATCGGTCGATAATCGCCGAACAGTGCAGCCGAGGGCACTTCCGCTGTAAGCGATTTCGCCAGTGGCAAGCTACTCATCAATCGATCACAACGATGGCGGTCGGTGATAATCAAAACTCAGTTTTTCAGTTATTAGAATTAGAGTTTAAAAAATCATAAGTAATTATACATAGCTTGAAAAATCATGAAATTTCATATGTATACTACTTATAACACATACAATTGGTGAAAAATATTGGAAAAATATTTTACCCATTAAAATAGGAGATTGATACAAAATTCAAAAACTATTAAAACTTCAATGTTTTGATCTACTTTGTATCAACTTCTTCAATGATGATTGCTATCAAAAAATAGACTTCATCAAGGTTTTCTAAAGTGATTTTAAAATATTTTTGAAAACCTATTTTGAACCATGGACTCTTAGCTAAATGTACATGACTTGTACATTAGCTTTCCTCATGATTCATATTGATGATTGAGATAAGTTTAAGTTCATCTAGATGCACTATCTATGCACCTTGAACTTAACTTATTTTCCTAACATCTCACATGTATCTAAGATGTATTAAGCACACACAAGTCAAAGTAATTATGAGATGTGGGATTAGGGTTATTATAGCCTCATGCATTTTCTAGGCAACTCTATTTGACTCCCTTATAGATGGGACTTCAAATCATACCATAATCCTTAACTCAATTTTAATTAATACATGAATGATCATGACATAAATGATAACAATAATTAAGCATGACCAATGATCATGATGTCATGACATATGATATAATCTAAAAACACATGGCATTAGTCCTTAATCCTAAACATAATCATGACATATTTAATGATAAATATAAGTATGATATCATGGCATGTCAAATTTGTATATATAAACACATTAACACACACATAATCAGACAAAAACACATAATTTTTTATAAACAAAATATTTCATTCAAATATAACTTTAGATTTTACAAGCAAAATAAAAGTCTGAAACTCTCAACCTCACTAAGAAACTAAAAACAGAATCCCTAAACATCCTCTAGCTGTCATCCCCGGTAGATGGTGGAGGCGGTGGAAATTTCTTGGCTCAGCGTCAGTCCATCATCTCGTACATATCAATAAGCTCCATCCATTTGTGGCGCTCCTCCATCCATGTGCTCCTCCATCGACTAAGCTCACCCATAGAGGACTGCCTCGATATGATCTATGCCATTCGTGAGTCAATCGTCTGCTGGTAGTCCTCGAATCTGACCTCGGTATGCAACCACGATCTGAAAGACTGCTTGGCATATGGTCATCCTCGTCGTGACGATCGGGCCCTCATGCATCTCCCGCAGCTCTCTAGGCACTAGAGGTGGTGCCCATGTGCCATGGGTCGAGGCCGAGGTACCAGCTCCATCCATCTCCATCTCGAATGACACTAATGTGAAGTTACGCACTGAGATGTAGTCGTATACTTCGGATAGCGCCCTCAGCGATCCCCTGGATATGTTAATGCCTATGGACTCTAACCATGCAGTGATAATATGTCCAAAAGGCATATGAACTTTCCCTTGTACAGGGGATATGAAATGGACAATGCAATCAAACATGTTCAATGCAATGTTCATGTCTAACCTATGGCTCATGGCATACATGAGGAAGAGATGAAGAGGTCGGATCTTGGCTAGACCCCGAGTCACAATAGGAAGGAAGCACCCAACAATGACTTTGTAAAGCACATTGTCAGGTGCAGATAACTCACTGATAGGGAAGAGGTTCTTAGCTGGTGGGCGAGGATGGCGGAAGAAGTGCTCATGCATGGAATCTAATGAAATGTGGTCAAAAGGAGCAGGAAGAGGTGCATCAAAGGTAGGATAAAAGATGAAGGTATCATCCGATGGCCTACACTCCAGGAACTCCTACAAGATCGCAGGAGTGAACTCCAGGTCGTGTTTTGCAACGCGAGTGGTGTAGGTAGGGCCATCGTTTACCTTCCTCAAGTTTTGGTAAAATTCCTTGAGGAGATCATCATTAATAGCATGATTACACAGAGCGATCTTCATGAGCTGATAGTGCAGTAAGATCTCAATGATATCGCTACAGTAGTGTCTAAAAAATTGATCATCGATGTACCTAACCGCCATCGGTTGGTACAAACGTGATCCACCCTCATTTGGGTCATTCCTACGTGGTCTTCTACATGATTATATGATGAATGCAATGCAATGCAATGTAATGACACAAATATATGATTAGATCAAAATGTGGTGTAAAAGAAAATTAGGGTTTAAGAGTTTAGAGATATACTTTGGTGTCATTACTAGATTGATGGTTGTGAGGGCCTAACTGGGTAGTCGGTTTGCCAGAGAGAACGCCGGAAGATCGCCGGAAGGAGGATCTCGCCGGAACCCTAACATAAGGAAGATCACCGGAGAAGAAACCTAAGGCTGTGAGATGCCATTAGAGCGACCAAAACACAAATGAGAAGGATAGCTTTCAACCCTAAGGTTTTTGGTCACTGGCGTGGAAGCGAGAAAGCTGGTCAGAGAGGTTTGGAGACGATCGGAGAGGAGAATCGCATGAAGAAGGCATGAAGACGTCAAACCCTAGTGGTTCGGCGTTATAAAATTGTGACTCCAGTCGATTGATGTGTGACATCAGTCGACTGATGGTGGGTTAATGAGCGGTTCATCAACCGATCAATCGCTTCCGCCGACACTCGATCACGAACATTCTCGGCCGAACAGAGAATACGATATCGATCGAGAGTGGTCCGATCGATGTGACCAAAGACTCGATCACGGATGAGCCACTTGATCGCTGGCTCTTCCGTCTCGATGAATACACTACCATCGACTGATGAAGATGTTCAGTCGACTGATGGACAAATCAATCGAGTCCTAGAAGCAACACTCGACTGCTAGGCTCGCAGTGTCGTGCTATATTGTATCAGTCGACTGATATCTGATTTCAGTTCTAAAATTAAGTGAATTTCGATTTCTTCACTCAATTTGTTTCATTTTACCATGTTTATTCATGTATATCGAATATATTAGTGTTATGCCTATGTTCATGTATTTGTTAATGTATTTTGGTATTTTATTTCATTTTCACAAGCATTAACATCCAATAGTTTCAAATCCTAGCATCTCACCCTTTCTAAGTGTTGAAATACACAATCAAGATGAATGATCTATTTTGTGAGATGCAATACACCATAAACATTCCTTCCATGCAAACATATGGTAAAACACATGAAGCATTGTAAGTATGAGACATCAAGATGTATAGTACTTGAGTATCAATCTTAAATATAATTTCTAAGCCTTAAGATAATTTTCTTGATACACTAATTCTCAAAGTGTGCCAAAACCCCAAATTGCACACCAATACCTCTAATTCTACATGTGCCAAGTTTAATCAAATTTTCACAATTCTCAAGGCTTATTGGCACATCCTAAAATCCTTTAGGATTAAAATTCAAACTTATTTCCAAGGTATCACATAACCTTGAAAATCACCTAAGGTGCCACCTTTATCATGGTTAGGTTAACTACCCATCCATTTAAAAGTTGGCACATCTAAACCCATCTAGCGTGAATCGATCACGCTCTTAGGAACCCAAAATCTATTTGAGCTCCTAGGGTTAATTAAGTATTCCTTAGGAATATCCTCCCTAGATACCTTCCTAATGACCCTTCTAGGCTTGTTAGCATTGGTCATTTTAGTCTTGGCTAGGTTAACCTTAGGGATTGCCTCCCTAGTAACCTTTTTAGTGGTCTTCCTAGGTTTCATGGAAACCTTGGCCACTAAGCACCTACCTTGGCCAACCTTAGGGATGACTTCCCTATTGACCTTGGCTTTCCTAGACCTAATTTGAGTTCCATAATCAAATGGAACATTATGGTAGGTCTTTTTGGGCTTTGGCTTGCCCATGGTTGGTTCTTGATTTTTAGGTCTTTGACTTTGACCATTGGACCTAGGTTTTTGATCATTTGACCCTTTAAATTGATTTTGGATAATCCTAAGGGTCTTTTCTAATTTCTCAAGTCTTGACCTCAAGACTTGATTTTCCTTTTCTAATACCTCAATTTTTAATTTTTCATTACTTCTTGAGATATTCTTATTTCTAGACATATGTCTAGATTTCTTGGAGTTTAAGCCTAAATGATCTTCTATTTTGCTAATAGACTCCCTAGGTAAGGTTTTTCTAGGGACATTAGTCCCAAATTTCTCCTTATTTCCTAAGTTAACATTCTTAGCTCCTAGGCAATAGAATCTATTTTTACTAACATGTTTTTCATGAGTAATAGCAATTGAATTAAAAGCATGCTTTTGACTTTTAGATTTAGAATGTGCATTATTAACTTTTACCTTAGGGATCGCTTTAGAAGCTCCCCCTACATGTGATACTCCCTCTTGAGTCTTCTTGCTTCCCCTAGAGCATTGACTCCTATAGTGCCCCTTTTGATGGCACTCGAAGCAAATGATATGCTCCTTGCTCCTTTGACTTTGGGCACCGACATCCTTGACCTTTGGCGTCGGTGGACTTTTCTTGACCCTCTTTGGGCACTTGCTCTTATAGTGCCCGGTTTCCCTACACTTAAAGCAAATTATATGAATTTTATTTTGAACTAAAATGCTTGAGTTACCTAGGGTGGTGGTGATCGGAGTGGGTTCTTTATCCCTCCCAGAGGTTGAGACTTCTTCTTGATTTTGTTCCAGCTCCGGTGTGGATGGTCTCTCCCCCTCAATCCTAGAGGTGGATGCTTCTTCCATCTCTTCTACTTCTTCTTCCTCCGATCCGGAAGTTGACTCCATCTCAACTTCCGATTCCTCACTTTCACTTGAGGATGAGCTCTCTTCTTCCTCTTCCTTATCTTCTTCTACTTGTGCCAAGTGAGGCTTCTCATGGAACTTGGCCAATTTATCTCATAGCTCCTTGGCATCTTGAAATTCACCTAACTTGCACAAGACATCATTAGGTATCAAATCTTCTAAAAGTTTTGTTACCTTGACTTCGGTCTTGAACTTTTAGCGTTGCTCTTGGGTCCACCTTTTTAACTTGAGAACATCTCCCTTCTTGTCCCTAGGAGGTTCGAAGCCTTCCATGATGATGAACCAATTCTCTATGTCCATCATCAAGAAATTCTCCATTCTAGCCCTTCATGCCGGAAAGTCCTTTCCGTCGTATGGTGGTGGAGTGTTGATGTCTCATCCAAGCTTGTCTTAGAATTCCATCTTCCCTCTAGCGTCTTTAGTTCCCGGTAGTTAGTCCGTAGAAGAGCCCCGGGCTTTGATACCAATTGTAGAAGAAATGTGACCGCTAGAGGGGGGGTGAATAGCATCGTGCTAGTTGCGAGATGGAATTCGTTCGTGTTTGTCTACAAATTTCGTTAGCGCAGCGGAAATAGAAATAATAGCAATAACGAAACAATACAAACACAATTACACAAGTATTTAACGTGGTTCAGAACTGAATAATTCATACTCCACGGATCAAGCTCTAAAGAACTCTAGCGATGCCACAAACACACCACTATGCAATAACTCCTTCTCGACACAAGTCGGAGGTGGAGAAACCTCTTACAATAGTTTACAACAGTAATACAAGTAAACAACAAGCAATTACAAGTGAATACAACAAAAGAAAGCGAAGAAAACTTTACACAAATCTTTTGGAAGCTTGCTTGTTGATTGCCTTGGACTAGCAGTTGAAGGCCCTGATTTGCAGCAGCAAATCGCTTCAAAACATCCAAGAAAACAGGTGGTGATTTCCTCCTCCACGAGCTCCATTTAAAGCTACAACCTGGGCTAAAAATTGCCGATCAGTCGATTGCTCAGGACCATCAGTCTACTGATGCCATTGTTGTCATGAGACAACGACTAGATCTACACTGGAAAGATCCAACAGATCCATCATCACCAATCGATCATACCCGCTTGATCGGTGATAGAGTTTCACTCATCGCTAGCCCCGCAGCTTGAGTCTCGATTTCATTCTCGTGCTCGAATTCTCGAGCACCACGAATGATCACAAGATCAATCGATCGCTGGCAATCACCGCCGCACCTCTGCACGGTCATCGAGGCCAATTCCCACAGTCAAACCCTAGTTGACTCACGCCAGTCGACTGTCACATGACACCAGTCGACTAGCACACCTCAAACATGAGATTTTAACCCAAGTATGGTTCCCCCATACTTGCTAGACCACCCTTAGCCTAGATCTAAGCCTTCTAGCCACCTCCGTCAGCCTCATGCCTCTCGGATCCCTCCAAGTCATCTATTGTTGGTGCAATCGGCCCAGGTCACGATTGACCAGGACTCGAGTTTGACTCGAGTGATGTTTTGATGTTTCGACAAAAACATATGACAATGTAATTATCATTTGGTAAAGTCCAAGTCTTGAGTACTTGGCATGGAAAGTCCAAGTGGGACACTTGGCATATGAAAAGTCCAAGCATGGGTCTTGGCATGAAAAGTCCAACATGGGTTGGCAAGGGAAAGTCCAAGCATGGGTCTTGGCAAGGTAATGTCCAAGTCTTGAGTACTTGGCATGGAAAGTCCAACATGGGTTGGCAAGAGAAAGTCCAAGGGGATTGATATTGGCGGCGTAAAGTCCAAGCGGGAGTCTTGGCAGCATAAGTCCAATGGTTGGCGGCGTAAAGTCCAAGCAGAGTCTTGGCGGCGTAAGTCCAATGTGCCTTGGCGGTGTAGACACCGTTAGCATGACATAGCCGATGGAAGCACTTGAAAGCTAGCGCGATGGATGAACAAGTCATGGATGACTTGGAGGGATCCGAGAGGCGTGAGGCTGATGGAGGTGGCTAGAAGGCTTAGGTCTAGGCTAAGGGTGGTCTAGCAAGTATGGGGGAACCATACTTGGGTTAAAACCTCATGTTGTCAACTAGGGTTTGAGTTGAGCGATCGTGATGGCTCGAGTAATCGTGATCGATGGTAATCGGGACCGGTGCTCGAGAAATCGGCCACAGAATGGAGTCGAGACTCGACTGGTCGAGTGAAGGCTCCATCAGTCGACTGATGGTCATGATCAGTCCACTGATGAAGGTTCTGTTGGACTTATCCAGCGTGGATCTAGCCGTTGTCTAACGACAACAGTGGCATCAGTCGACTGATGGTCCCTATCAGTCGACTGATCGACTTTTTCCAGCACAGGTTGAAGCTATATATGGAGCTCGTGATGGAGGAAAAACAAAGTTTTCTTTGAGGCGATTTGGGGCGATTTGCTGTTGCAAATCAGGGTCTCCAAGTTGATATCAAGCAACCAAGTGATCAAGCATTCAAAGAGCATTTGTAAAGTGTTTTCTTTACTTGTATTGCTTTGTATTTCATTATATTACTTGTATTCATCTTGTATCACTGTTGTATACATTGTACGAGGTTTCTCCACCTCCGGATTGTTCTGAGAAGGAGTTATTACATAGTGGTGTGCTTGTGGCATCGCTAGGGCTCGTTTGAGCCCGATCCGTGGAGTAGGAACCGTGCGGTTCCGAACCACGTTACATACTCGTGTTCGTGTGTAATTGTCTATTTCATTATTGTATTATTTCTATTTCCGCTGTGCACTAACGAAATTGTAGACACGAACGAGATCGAATTTCATCTACGCTATTCACCCCCCTCTAGCCGTTCCAATATTCCTAACAAGTGGTATCAGAGCCCGGGGCTCTTCTACGGATTAACAACCCGGAGTCAAGAAGCTAGAGGGAAGAATATGGATTTCCAAGAAAAATTGGGTGACGACGTCAACATTCCACCTTCCTTCAACCGCGAACATTTCGCATATTGGAAAGGTAGGATGGAATATTTTCTAATGACGAATATAGAAAATTGGTTTGCCGTGACTATAGGATTTGATGCTCCGAGAGGAGAAAACGACGAAATCCTCAAGATGAAGAGATGGACCGAGGAGCAACGGGAAAAATTCAAGACAACCATTAAGGTAACAAAAATGTTGATTGATTTGATACCTAACGATATTTTGTCCAGATTAGGAAGCTATAGGGATGCCAAGGAGTTGTGGAACAAGTTGATCAAGTTCCACGACAATCCCGAATCGGTCCAAGAAGACTTGGAAGAGGAGGAGACTGAAGAAGAATCATCATCATCCTCACAAGAAAGTGAGGAGTCAACTTCCGGGTCGGAAGAGGTGGAGGAAGTGGAAGAAGCATCCACCTCAAGGATTGAGGGGGAGGAGAGAACCTTCATACCGGAACATCGAGAAGAAGAAGCTTCGACATCCGGTTAAGATGAAGAAGCTCAAAGTCCAATTCCGGTCTCCACCACCATCGGTAACTCAAACACCTCAATTCAAAATAAAAATAACATTATGTGTTTTGAGTGTAGGAAATTTGGGCATTATAAGAGTAAGTGCCCAAAGAAAGTCAAGAAAGCTCCTCCGGCGCCTAAAAGTCAACAAAAGTCAACGGACGCCGGTTCCCAAAATATCAAGAGCAAGGAGCACATCATATGCTTCAAATGCAATGCAAAAGGATATTATAGGAATCAATGCCCTAGGGGAAGCAAAAAGACCAAAAAAGGAGCATCACAAGTAGGGGGAGCCTCCAAGGCAAACCCTAAGGTAAAATTTATTAATGCACCTTCAATTTCTAGGGATAAGAAGCATGCTAGGAATAATTTTAATAGTCTTGCTATTGGGCATGAAAAGCATGCTAGAAATAATAGATATATTTGCCTAGGAGCTAAGAGTGTTCACTTAGGAAATAAGAAGAAATTTGGGACTAATGTCCCTAAAAATATATTACCTAAGGAAAGCATTAAGAAAATAGGAGAACATCTAGGCTTTAATGCTAAGAAATCTAGACATATGCCTAGAAATAAAAATATCTCAAGAGAAAATGAAAAATCAAAAATTGAGATATTAGAAAAGGAAAATCAAGCCTTGAGATCAAGGCTTGAAAAACTTGAAAAGACCCTTAAGGATATACAAAACCAATTTAAAGGGTCTAATGGTCAAAGTCAAGGACCTAAGAATCAAAAGTCAACCAAAGGCAAGCAAGGTTTGGGTCACAAACCTAAGCCTAAGGTGGCTTACCATAGTGTTCCATTTGATTATTGGACACAAACTAGGTCTAGGAAGACCAAGGTCAATAGGGAAGTCATCCCTAGAGTTGACCAAAGGGTGTGCCTAGTGGCTAGGGTTTCTAGGAAACCTAGGGTGGCCACTAAGAAGGTTGCAAGGGGAGTTACCCCTAGAGTCAACCTAGGTAAGACCCAAATGACCAAGGCTAATAAGTCTAGGAGGGTCATTAGGAAGGTATCTAGGGAGGTTATCTCTAAGGAGTACCAAATTAACCCTAGGAGCTCAAATCGGTTTTGGGTTCCTAAGAGCGTGATTGATGCACGCTAGATGGGTTAGGGTGTGCCAACCTTAAATGGATGGGTAGTTAACTCAACCATGGCAAAGGTGACATGTTAGGTCATTTTCAAGGCTATGGTTACCTTGGAAATACATTTGAGTCTTAATCCTAAAAGTTTTAGGATGTGCCAATATTACTTGAGAAGTTTGATAAAATGATCAAAATTGACACAATTTAGGTTTAGAGGTTAGTGTGCCATTTTGGGTTTTTGGCACACTTGGGAGAAAAATAGAAATATGGCAAAATATAATTAATTATATGAAATGACAATTAATATTAAAATTTAGGTATTACTATACCTATATATTCTATATGCCATGCTTTGTTTGTCATATAATATGCCATGACATCATGCTTATTTTTAATCATTCTATATGTCATGTACATGTTTAGGATTAAGGATTAAATGTCATGTGTTTTTAGATTTCATATTATGCCATGACATCATGATTATGAGCATGTGTTTATCTATATCATCTCTAATGCCATAATCACTCATGCATTTAAGATAATTTGATTGAAATTGATTCAAGGACAATGGCATGACTTGGAGTCCCATTTATAAGGGAATCAAGTAGGGTTGCCTTAGAAAAATGCATGAAACCCTAGATTAAATGAACCAAAACTCACATCTCACATCCAATTGACATGTATGTGTATTTATACACCCTAGATACATGTGAGATGCTAGGATATTAGTTAAGTTCAAGGTGCATAGTTTTTGCATCTAGTTGAACCCAAACTCATCTTAACTCAACATGTGGATCATTGGGAAAGCTTGTGTACAAGTCATGTACATTGAGCCCAAGGAATATGATCCAAAATAAGGTTTTGAAAACATTTTAAAATTATTTTGAAAAACCTTGGTGAAGTCTATCTTTTGATAGCAATCACCATTGATGAGATTGATACAAAGTGAGCTTAAACTTTAAAGCCTTTAGTCACTTTTGGATTTTGTATCAATTTCTCTATTTTATGGGTAAAATATTTTTCAAACATTTTTCACTGATTGTATGTGTTATAAGTAATATACGTATCAAGTTTCGTGATTTTTTGATTTACGTAGAATTACTTATGAATTTCCAAAAGTTGAGTCTGATCTCTGAAAATCAGGTTTTGATTATCGATCCGCCACTCTGATCTGATCGTGATGGGCAGCGTTTGGACTCGATGCGCTGTATCACTCATGTGCCTCGTGCAGTTGATCGATGGACACATCGATCCGGTATCTGACAGAGTCGACTGATAGCCTGATTTCGGGGTTACCAAAGGTGTTTAACCCGATTTCAGCTACGGTTATGGTCCCTAATCACTCCTAACCCTAGGATATGCTTTGGGAAGCATTATAAAGGGTGAAAATCCATTGGATATGGATTAGGAGAAGTGTTTAGGGTTTGTATCAATTTTAAGGTGTTGGAAAGTTCAATATTGAATTTCTAACCTTAATTTTGATGGTTTAGAGTTCCTATTGGCTTAGGGACTTCCCAAGGACATTGTTGGTGCAATGGTCAAAGGGGGAGCAAGCCTTTAGGGGGAGGTATCCATCTTGGGATGATGGATGTGTTTTTCTCCTTGAAGAGGAGAAGTTATTGGGAGAATATGACATCAATTGGGAAATTGATGGGACTTTTGAGAGACCCAATTTGGAAATTGAGAGAATAAATGGGATTGCCTCTCTTGAGTGATATTGGATTTATCACTAGGAAGATGGTAGGCATCCTAAGTATTGTTGGACCAAGGGGGAGATTGTAAGATCTCATTGGGACATGAGACATTGACCCTCTTGGGGAGAAAATCTTTTTGATGTTAGTCAAAAAGGGGGAGAATATTTGGGGGAGAACATTTGGAGAATGTTTATCAATTTGGGATAATTGGCAAGGGATTTGAGTTAGCGTTCTAACTCAATAATTTGTTTGGTTTTTGTCAAACATCAAAAAGGGGGAGATTGTTGGTGCAATCGGCCCAGGTCACGATTGACCAGGACTCGAGTTTGACTCGAGTGATGTTTTGATGTTTCGACAAAAACATATGACAGTGTAATTGTCATTTGGTAAAGTCTAAGTCTTGAGTACTTGGCATGGAAAGTCCAAGTGGGACACTTGGCACATGAAAAGTCCAAGCATGGGTCTTGGCATGAAAAGTCCAACATGGGTTGGCAAGGGAAAGTCCAAGCATGGGTCTTGGCAAGGTAAAGTCCAAGTCTTGAGTACTTGGCATGGAAAGTCCAACATGGGTTGGCAAGAGAAAGTCCAAGGGGATTGATATTGGCGGCGTAAAGTCCAAGCGGGAGTCTTGGCAGCATAAGTCCAATGGTTGGCGGCGTAAAGTCCAAGCGGAGTCTTGGCGGCGTAAGTCCAATGTGCCTTGGCGATGTAGACACCGTTAGCATGACATAGCCGATGGAAGCACCTGAAGGCTAGCGCGATGGATGAACAAGTCATGGATGACTTGGAGGGATCCGAGAGGCGTGAGGCTGATGGAGGTGGCTAGAAGGCTTAGGTCTAGGCTAAGGGTGGTCTAGCAAGTATGGGGGAACCATACTTGGGTTAAAACCTCATGTTTGAGGTGTGTCAGTCGACTGGTGTCATGTGGCAGTCGACTGGACCGAGTCAACTAGGGTTTCGATCGGGTTATGGCCTAGCGATCATTTGCCGAGTTAGGCGGTCGGTCGATGGCTCGAGCATGATCGATCGTAATGTCGCGGTGCTCGAAATCGGCCCCAGAATGGAGTCGAGACTCGACTGGTCGAGTGAAGGCTCCATCAGTCGACTGATGATGGATCCGTTGGACTTATCCAGCGTGGATCTAGCCGTTGTCTCACGACATGATGGCATCACGACCGGTCGATGGTCCCTATCGATCATCGATCGACTTTTTCCAGCACAGGTTGAAGCTATATATGGAGCTCGTGATGGAGGAAAAACAAAGTTTTCTTTGAGGCGATTTGGGGCGATTTACTGTTGCAAATCAGGGTCTCCAAGTTGATATCAAGCAACCAAGTGATCAAGCATTCAAAGAGCATTTGTAAAGTGTTTTCTTTACTTGTATTGCTTTGTATTTCATTATATTGCTTGTATTCATCTTGTATCACTGTTGTATACATTGTACAAGGTTTCTCCACCTCCGGATTGTTCCGAGAAGGAGTTATTACATAGTGGTGTGCTTGTGGCATCGCTAGGGCTCGTTTAAGCCCGATCCGTGGAGTAGGAACCGTGCGGTTCCGAATCACGTTACATACTCGTGTTCGTGTGTAATTGTCTATTTCGTTATTGTATTATTTCTATTTCCGCTGCGCACTAACGAAATTGTAGACACGAACGAGATCGAATTTCATCTACGCTATTCACCCCCCCTCTAGCCGTTCCAATATTCCTAACATCTATGACTTGTTCATCCATTGTGCTAGCCTTCAGGTGCTTCCATCGGCTATGTCATGCTAACGGTGTCTACACCGCCAAGGCACATTGGACTTACGCTACCAAGACTCTGCTTGAACTTTATGCCGCCAACCATTGGACTTATGCTGCCAAGACTCCCGATTGGACTTTACGCCGCCAATATCAAACCCCTTGGACTTCTCAAATGCCAAGACTCAAGCTTGGACTTTCCCTTGCCAACCCATGTTGGACTTTCCATGCCAAGACCCATGCTTGGACTTTTCCTTGCCAAGACCCATGCTTGGACTTTACATGCCAAGTACTCAAGACTTGGACTTTCCATGACATGGTCAACTCCAGTCAACTATCAAAATCCCCCTCGAGTCAAACTCGAGTCTGGTCAATCATGACCCGGGTCGATTACACAAACAATCTTCCCAAAATATTATCAGACATCAATGTCAAACATCAATGTCAAACTTCCATGTCCAACACTTCCATGTCAAACATCAAAACATACCACTTCCATGTCAAACATCAAAACATCACTCGAGTCATACTTGAGTCCGGTCGATTGTGACCTGGGTCGATTGCAACAACATAAGTCTCTTCAACACCTTAGTTCCAAACAGGTAGAAAATTCGTGCTGCATCAGTTGGCGCTGTCTGTGGGAAAAATTTTGTTGGACAAGACATGAAGATGCATTCACAAGAGATCCCTCCTCCTGCGACTTCCTTGGCGAAGGAAACCTCCATTACCTTGTTGCTGCCCCAGCTGAAAGCTCTGATAGATAAGGCAGCCTCTAAAACTTTGGTGAGAGAATGATGAAGGATGGGATATCTCCATCCTTATTCTGGTGAACCCTCTTAGAGAGAGCCCCCACTTAAAGGACGCTCTCACATCCCTTCACCAGGTCCTCAAGAAATAAAGGTGTTGCTTGGAGAAGGACTAGCAGGGGGAGCATATCAACACCCTTTCCTTGTACCGCCGATGAGATGAGAGGACTAGGGAGAAAGTCATTCTACAGAGGCTCCAGAACCTTATGAGCCTTGTCCCTTTACGGCGAATATCGTCCTAGAACCACCACCAACCTACTATCGCAATCTGCAGGTGGGGATTACAATGGCAGTTCTGATTTAGAGGAGTATTTGTCCCAATTTGAAGGTGCAACCTCCCTCCATTGCTACACTGATGCTCTCAAATGTTGATCCTTCCACATCACCTTGAAGGTGTCTGCCCAGAGCTGGTTTAGATCTCTACCTCCTAGCTCTATTACATGGTTTGCATATTTAAAGGGAGCTTTTCTCAAACAATTTGCTAGTTGTAAAAAATATAAGCATGACACTTCCATTTTTCTTCACCTAAGGCAAGAGCCAGCTGAATCTTTAAAAAGTTATGTGCATCATTTTATCACTACTCCCCGGGAAATACCTTCAGCAACATCTGACTTCTTAAGACTCGTTATTCCTCATAGTCTGAAGGAAGGGTCTTTCCTCATCTCTCTGTTACGTAAGCCAGCTGCTAGTTATAAATAATTGCTTGGCCGTGTAGAAGAATATATCAATGAAGAAGAGGGGTTACAGGTAAGGAGAGCTAAGAAAAAGTCCACCTCCACCCCCAACAGAAAAGAACCCTCCCCCTACTTAGCAGGGACCTCCCAGAAGGGATTATGTTAGGACTTTTCTGCCTGAAGTGTCTTATCCTAGACCTCTCATGATAGAAGGTCACCCCACCCGCCTTTCCGAGTTATGACTGTTAAAGCTCTACCCTTTCCTTGGACCTGGAAGGAGCGGGAGATGAAAATATATGACCAGAATGGTGTTCTGCAATGCCCTATAGGGTATAGAGGAGTTCCTCGTAATCCTCCAACTCCTTATTTTTGTCAGTATCATATGTATTATAGGCATGTCAGTGATCATTGCTTCAAGTTACAGAGTGAATTGGAGTGTATTAGAGCCAGTCATCCACACTTACAACCACAGTTCAAGGGACATGCAAGGAGAGGATGTCGATTTAATGTTGCTCGTCCTGGGCCTTACAACAGAAGGCCTCAAGTCATTCCTCCACTAGGACAGGTACCACCCACTACTGAAGTTGTCCCTCATGAAGGATCAGCAAATGAAGGGACTTAGCCACTGCAAGTGATGCTCTCACTAGCTGGGTTATTAATGCTATTGTAGGAGGACCTACTGATGAAGATTCCAACATAGCTCAAAAATCTCACGCTCGCATGTTGGAGAGTTTAGCCATTGGAGAAGATCGAGCTACTCAAAATACACCTCGGATATATTTTAGACCTGAGGATCTCCAAGGTATTCTTTTGCCCCATATTGATGCTCTGGTAGTTAGGGGTTCGCTATCAAATTATGAGGCGGCTTGGGTCCTAGTGGACTTGGGGAGTTTTGTTAACATTCTCTTTTAGGGCGCTTTCAACCAAATGTAGCTCGGGAATGGTCAGTTGGAGCATATATCAACCCCTTTTATTTAGGTTTGCTAGGCATGCGGTACACCCTTCAGGGCAAATAACTCTGCCCCTTACTTTGGGGACAAGGTCGAGTCAAAAGACCAACATGACCTCCTTCCTAGTGGTGGATGTCCCTTCTACCTATAATGCTATTTTGGGTGTCATTTTTTATCAGCTTTTCAAGCGGTGGTTTCTCCATATCATCATAAGATAAAGTTTCCGGTGGGCCAACTCATTGGGGAGGTCCGAGGCGAATAGAAAATATTTTGGAGTTGTTATGTGCAAATGGTAAGGGACGACAAAAAAAAGGTTAAAGTAGAAGATCCCAAGGGGAAGGCCATTGTCGCTCTAGAAGCATATGTGATAGAGGAAACCCTGCCCAAGAAGGAGAAGCTAGAAGAAGGGGAGTCTGTAGAGATAACCCTGGGGAAAGTGACTCTGATAGCGCAGTAGTTGGAGGTAAAGGAAGAACTAATTGCTTATCTGTGAAGAAATAAAAATATCTTCTCCAAAGACGTGCATGATCAGACTGGAATTGATCCTTGAGTTATAGAGCACCATCTGAACACTATCCCTAGAATACGGCCCGTCCAGCAAAAGAGGCGACACTTCGGGTTGGAAAAGGACAAGGTTATCGCTGAAGAGGTGGATAAGTTACTGAAGGTCGGTCACATAGAAGAAATCTAATTCCTCGAGTGCGTATAAAATGTATTGTTGGTCCCTAAGCCCTCTGGGTAATGGAGAATGTGTATTGATTTTCGTAATTTAAATAAAGTCTATCTTAAAGATGGATACCCCTTGTCTCGTATTGATCAATTGATGGATTTTACTGTGGGATATGAAGTTGTATTGCTTATGGATTGTAAAATATGGAAAAAAAAATTTAAAATTTTTCATATGGATTAACCCTTTAATTAATTGGGTTTAATTAGTGGCTTAATTGGGCTAATAAGGTTGATTAGCTAGTTGGATTTAGTCCATTGGGCTGGAATTGGGCTGGAATTTGGGCTTGGGCTGTATTGGGCTTGGGCTGGTATTGGGCTTGAGCTGTATTGGGCTTGGGCTGGAAATGGGTTAAATCCGTTTGGATTGAACTTGGGTTGGACCTGAATCAGTTTGGGTTGGTCGAACGAGCTTTAAAGGGATCAAATGAACCGAGCGAGGCATCCATCGCGATCGCCCTCTTCTCGTTCGTTTCTTCACGATTTCGTCTCCGCGCAATCTCGGCCACGATCTCGCCGCGGCCCATGTGAGAGCAGCGGCGACGACGCCGCCTAACCGATCCTTGTCCTTCGAGGTCGTGATCCTTCGCGCGAGCGCCAAGCTACCATTTCTTTCAAACGCTGATCGCCACCGACGACACGAGATCGCTACCGAAGACCTCCGATCGCGGGTTTCCAATCAAGAGTTCCGGCGAAGAGTCTTTGCTGGGAGCCGAGGGGCGGCGGTGGAACTGCGTCGGGTCTCCGATCGTGAGTTGCATCTCACGAGTTCTGCCGAGATTTGGGCAGTGTTTGGAATTGGATTGCTCGATGAATAGGAGACGAGAAAGGGCCGCCGGAGATGATCTGATCGGTGAGTTTTGGGTAAGCACTGGTATCATCCTTTTTCCTTAAGGTAGTGTAGTGATCTGCGTTTGTGATTGGGGGATTTTTTTGGTTCGGAGAAGCAAGGGACAGGGAAGGAGCAACGTTGAAGGATCTACGGTATTGGTAGGTTTCGATTTTTCTTTTGTTTCCCCTGTGCTAGGTGAAATGTCTCTGTGTTTAGGATGTTTGTTGATGGACAGTGATCGGAACTCAGGATCTCGTCGGTGAAAAGGGGACGATGAAGGGGATGGCTGCCGGTAGTGATTTGGTTGGTAAGCCTTGATATCTCTTTCAGTTTCAATGATAAATTGTTGTTACAGTTTGATTTGGAGTGTTAGCTAATATTTTCGTTAGTGATCTTGGATTCATCGTAATGTGTTGGCTATCTTGTGCACATTTTTCAGATTATGTTCTGTTAATGGTTGTTTTGCGTTGAGTCTGAACTTGGCTTACAATCACCTTGCAAGCTAACGATCCTATATTTTGGTGTGTGTATGAGTTATGTGTAACATAGCTTCATGTGTTCAACCTCTGTTGATCTGAAAATGCAGGCTGCATTTGGGTGAACAAATAAGGGGAATGACAATGGAATTTGGTTTTGGATCGACCGAGAGTGGTGCTTTGCCCATTGTAGTTATGTGGACTAAAGGGGGGGGGGGAAGGTAAGCCTTGATTCTGAATGTTATGTTATAGGTTATGTTATAGTTGTGTAACAAATGTATAGGGCTTTGATTTAGGATTGTTGTTGCGATGTTATGGGTTGAATCGCAGTTTCTTTCGGGTGAGCAAGCAGGGAGAGATTTAAAGCAACATGAAGTAAGTATACATCTAAGTGATATAGATACTTACTGTATTTGTAGTTGATTGTGAATAGGATAGGAGTTATGGATTTGGTTAGCTTGATCTATAGCTAATTAACTGTTAATGTGCAGGTTTAGGATGCGAAGCAGGTCCACGACCATAGGGATTATTTCGAGCTTCGTATCAGGTGGGTAATATCTACCTGGTCCGGTAGTTTGATCAATTCTAGTGCATGATCTTGGATTTATGTTTATACCTGTTTACCTTAAATCCACTCTTATTTAATCATATGCTTGTACTGCCTTGACCTTTGAGATATATACTCTGTTACTCATTGATTATCTAGCATGGATAGGAACTATAAACCCTATTATGTATTAGCTGATAGATGTTCAGTAAGTACATGTATTTAGGGTTACCT
This sequence comes from Wurfbainia villosa, assembly GCA_025175895.1. Taxonomy (NCBI): domain Eukaryota; kingdom Viridiplantae; phylum Streptophyta; class Magnoliopsida; order Zingiberales; family Zingiberaceae; genus Wurfbainia; species Wurfbainia villosa. The sequence goes on from CM045996.1 coordinate 69,507,772, forward strand.
TTGTGACCTCAGATAGGGTTACTGTGTTACCTAATTAGAGTTAGGTGATGGATTGGATTATGGAGTCGATCGTTATATCATAACCGTATTAGTGGTGCATTTATGGTGGATCTAGTTGTCTGTGCATAGATAAGTGTATGGTTGTCAGTATGTGACCATGGACTAGAGGTCCTAGCGCGATGGTATATCCATTAAGGATTGTGTGCCTGTGTATGGTTATATGGACGGTCGATTGTATATCGCTACTGACTAGAGGTCTTAGCGTGGTTGACTGTCAGGTGTGTATGACTCTTTGTGTGATAGAGAGAGTCTTATGGATTGTAGTCCTTGCATGGTTGACTTTTGGTTGACTAGGTCTCCCCGTGGGTTAGGGAGTGTTGCGAGGAATTGTGTGTGAGCTATGCATCATTACATTTCATGCGCCGACGATCGGGTATGCCTTGTGGTTGAGACGAGTCGTCACCATCCCGCCTCCCGGCCACTCGTGTAGTGGTTGCAGGTTGAGGGCAGAGCATTGATGCGTGCCGCTTCTCGCCACTATGGATGGTGGTAGCCGGAGATGCGCACTTGGCCACCGTGCGGAGTGGTAGTTAGCGACTCACCCACTATAGAGTGGTCGTGTGATGTGCAATTGTCCTAGGTGCTGGCCATCTACTCATGGGTAGAGACGAGCAATGAGCCAGGAGGACCCCGTGTGGGTAGCATATAGCTCTATGGCGGGCTAGCTACTGTTTCATACTACACAACTCGGTCACTCGAGAGTGGTGGCGGCTGGAGTCGGGATAGTTGTCATGTCCGCCACCTAGGCCACACCGGGTCGTGGTAGCGAGTTCGCGCAGCATGACCATGCATATGCATTCGATATATGTATGCATGTATTTGATATATGTTTTACATATGCCTGTGAGATGCTGCATTTGATTGAGCTATGATTGTTGCACATGCTTGTTCATCATGATACATGTCATTTGCATTTTATTTACTGCTATGTGTTGAGCATGATACATGCGTTGATTCAGACTGTTATATGCATTTGATTAGCATCATGCCATTGTGTGGTACGGACCGGGTTATTATACAGGTGATCATATACTGTTCATATGTCTGAGTATTGGTCAGGTATGGGATTGACCTGGTACGTTATATGGTTCTGTTATAGTATACCTGTTCAGGATGATCTAGCATATGGCGTTACAGACCGTCGGGTACATTGGTACATTACTTTATGTTCAGTTGATCAGTTTAGTATATACCTTGAGTATGATTTTACTGTAGTTACTTGTTATTAGATTTGGATATGACTATATGTCTATTGGACTCATGCTGTATACCTGTAGATCTTCACATGTATACTTGTAGATCTATCCTTATATGTTGTTCATGCACTTTCTATATATTACCCCTGAGTTTATACTCACCACCCCGGGACCCTGGGTTTTCTGTCGCCCAGATAACAGGTAGAAGATTCCTTGGACGTTTGGAGCTCCGCCAGCTGATCCCATCTCACACCGAACATTTGGGGTTTTCCACGTATTTGCTTCCGCTGTTATTTTGTATTATGGCCATGTATAATCAGTGTTGTATCTGGCTGTGGATTTGTACGTTGTTATGTGTAGTATGTTAGAGTCGCACCGGTGCGCACCTCTTGTGTTGTTGTGGATATATTGTTTGGTATTGTCCATTTATATATTGTTGTTGTGGGCCTACGGGCCTTGTATTAACGATAGATGTCGTCCGCTTGCTTTTGACGGATATACTCTGGGCGTGACAATTTTATTGGTATCAGAGCCCTAGGTTGCGAAGTCCATTTTCGAATTTTATTTCGTTCGGACATCGAGTTTTGCTTTACTCGGTTTTGGTTTTGTGAGTTCTGGGATCTGGCTGTTGCGGACATCTTCGAGCTACAAGGATTAAGGTATGTTAATTGTTATTACATATCCTTCTATTGGTTATGCATTTAATTGCTTATAACATGGATGACTTGTAGGATATTGGTTAGTATTCGTAACCGTGGTTTTAGTTTGACCACGGGAAGGATATGTTGAGGTTATTAGATATGTACCTGCTATCGAAAAGGTAATTACCTTTGAGAGCCGACTGATACCGAGTCGGAAAGCAGGGGTTAGGTAGTCACATCTCTTGTGGAGATCAAGGATTACGGTCCTAAGATTTTCACTAATTATGTTAGTCAGATCATTACCTATGGGGTAATGAACTGCGCGAGTACATTATTGCTGATGTAGATAGTAGAGGATTAGTTTGGAGATATTCATAGAGATTTTGATCTCTGAGATGGTCGTTCTAGGTTGTATAACGTTGAAGGTACTTTTGAGTACTTAACTCGTGTTATACAGAGGAAGCTAAGTTAGCTGCATACCATTATCCGGATTTAGTCGGTACTTGGTGTAAGATATAGAAAGTAACCTACGGGAAATAATGTATCACTTGGTCATGGTTCAGTGATGTTGTGAGATAGTATTTCCCCACGTCATCTTCTTTGACTCATTGTCAGGGAATTCTTGGGCATCGAGTAGGGTGATCGTTTGGTTACGAAGGTACCATGCAGAGTCGTTAGACTCGCGAAGGTTACGACTATTTAATAGCCCAAGAATGTGATTGGGTTGGTTTTGGCCACCCACGGGTTGTCGGTTGACATCTTTATCAGGATGTTTGGATCTCCTACCAGATCCTACCGGAAGTGCATAGACCGAGTCATGTGTATAGAAATGACTCCGTAGCAAGTGTTTTAAAGAGTTGGAGATTTGATAAGCAGATATTGCGAGTCAAATTATTGGAATTCGAAACCTCCAAATGTTGGATAAAAGGAGCAAGATTAAAGTCGTAAGTCACGAGCGACTATTGGAGAGTTTTCCGATCTTAGAAGAGCGATTGTAGATTGTCAGCAGCTTCTCATGTTTATCAGCGAACTCAGAGGAAAGACTCCGAAAGGAGATTATGTGTGTGCAGTGCGGGTTACGATGAGACACAGAGTTAGATTATCCGATGGACCATTATATCTGTTTCTACTATAAGCAACCGGTATCTACGAGGAGAGTATGTACTTTGAAGACTCAGTGGAAGACTATGGATGATGCTTTCGAGCGGATGATCCACAACCTCGAAAGTTGAGATCATTACAGAAGATTAGGTTATCACATCAGCAGCGATCTACTACCCTAGATATAGTTGGAGTTCTTTGATACTTTCAACCGAGAGAAGCAAGTTACTCAAAGAAGACGCAAGACATCTCGAAGATTCGCATATCTGACAACAATCATTACCTTCCTGCATGACAACAATCAAGTACCTTCCTGCGTAGTTATGATTTGTTCAGAGGAGAGAGAGTATACGACGATGGTCGTATCTATCTATATTCTTCGCTCTTACCTTTCGCAGAGTTGGAGCGCATACGATGTTGACAATTCTTCAAGATTTTATAAATGGATGTGTATATTTTGCCAAGACAACAAAGGGTTATCATCTCCGCTTGTTTTGATTTGTACCTCCGTTTTCAGCAGTTGATTTCATTTCCTCCATGGCAGATTTTTGTAGCTACTTGAGCTCAATCGTCCAGAACAGATGTTGGACAAGTTTACATAATTACTCGAGAAGAAGTATAGAAGACCGAAGGATAGGTCCTTCGGGGTATTACTTTAGGTTATACTATTTGCAGATGTATCGAGAGATACTGGTAGTTTACAGGTATCTTTGTCTAGAACGTTCTTGGATAGGGTTCGAAGGGTTCCTATCGACTAGTGGTTGGGGATTTTCTCTACCGTTTGGTGAGATGTTGATCGACAACCAAGACGTCAAGGGATACCCTTGACCTTTGCTAGACATACCTCTACTATAGACATATCCTTACGGATAGTTGGATTGTTGGAGCATTGGTATACTAGGACTCTCGGATGTACGTATAATCTGAGAGTATTCGGATATAGTTTTGGATGAACTCCCGGGCTTGCCACTGCATGGGCAAGTAGGAATATGCAATTGGAGGGTGATTTCGAGAATAGTCCTGATAATTGGGACCTCATACCGGGAGATGATTTTATGGGTATCAGTGTCGCTAAACACTATTGGAGATTTATCTGCCTAAGTGTTTCTTCTTGAAAATACTTGTAACTCTTTGTTAGAAGAGAGTCAGACCTTGAGTTATGCATCGATTATCGATGATGGAATGCAGTAGTTGTTGTGAATGAATATCCTTCGTTGGGGATAGATGATCTGTTTAGATCAGCTAAATGACACCTGTGTATATCCTAGGGTTGGCCTACGACTGGAGATTTGATATTGTAGTGACTTAGTGTCGTACAATTATCATTATCGGTGTGATGATTGAGATATCGTTAGCATAAAGTAAAAGGATGCAGGTGTATAGAGCTGATTGATAATGTTGTTAGACTTATCGACGATTTAGTCGTTCATGGATTTGGGGAATCAAGTACTCTTGGAGTATTTAAGATCGATTGTCATCATATCTGTGGAGGATATATTTATGGATATATTCCTAATCTTGAGGGAAGTTGTGGTTTCCCTAGATTGATTTGGGATTCACCATAAATGTGGATAGGATGTTCTAGCGATACTATACCATTGACTTGTTGGACCAAGAAGGTGATGGAAATCACCTGGTCGAAAGTTTGTGAAGCTAGGTTTCAGGGCCTAGACGGTGACTGACTCTCGTGTCAGTGTTAGTTAATTCGTCCGATATGGATGGAAGGGTATTGTACGTAGATGCATCATTTCAGGGATTAGGAGCGATCCTGATGCAGTTGAATGAGACGTATATTATGTGTATGCTGGTTGAGAAATCAGCGAGATTAGTCATTATAGTCTTCCAGTTACTTTCAGTTCTGGGTGATATAATGAATTTTGGAACAGTAGATTGGTTTCTCTTGTGAGAAAGTAATTCTCCGTTTCCGAGGAGAATGGTGGGTTACAGAGTTGTATTTCGATTTAGGAAGAGTTGTTTCAGGAGGCTCTTCATTCGAGAGTGAAGATTTATTCGAAGTGTATCCGAAAATAGTGAGTTTGAGACGTCCTTTATGGTGGAACGTCAGGTGGAACACGGTTGATTGCGTAGTTTGGTGTTGAGTATGCCAACAAGCAAAGGTGGAATATTGTGATCGGTAGGGTTTCGTACCGTGATGAAGTGAGAGCCTAGTACGTTAGACTGTGTTGGGAGATTATCTAGAATTCGGAAAGGACTTGATCGGATTTGGGTAGTCGATGATCAATTAGCTAGGTCCGCTCATTTTTCTTCCGAGCTGTAAGATGGACTCCATTGGATCGCTTGATGGAATTATATCCATGGAGTAACCTTGAGTATCATTTCTGATAGTGATTCATGATTTACCTTACGATTCTGGTAAAGTCTTCCATTGGTTACGGGTATAGAGCTCCACTATAGTACAGTTATTTACCTTTTATTAGGTCGGTTGAGAGTGTATATAAGAGCTGGAATATAATATTCGAGCTCAATACCCCACTTAGTCACTTGAGGTGTGACTTTTCTCCGGATACTTGAGATGATTATTTTGACATATCGTATAAGTATATAAGTCAGAAATTTGGGGACCAAATTTTTATAAGAGGGGGAGAATGTAAAATATGGAAAAAAAAATTAAAATTTTTCATATGGATTAACCCTTTAATTAATTGGGTTTAATTAGTGGCTTAATTGGGCTAATAAGGTTGATTAGCTAGTTGGATTTAGTCCATTGGGCTGGAATTTGGGCTTGGGCTGTATTGGGCTTGGGCTGGTATTGGGCTTGAGCTGTATTGGGCTTGGGCTGGAAATGGGTTAAATCCGTTTGGATTGAACTTGGGTTGGACCTGAATCAGTTTGGGTTGGTCGAACGAGCTTTAAAGGGATCAAATGAACCGAGCGAGGCATCCATCGCGATCGCCCTCTTCTCGTTCGTTTCTTCACGATTTCGTCTCCGCGCAATCTCGGCGGCTGATCTCAGTTCGTCGGCGTCCATGTGAGAGCAGCTCGGCGACGGCGCCGCCCCAACTGATCCTTGTCCTTCGAGGTCAGTGATCCTTCGCGCGAGCACCGTTACCATTTCCTCTTTCAAAGCGCGGCCCGCCTCATTGGAAGACCTCCGATCGCGGGTTTCCAATCAAGAGTTCCGGCGAAGAGTCTTTGCTGGGAGCCGAGGGGCGGCGGTGGAACTGCGCCGGGTCTCCGATCGTGAGTTGCATCTCACGAGTTCTGCCGAGATTTGGGCAGTGTTTGGAATTGGATTGCTCGATGAATAGGAGACGAGAAAGGGCCGCCGGAGATGATCTGATCGGTGAGTTTTGGGTAAGCACTGGTATCATCCTTTTTCCTTAAGGTAGTGTAGTGATCTGCGTTTGTGATTGGGGGATTTGTTTGGTTCGGAGAAGCAGGGGACAGGGAAGGAGCAACGTTGAAGGATCTACGGTATTGGTAGGTTTCGATTTTTCTTTTGTTTCCCCTGTGCTAGGTGAAATGTCTCTGTGTTTAGGATGTTTGTTGATGGACAGTGATCGGAACTCAGGATCTCGTCGGTGAACAGGGGACGATGAAGGGGATGGCTGCCGGTAGTGATTTGGTTGGTAAGCCTTGATATCTCTTTCAGTTTCAATGATAAATTGTTGTTACAGTTTGATTTGGAGTGTTAGCTAATTGTTTCGTTAGGGATCTTGGATTCCTGGTAATGTGTTGGCTATCTTGTGCACATTTTTCAGATTATGTTCTGTTAATGGTTGTTTTGCGTTGAGTCTGAACTTGGCTTACAATCACCTTGCAAGCTAACGATCCTATATTTTGGTGTGTGTATGAGTTATGTGTAACATAGCTTCATGTGTTCAACCTCTGTTGATCTGAAAATGCAGGCTGCATTTGGGTGAACAAATAAGGGGAATGACAATGGAATTTGGTTTTGGATCGACCGAGAGTGGTGCTTTGCCCATTGTAGTTATGTGGACTAAAGGGGGGGGAAGGTAAGCCTTGATTCTGAATGTTATGTTATAGGTTATGTTATAGTTGTGTAACAAATGTATAGGGCTTTGATTTAGGATTGTTGTTGCGATGTTATGGGTTGAATCGCAGTTTCTTTCGGGTGAGCAAGCAGGGAGAGATTTAAAGCAACATGAAGTAAGTATACATCTAAGTGATATAGATACTTACTGTATTTGTAGTTGATTGTGAATAGGATAGGAGTTATGGATTTGGTTAGCTTGATCTATAGCTAATTAACTGTTAATGTGCAGGTTTGGGATGCGAAGCAGGTCCACGACCATAGGGATTATTTCGAGCTTCGTATCAGGTGGGTAATATCTACCTGGTCCGGTAGTTTGATCAATTCTAGTGCATAATCTTGGATTTATGTTTATACCTGTTTACCTTAAATCCACTCTTATTTAATCATATGCTTGTACTGCCTTGACCTTTGAGATATATACTCTGTTACTCATTGATTATCTAGCATGGATAGGAACTATAAAGCCTATTATATGTTCTATGTTTTGCATTGGATGTACATGTGGTTAGGTTACTTTGTGACCTCGTATAGTTACTGTGTTACCTAACTAGAGTTAGGTGATGGATTGGATTATGGAGTCGATCGTTATATCATAACCGTATTAGTGGTGCATTTATGGTGGATCTAGTTGTCTGTGCATAGATAAGTGTATGGTTGTCAATATGTGACCATGGACTAGAGGTCCTAGCGCGATGGTATATCCATTAAGGATTGTGTGCCTGTGTATGGTTATATGGACGGTCGATTATATATCGCTACTGACTAGAGGTCTTAGCGTGGTTGACTGTCAGGTGTGTATGACTCTTTGTGTGATAGAGAGAGTCTTATGGATTGTAGTCCTTGCATGGTTGACTTTTAGTTGACTAGGTCTCCCCGTGGGTTAGGAGTGAGCGAGGAATTGTGTGGAGCTATGCATCATTACATTTCATGCATGCCGACGACCGGGTATACCTTGTGGTTGAGACGAAGTCGTCACCATCCCGCCTCCCGCCACTGGGTAGTGGTAGCAGGTGGTTGAGGGCGAGCATTGCTGCGGCTGCTCGCCACTATGGATGGTGGTAGCCGGAGATGCGCACGCCACCGCGGAGTGGTAGTTAGCGACTCACCCACTATAGACGGTGGTCGGTGATGTGCGCTTGTCCCAGGTGCGCGCGCTCACTCATGGGTAGAGACGAGCGCAGCACAGGGACCCCGTGTAGCATATAGCTCTACGCGGGCTAGCCATCGTTCATACTACCCAACCCTGGCCACCGAGAGTGTGGTACCGAGTCGGATAGTTGTCATGTCCTGCCACCTAGGCCATACTGGGGTCATGGTAGCGAGTTGGGTGCGCAGACGTGACCATGCATATGCATTGCTGATATATATGTATGCATGTATTTGATATATGTTTTATATATGCCTGTGAGATGCTGTATTTGATTGAGCTATGATTGCACATGCTTGTTCATCATGATACATGCCATTTGCATTTTATTTACTGCTATGTGTTGAGCATGATACATGCGTTGATTCAGACAGTTATATGCATTTGATTAGCATCATGTCATTGTGTGGTACGGACCGGTTATTATACAGTGATCATATAACGCTCATATGTTGGAGTATTGGTCGTGCATGGGATTGACTCGCCGTACGCTATATGGTTCTGCTATAGTATACCGCTCGTGATGATCTAGCATATGGCGTTATTGCATCACGTTGGTACATTACTTTATGTTCAGTTGATCAGTTTAGTATATACCTTGAGTATGATTTTACTGTAGTTACTTGTTATTAGATTTGGATATGACTATATGTCTATTGGACTCATGTGGTATACCTGTAGTTCTTCACATGTATACTTGTAGATCTATCCTTATATGTTGTTCATGCACTTTCTATATATTACCCCTGAGTTTATACTCACCACCCCTGAACCCTGGGTTTTCTGTTGCCCAGATAACAGGTAGAAGATTCTTTGGACGTTTGGAGCTCCGCCAGTTGATCCCATCTCACACTGAACATTTGGGGTTTTCCACGTATTTGCTTCCGCTGTTATTTTGTATTATGGCCATGTATAATCAGTGTTGTATCTGGCTGTGGATTTGTACATTGTTGTGTGTAGTATGTTAGAGTCGCACCGGTGCGCACCTCTTGTGTTGTTGTGGATATATTGTTTGGTATTGTCCATTTATATATTGTTGTTGTGGGCCTACGAGCCTTGTATTAACCCGATATGTTGCCACGTACAGGGGAGATGCCGTCCGTTTTCTTTTCGGCACGGCATACTCTCGGGGCGTGACATGGATGCTTATCAAAGGTATCATCAAATCCCATTTGCTTAGGAAGACAGAAGGAGGGTCAACTTTGTGACGTCTGGAGGGTTGTACATATATGTAGTGATGCCCTTCAGGCTAAAAAATGCAGGATCCACTTATCAAAGGTTAATGGACAAGATATTCGCTGGACAGAAGGGCAGGAATGTGGAGGCATACGTTGATGACAATTTGATAAAGTCACGACTCACTCAGAGTTTGGTACAAGATCTGGAGGAATCCTTTGCTACCCTCAAATGCTACAACATGAAGCTGAATCCAAAGAAGTATTTGTTTGGGGTAAAAAGTGGAAAGTTCTTGGGATATATCGTGACAGAAAAGGGATTACAGGCTAACTCGAAAAAAGTTCAAGCCTTGTGTAATATGAAGTCACCCACCAACTTGCGAGAAATCCAGAAGTTGGTAGGGAGGATTATTTCATTGTCTCAGTTTATCGCCAGGTTGGCAGATCGAGGGTTCTTTTTTTCAGATTTTGAGGAAGACCACTCGGTTTCAATGGGATGAGTAGTGTGAGAAAGCCTTCCTAGATTTAAAGAAGTACCTAGCGGGGCTCCCGTTACTAGCTAAGCCTATCTCGGAAGAACCGTTGTGGGTATACCTAGTTGTATCTGAGGGAGCAATCAATTCTGTTTTATTGAGGCAAGAAGGTGCACAACAATAACCTCTTTATTATACAAGTCACATATTAAAGGGGGTCGAGTTGATATATACTGAATTAGAGAAGTTGACATATATACTAATCCTGACTGCCCACAAGTTGAGGCTATATTTCCTGGCTCACCAGGTGAATGTGCTGACAAATAGTGAATTGGGTCGGGTAGTTACTAAACCAAATTCTTTGGGGAGCTTAGCCAAGTGGGTTGTGGAGCTAAGTGAGTATAACATTCACTATCATCCTCGAACTACAATCAAGGCTCAGTCACTAGATGATTTCCTAGCCGAGGTACCAATGGGTGTGGAGAATAGTTCGACAAAAAAAAAAGGGGAGGAGAGTGTATGGAACATTTTTATGGATGGATCTACAGGGGCGGGAGGAAGTGGAATCGAAGTAGTACTTATATCTCTGTCAGATTAGGAGACTCGTATAACCATTTGGTTAGGATATAAAACATCTAACAATGAGGCAGAGTATGAAACTATTCTGGCTGGATTACAAGTAGCTCGGGCAGTGGGGGCCACTTCGCTCATAATACATTCGGATTCACAATTGGTTGTGTTGCAGTTCAAGGGTGCTTTTTCCATTCGGGAGGATAGGTTGCTGAAATATTTCGCGGCTTTTGAAAAAGAAAAAACTCATTTTTGGGAGGTAACCCTACAACAAATCCCAAGAGAGGAGAATAGAAAGGAGAATGAATTAGCTCGGCTAGCTAGTGCCTTAAATGAATGCAGGCCTCAGGATTCTATATGTATAGAAGTCCCTCATTCTTTGGTGGTGCATAATGTGAAAGAAGTAGTGCAGAAAGGTAATGGTACATCCGACTGGAGAATTGACATTATGGCTTATCTGTAGCATGGGAATGTCCCAGTCGAGGGTAGAGCAGCAGAAGATTTGTTGAGAAGAGTGAAGCAGTTTGTAATTATTGATGGAACTCTATACAAGACGTCTTTTAGCCGACCTCTATTGAGGTGTCTCGGGAAAGAAGACGCTGAGTGGATACTTAAGGAAATACATGAAGGATGTTGTAGCAATTATTTGGGAGGAAGGACTCTGACTCGGAAAGTGTTGTTAGCTGGATACTTTTGGCCAACTCTTCAGCAAGATGTAGCATGCCTAGTGCAGACTTGTCCAACCTGTCAAAAGCATAGAAACAGGTTAGAGCGACCCGCTGAGTTGATGAAGGTTGCAGTTGCTTCTTGTCCCTTTAACTAGTGGGGGAAGAACATAGTTTGTTCAATGGGCCTACAACCCTTTTATAGAAGAAATTCTTGCTGGTAGCTATGGATTACTTTTTAAAATGGATGGAAGTTGAACCCTTATCTAAGATCACAGAGAGTGCAGTGATACAATTCCTTTGGAAGAATATTATTTATCGATATGGAGTTCTTCGAAAGTTGGTCAGTGACAATGGACGTCAGTTCCAGGGCCGAAAAATTAGGGAGTGGTGTCAGAATCTCAATATTCAATAGGCCTTTACTTTGGTAGCTCATCCTCAGGCTAATGGTCAGGTGGAAGTTGTTAACAGAATTCTCATTTAAGGGTTAAAAACTAAGTTAGTGACCAAGCATGAAAATTGGGTGGACGAGTTGCCTGGGATACTATGTGCCTATCGAACCACACCCAAAACGACTATTGTAGAAATCCCATTCAGTCTAGTGTATGGAACTGAAGTAATCATCCCAGTAGAAGCCATTTTGAACAGTACCCGAGTTCAAGCTTATGACCTGGAGCAAAATCAAATCTTGAGAGCTATTGAGCTAGATTTGTTGAAAGAGAGGCGAGAACAGGCTCGGATCCGAACTGAAGCATATAAGCGAAAAATTTAACAAGTCTTCAATAAGAAGGTCAAGGAGGTTTCAAGAAGGCGACCTAGTTTTACGCAAAGTCAATCCTGCAAGAGATCTTGAAAAGCTATCCCCTAATTAGGAAGGACTATACATAGTAACTCACCGAGTTGCTAGATCGACGTATTACTAAGAGATGCTGAGGGCAAGGAATTGCCTAGGCCCTAGAATACTGTGCATTTAAAATATTTTCATACAATGTAATCGAGAGACATTAATGAGAGGAGTTATCTTTTATATGTTTGCTATTAATCACAAAAAGGAGGAATGTAGCTTGAATACAGTTTCATATCATCGCAGTAAGTAATTGTTTACAATCATAAAGAGGGGAAAAGCCAAAAAATTATAGCCTAAAATGTTCAGGAGAGTAGCGTCTGAAGCCAATCTCCCAATTTAGGAAAGGAGTTGGTTGTTGCACTGGAGGAAATTCTTGAGCAACATACTATCGAATTAATTTGTTGAAACCATCTTTGAACTTGGCTTGCATCAAAGGTTTCAGATGCTCTTGGCGGTGTCTATCAGCAGCATATACATCATGACAAAATTTTATACATCGTTCGTGGTGCTCCAAAAAATCTTGTTGAATTCGACGGTATTGGCGTGATGTCTGAGCAATAGTATCAGTGAGGATGTACATGCCCTGAGATTGGAAAGCATAGTCTTGTTGCATGACCTTTGAAATATCCATTAGATCTTTGCACATTGAAGCTGAAATCTCTCCAACCGCTATAGTATGTGCTCTGGTCCAGTCAACTTCATACCTCACTTGCTGCAAGGAAGCTTCATGTTGATATACTTGAGAAAGGGTTTGGTTTCTCTCTGATAGCAAAACTGAATTTTGGTAGATTTCCTTACTTGAGCTTGTAAGCTAGCTATGGTGTCGGTATCCTTCTTGTGTTGTGATTGGGCTTCTGCTAGCTGAGCCCGACATAAAGCTAACTCTTGGAGCAAGGAATTTTCCCTTTGCTAAAATTTTGCTTGGGTTGCTGAGCCAGTGAGGGATTGTTGTGAGGATTGTCGTTGAAGTTGCATCTGATAGTGAGAGAGTGAGTGTTTCAGCTCTTGGTAGTTTGTCATGGCTTGCATACAGTGAGTTGGAAGCTGGAGGTATTCCTAAAGGCAAGCATCAAAATGAGGTAAAAAACTTACCAATTCCAAAGCATGTTGTAAGCCTTCCATCCGTGGTAATAGTTCGTCTTGATGGAGAATGCATAAGTCTCTCTCGGAAAGTGAAGAAGAAAGAGACAGGAGAAAGGGGGTCGATGCATATGATATTATGACAAATGAAGAAGCAACTGCCCCTATATGAAAGAAAGAAGAGGTCTCAAAATGAAGAGGAGGGATGTTCTGAGGGAAGGCAGTAGAAAGGGGATTGTGAGCAAAATTAGATGAAGAAGGGAGGGACAATGGCACTGACCTTGGAGGACTTATGGATGTAGTATGTTCAGATTGAACTGTGTTCATATTTGGGGAGGAAGGGCAAGGTGACAGGTTGGAGTTTGGGGTTGAAGAAGAAGAGCAGGTATACTCTGAAGATAGAGGGGAAGTAGGAAGAGGGGAATTTGGTCGTGAGGGTGATATGGACATTGGGGTGAAGGCTACGGTGAAAGGCATGAAGGTAGCTGGAGGGGATGCGATGATTGGAAGCACCCCTTCAGCCAAGGAAGGGGCACTAGAGGGGGAGTTGGGGTTGGACCATTGACGGAGGTCGTTAAAGATAGTGGGAGGATTGGCAGAGAGAAGGGTATCTAAAGGGGAAGGTAATGGTTCCAGTGGGGTGATGAAATGGAAGATGAGGGGGGTATGACGGGAGTCGATTCAGTATCTGTAAGTGAAGTAAGAGAAGAAGAGGGGCGAATGTCAGTGACATCTTCTTCCTGAATTCTCCGGCGAGCAGCTCCTCGCAGGATAATTTTGATATTTAGGAATGTCAGAGATGATACAGGGCCATATAGAAGCGGGGGTGAAAAAGAGGGAAGGCTAGGGTTTAGTGGTGGTATAGTAGGGAGAGAAGAAGATGGCAATACCTGAGGAAGATTGGTAGAAGACTGTGGGGCAATTGAAGAAGATGTCGTTAATGGAGAGGAAGAAGATGGCAATACCTGAGGAAGAGGGAAGGCTAGGGTTTAGTGGTGGTATAGTAGGGAGAGAAGAAGATGGCAATACCTGAGGAAGATTGGTAGAAGACTGTGGGGCAATTGAAGAAGATGTCGTTAATGGAGAGGAAGGCGATGTTAAGAAGGAGGCGATGGAAGGGGGCTCAATGAGAGCCAAAGCAGCTGGCGGTGGTGCGAAGTTGGTAGGCATCTGAATGGAGTCCATATATTCCTCTCGCAGTTGTTGAAGGGCCACATTTTTTATGCGAGCTTTCATTTTGTGAGAAGGAAGGAAGGGTCGGGGGAAATGCAAGGGGAAAGGAGAATTTCCGTGCTAAATAGAAGTAATTGGAAGGGTTTTGAAGGCAGGAAGAGCGGAGGATGAAGAAGGGGAAGGCAAGGAGTCGAATTTGAAGGATGGTAGTGTATTTTTGTTAGGTAAGGTAATTGGGCATGTGGGTAAGGATATGGGACCTAAAGAAGGTTTAGGCGTGATTTATTGGTGGGTTGAGCCTTTATTTATTTTTATAGCTCGGCTTTAGCCGAAGCTCTTATCTCAGTGCGGTGGTGGATGGGAGGAGTTTGGTTTAAGATAGATACACTATGGAAGATGACAGAAGTAAAAAATCATTCCGATCTGATAAGACAAGGTCTTAGGTCAGATCATCACTATTTTTACATCTTGACGATAGCTGAAGCTCTTATCCTCGTGCGGTTGCGGATCAGAGGAGTAGGGTTCAAGGTAGATTCACTATGGAAGATGACGGAAGTAAAAAAAATCATTCTGATCTGACAAGGCAAGGCCTTAGGTCAGATTGTCACTATTTTTATAGTTCAGCGATAGCTGAAACTCTTATCCTCGTGCGATTGTGGATCGGAGGAGTAGGGTTCAAGATATATTCACTATGGAAGATGACGGAAGCAGAAAATTATTCCAATCTAACAAGGCAATGCCTTAGGTTAGATCGTCACTATTTTTATAGCTCAGCTTTAGCCGAAGCTCTTATCCCCATGCGATGGCGGATCGGAGAAGTTGGGTTCAAGGTAGATGCACCATGGAAGATGATTGAAGTAAAAAATTATTCTGATCTAACAAGGCAAAGCCTTAGAATAGATCGTCACTATTTTACAGCTCGGCGATAGCCAAAGCTCTTATCCCCGTGCGGTGGCGGATTGGAGAAGAAGGGTTCAAGGTAGACTCACTATGGAAGATGACGGAAGTAAAAAAATTATTCCGATCTGAGAAGGTAAGGCCTTAGAATAGATCGTCACTATTTTTATAGCTCGGCTTTAGCCGAAGCTTTTATCCCTATGCGGTGGCGGATCAGAGGAATAGGGTTTAAGGTAAATGCACTATGGAAGATGACGAAAGTAAAAAATCATTCTGATCTGACAAGGCAAGGCCTTAGGTTAGATTGTCACTATTTTTACAACTCGGCGATAGCCGAAGCTCTTATCCTCGTAAGGTTTCTGAACGGAGTAGGGTTCAAGGCAGATTCACTATGGAAGATGATGGAAGTAAAAAATTATTCCGATCTAATAAGGCAATGCCTTAGGTCAGATCGTCACTATTTTTATAGCTCGGCTTTAGTAAGTTTTATCCTAGTGCTGGCAAGACGGAGGAGTTGGGTCTAAGGTAGCCCTACCCACTCCATGCCTACTGATCATGCTGAGGCGGTCGGATCGGTTATATGAGCAATATGTAACTGGAACGAAGCATACGCTCAACTTTGGCCGAAGTTCTTATTCTCGTGCGGTGATAGATCGAAGGAGTAGGGTTCAAGGTAGATGCACTATGGAAGATAACGGAAGTAAAAAAAGTCATTCCGATCTGATAAGGCAAGGCCTTAGGTCATATCATCACAATTTTTACAACTCGACGATAGCCGAAGCTCTTATCCCCATGCCATTGTGGATCAGAGGAGTAGGGTTCAAGGTAGATTCACTATGGAAGATGACAGAAGTAAAAAATTATTCCGATCTGACAAGGTAAGGCCTTAGATTAGATTATCATTATTTGTTATAGCTCGACTTTAGCCAAAGCTCTTATCCCCGTGATGTTGCAGATCGGAGGAGTATGGTTCAAGGTAGATTCACTATGGAAGATGACGAAAGTAAAAAAATCATTCTGATCTGACAAGGCAAGACCTTAGGTCAGATTGTCACTATTTTTATAGCTCGACAATAGTCGAAACTCTTATCCCCGTGTGATTATGGATCGGAGTAGGGTTCGAGGTAGATTCACTATGGAAGATGACGAAAGTAAAAAATTATTCCGATTTGACAAGGCAAGACCTTAGGTCAGATTGTCACTATATTTTATAGCTCGACTTTAGCCGAAGCTCTTATCCCTGTGCGGTGATGGATCAGAGGAGTTGGGTTCAAGGTAGATGCACCATGGAAGATGATGAAAGTAAAAAATTATTCCGATCTGACAAGGCAAAGCCTTAGAACAGATCGTCACTATTTTTACAGCTCGATGATAGATAAAGCTCTTATCCTCATGTGGTGGTGGATCGGAGTAGGGTTCAAGGTAGACTCACTATGGAAGATAACGGAAGTAAAAAAATCATTCCAATCTGATAAGGCAAGGGCTTAGGTTAGATCGTCACTATTTTTACAGCTCGACCTTAGCCGAAGCTCTTATCCCCGTGCGGTTGCGGATCGGAGGAGTAGAGTTCAAGGTAGATTCACTATGGAAGATGACGGAAATAAAAAATCATTCCAATCTAACAGGGCAAGGCCTTAGGTTAGATTGTCACTATTTTTATAGCTCGGCTCTAGCCGAAGTTCTTATCCCCGTGTGGTGGCAGATCGGAGGAGAAGGGTTCAAGGTAGATTCACTATAGAAGATGACGGAAGTAAATAATCATTCTGATCTGACAAGGCAAGACTTTTGGTCAGATCGTATCTATTTTTACAGCTTGACTTTAGTCGAATATCTTATCCCCAAGCGGTTGCGGATCGGAGGAGTAGGGTTCAAGGTAGATTCACTATGGAAGATAGTAGAAGTAAAAAATTATTTCGGTCTGACAAGGCAAGGCCAAGTCAGATTGTCACTATTTTTACAACTTGATTTTAGCCGAAGCTCTTATCCCCGTGCAGTGGCGGATCGGAGGAGTTGGGTTCAAAGTAGATGCACTATGGAAGATGACGGAAGTAAAAAATTATTTCGATCTGACGAGGCAAGGCCTTAGATCAGATCGTCACTATTTTTATAGCTCGACGATAATCGAAGCTCTTATCCCTGTGTGGTTGCGGATCAGAGGAGTAGAGTTTAAGGTAAATTCACTATGGAAGATGATGGAAGTAAAAGCAATCATTCCGATCTGACAAGGCAAGACCTTGGGTTAGATCGTCACTATTTTTATGGCTCGGCTTTAGCCGAAGCTTTTATCCTCGTGTGGTGGTGGATCGGAAGAGTCGAGTTCCAACTCAGCTGTAATTGAAGTCTTTATCCCCATGTGATGGTGGATCGGAATGGTTGAGTTCCAACTCGACTGTAATTGAAATCTTTATCCCCATACGATGGTGGATCGAAAGAGTCGAGTATAAGCTCGACTATAATTGAATTATTCATTTTTGCACGGTGATAGATCAGAAGAGTTGATCTAATTGCGTAAGAGCGGCAGAATACATTTCATTCTGTAAAGAACAGTGAGTGGGAGCAATGGAGGATATCGGGAAATACATTGGCGCGAATGGAGGATGCTACTATACATAGTGTATGGGGGCTCGGATAAAGGATTTTGAAGGTACCTTTTTATTAAGGGAGGTATGTTGTTTAATGACATTAAGGGTAAACATTTCTTATGAAGTACCATATTCTTTTGGAATAAGATAGAAATGCTTGCACAATATATTTATTCGAAGTTCTAGCAATCATTACAATCATGCTAAAAAAGAAAAAGCTAAGGTGTTTCATAGATGATCTTTTCTTCTGTGGGAATGATGGGGGGTGAATTAGTGGCGCAGAGAGAGGCAGCTAGTATGTAATGATTACCAAGAGCTCAGTGGGTTGCATAAAGTCTTGCTAAACTTCGCTGAGCAATGAGCAACTCCTGGCGAAGGGTGTAAGTTTGTGTGGAGGATATTTAGAGGCAGCTTCTCAAATCTCTTGTTATATTCTCTAGCTTTTCTATACGTTGTTGGTCTTCCGTGAGGGGTTCTGGAGAAAGAGTCATACATTCTGGTTCGGAAGGGTTAGCCATTGGCAGAGTTGAAAGGAGGGGGTAGTATGAAGACAGAAGGTTTCATAGGAGGTATTTGTAGAAGAGAATGAGCATTAATTTATTCATTTTCTTGAAAAAAAAAAGAAAAATATGGAATGACGAGATGGGTAATTGAAGAGTTGGTGTTGGGAATGGCCAAGGCATTGACAAAGATATGACTAATCATATTCCCGACAAAGGGGATAAATGCTCGTTAAACATGATTCGACTTCGATGCAATGTGTCCTAGAAGAAGTGGATTTCGCTTACTTGGGGGATGACCTGTGATAACTTGAAGTTATATTATTATTGAATTTATCAGAGTGACTCTTATGGCAGTAGAGTGACAGTCGACTGACATCAGGAAAGTATCTAGTAAGAGTTAGTTAAGCATAAAAAAGGGGAGGGTATCCACTCAGAAGTTAAAATATAGCCATTGAGATAGTAATACTTCGGCAATTTAAGAGAGGAGAGAAATGTAAGATACTTTATAAAACATTCGGTAAATCATGCATTTATTGTTTCAGTTCTTGAAAAAACCATTCATTACAATTCAGAGAAGGGAGGCTTCACAAGTCGAAGATACTGTCAGGATAATTATCTATAGCGGCTTCCACGCTTAAACAGTTGGTATCTGTACCTAGAGGGGGATACCCATGTGTGGCGTGCTACTTGTTGGATCCCTTAAAACCCAGTATAAACATCTCAACTGCTTTATCGCCAAATTTTGTTAATAATTCTTGCTCCCGCGCCTTCCATCGAGCTTTCTCAGTGGCTATTTGAGTAGCAAGAGCAATCTTCAGCTCATCTCTTTCTTTAGTGACGACAATAGTGTGCTGGCTCAGGGAAGTCATGGCATGGGCATGCTCCAGTTAGAATACCTGCATTTGCTCAATTATTTCTATCAGAGCCTCGGGGAATGTAGATACTTTGGAAGAAATACCTTCCAGCTGTGTTCGACTTGATTTTCGAGAGGCCTCCAAATTTTTGATAATAAATTGAGCCTTTAGTAGTTCAGCAAAAGGCTCAGATCCTCTAGTATTTGTTTCCCGGAGTTGAACTTGACATTCTGACAGTTCTTGAGCTAAGGCATTAACATGTTGGATTTTTTCAATCTGGAGGAATAGTTGAACTCTAAGGGAGTCAGTTGCCCTGAGGGCCTTCTCTTTGTCACACCCAGATGCCACCAGTTGAGTCTTCAACTCTTAATAAGAAATTTTCAAATTCTCCTCATAAGTGACTAAAACAACTTCTCGTTGTTTATTTTCAGCAAGTTGTTGAGACATCTTTTTCAATTTGATCTCGGAGGCAATATAGCGAGCCACCATAGTTGATTGATAATCGGCTAAATGTTGAGCCGCTTCATTATAATTAGTGGTTGCCTGTGTAAGGGGAAGGCATATTTCAAAGGTAAATATTGAGATATTTCAAGTATGGCAGGGTTAAGGGAAGATACCTCCGACAAATTTTTCCGCAAATGTTTGAAGGGGCCTTGTACTCCCGACTGATTGAAGAATTTCACTTCCTGGAGAGTACGAATCCTAAGCACATACCCAAGGGTAGTAGATGGTGTTAGGATCGATGGCCAAACTAGAAGGGGGATGAATAGCCTAATCGTCATAGATGGAATTCACTCGTGCTTGATTGTCTACAATACTTGTTAGCGTAGCGGAATAATAATAATAATGTTAAAACAAAGACAATTAAAGCTAAACAAAATTAAAGAAGGAGCAATCACAAAAATAATCTTTTAACGTGGTTCACGACTCTTGTCGCTAGTCCACGACAATCCGTTAGGTGGATCACTCCCTCAACCTTCCACTAAACTTCTCCTTTAGCTCAACACAAGATGGAGAAAACCTTCTTACACAAACACTCTTCTTACAAGATTATAGAAGTAAAAATAATGAAGGAGAGAGTAAGAACATTTAGGAGGCTTGGAGCAATGTTAGGAATGAAAGCATTAACCTCTCAAAAGGCTCCCAAGCCCTCCTTTTATAGAGAGGAGGGCTTATTTCCCGATGGGCATGTAGCAGTCGACTGCTGCATGCCAGTAGTCGACTGCCGCTGTAACGGATCACCTTCAACGACTTCTGACCAAGCCTGAATCGTGGTTGTCACAGCTCAATGGTAACCTGAGCAGCCGACTGCTCACCAATCAGTCTGACTGCTTAGTTGACTACAAGAAGTTCTATGCCCGTGCCCACTTATAACAGTCGACTTGGACCAGTCGACTGATACCTATATCAGTCGACTGTCGTCGAATAAAATCTCAAACAACAAGATGTTTGAGCATCTGACCATTGGGTAAAATCTCAAACATAGATGTTTGAGCATCCGACACTTGATCTTAGCCATTTGGACAAGTTCACCTAAATTGAGCTACCCCAACCTGGGTTACAATCGCTCAACTCTCATCTCCCACGGAGTCTCCCATTGAAGCTATCTTCCTTCGGCCTGCACCCCTTAGATGCACTAAGCTCATGACTTCTCTCATGCCATCCTTCGGGTCTCACCAAGATCGCTTTCTTGGCTTAACTCCATTTCCCTCATCCGCGGTCCCTCGGATGCACCAAGCTCACGACTTCTCCCCGTGTCATCCTTCACTGACTCAAGGACCCGAGCCATGAGATGATGAACTTGTCAATGCTTCATCAAGCAACTCATGTGTGATTCACTAAGTCCTGTACAATCTTAAACACACACATCAAAAGCATAAATATCCTAACTCAAACTCTTTGACACACACATCAAAATCAAAATCATACTTGGGTTGATTGTCCTAACAAATGGAGGATTAAGAGGCAGAATATCTCTCATAGAAAGAGGAGGTTCATCCCCGGCAAAAGAGGGCTCAGGAGGAAGAGGCAAGGTGGTATTTGGGGGAGGGGAGCTAGAGAATTTTCTTTATTTTTGAGAGGAGAATCTTCTTCAGAGGGGTCAGGGGTAGGGAGATATCGGCGCGTGTGACGGCGAAGGGGGGAGGACTAGGGGAGTGAGAAGGGGAGTCGATAGAGATAGTTGGGGGGGGGGGGGGTTAGAAGGGCCTTCTCGGGGTCGCAGGAGTCTTCGGGAAGGGGAAGTAAGAAGACTCTCCCGAACTAGTTCTTCGGAGGGTGGCAACGATGTATCCAGAGGAGGGAAAGAAGGGATCACAGGGGATTTCCCTCATTTACGCTTCTCCTTGGCTTTTGTTGCTATGACTGTTTCAGCACTTATCATGGCCCTCTGCATCAGGTCATCTATAGCACAATGTAGATGAAACAACAGACAACAGTATTAAAGGTTAGCAAACAGCAAGTAACAACAAGGATTTCCATTATTAAAGAGGGAAGGTGATGTCCTACCCATTGCAACAGGGCCATCTAAAGGGAAAGGGGATAATCCATGATGACTCATAAGAGAAGGTTTCATCAGGATTTCAGAATTATAACGGTGATCCTGCAACACCTTGTGAACTTCGGTGAAGGGGCATTGAAGATGACAGTCGCAGAAGGAGGGCAAGTCAGGAAGCTCCATTTTCCAGGTGTCAGAATAAGGAAGGGGAGTGGCGAGTCGGGAGAAAAAGTATGACTCTCGCCAACCTTTGTGAGAGGTAGGTTTGTTGGTCAAGTATTGGTAGTCCGGATGACTAGAGAAGTAAAAAATACCCTTCTTCGAAGATTTTAGTTAGAATAAGCAGTGAAACATTAGGGGGGATAGGGGTAGGCTCAAATGCCTAAAAACAATGATAGTGCCTGCTAGCAACCGAAAGGCATTGGAGGCTAGTTGGTTAATGACTATTTTGTAGAAGTCCAAAAGTTCAAAATAGATTGGGGGAATTGGAAGATGGAGGTCATTCTCTAACTGATCTAGAAAAAAGCAATGATGGCTGGGGGAAGGTGCGACCGGTAGGAGGGTGAGGCAAAGACGCATTTTATAGAAGAATCCATATACAACTTCTTAACATCACAAAATAGTGATAGCTATCTATAATGGAAAGGGTAGTTTCGAACCAGGGGGTTTCATTAGGGTTCTGAAGAGTTGAGGCCATAGTGTAAATGGTAAGGTGTTACTTACTTGTGGATGCATGAAAGGTGATGATTACTGGGGAGAGAGGAAACCTCTAGATGCTAAAGACCAGGGAGTGAAGCATCTATCGGCGAGGGTTATCGGGAGAGGGCAAAAGGAGGAGAGCCGAAGAAGGTGAAGTTATTGCACTGAAATAGGGCTTCGAGGTTTTTAAGTTTTTGAAAGAAGCATTACGAATGGAAAAGCAGGGCCCGCTAGCCCAGTAAGGTAATTTTAAAAAAATAAGTAATATGGAGGGGTATCTCGGTCCAATAAACCCAGTAAAAATCAGGAAGAGTCAGGCGTTGGGTAAGTCATTGCTGAGGTAAAAAGGAGATACAGTAAGTAGGCACTCATGATATCAAAATCAGTCTCAAGGCTTCGTTTGACTATTTGGGGATAACTAATGATACTGCTATAATATGACTTAGGAGATAGAGAAAGGATAATCATAGCAGGCGCATTGTACGCTACGAATGCACTTAACAACAACGTATAATCGTGCGTTACGAATGCACTTAATCGCAGCGCGTGGTCGCGCGCTGCGAATACACTTAACCGCAGCGCGCGATTGTGCACTGCGAATGTCTTATGACTTTCAACAGTTTAGCATTGTGTAACATGCGATGCGCGCTGCGAATAGCATACTTACGCATTGCGAAAAGTCAAATTTGTTGTAGTGGAAGGGATCACAATGCAAGATATATGATCGAGTCAAGTGAGACTTGGTTCGGAGAGTTGGGCTGAGTCGATGAGGTGGCGACTCGGGAAGGGAAGAGGAGGTGAGAGTACATCAATCCGGTGGTTAGAGTGAAATCGGATAGGGACTCGGGGAAATGAGTCGAGTCGGTGAGGTGACAACTCGGGAAGGAAAGAAGAAGTGAGAGTATATCAGTCTGGTGGTTAGAGTAAAATCGGATAGTGACTCGGGAAAATGAGTCGAGTCAGTAAAAGGGTTACTCGGGAAATAGAGCGGAGTTTGGGTAAGAAGAATTGGTTAAGGGAAGGAGGTGCCCAGTGGTAAAATGAAGGTAAGAGGGGGGGGGGGGGGTTCATACTATGTTTTCTTATGAGAGTTTATTACACAGCATAACAAACCAAGACACTTGGTAGATCCCACTGAAGATTCTTAGTAGCCCTCATTTGTTAACATCATAACAGCATTATTCTTCAGATTGGCATGACCTTCCACGTGGATGGTGATTCAAGTAGTTTGCTATGTGACAACTAGCTCTAGGGGCGACAAGGATAAAAGGAAGGGAGGATGGAAGAAGAGGGGGCTCTCTCTTTCTCGCTCCCTCATTCTCTCTGATTAGCTTTCTCAACAAAGACTCACCACTAGGGGGAGAAGGACCATCCTCACCGGAGCAAGAAGGGAGGGAATCCTGCGAGTTTTATTTTCTTTTACCTTGTATAAGCTCTTATCTGTGAGGGGTTTCTCTATCTCGGGAAGTACTTCTGAGAAGGAGAAATTATAGTAAAGGTGTATAACATCGGAGCTCACTCTAGAGCTCATTTGTGGAGTCGAAATTTGAATTACGAATCACGTTAAATTTTTTATCATTATTCTCTTAACTACTGTTACGGCCGGAGAGGATCCCAAGTCTCTTCAACACCTTCATTTCAAAAAGATAAAAAATCCGTGCCGCATCAAGATATTTATTGCTACAATTGGAGAGAATCTATGCACCCTCAATCATTCAGTCTTGAGAAGAAAAATCCATACCACATCGTTGCAATAATTTTAACCAAAGTTATTATTATTACAACAACGTTAGAATATAAATTTCAAATGAACAGTATGATGGTGTGTTATTATAATATTTTTTTAAGAAATGAAGTACTTTTAGAGAATAATGAAAATTAAGAGTGTCTTTTTTAACTTTTTGTACAATTTTTATAGCAAGCCCTCCCGTCTTACTAATTTACGGTTGAACAAGATTATCTATGTGGTGTGACGATATAGATACATGCCCCTTATACTATTTAAATTACATTTTTAACTGAGATAATGACGTCAAACTCTCCGATGTATAGAAACAATGGTAATTTATTAAAGGACACGTTAAAATTGTTTAAATATAATTTTATAATTTCATATTTATCAAAACACACACTTTATTCTCTTTTTATCCATCCCGCCAAACAAACAAACAAGAAATTAATACTGAGATTTTGTATACATCCGAGTCACAACTAAAAATTCCGAACCATCCAAACGTCACTTGATATTGTACGTGGATTGTGAATTTAAATCCTAATATCACTATGTTCCTGGTAATATAATTCCCAACACCACATTATTTTTCGGTTAACTTGATATTATACGTAGTGTTGAAAGTTAAATCTCAGCACTATTATGTTCCTGGTAATATAATTCTCAACACCATCTTTTTTTTTGTCAGCTTAATATTGTACGTGGTGCTGAGAATTTAAATCTCAGCACCACTATGTTCCTGGTAATATAATTTTCAGCACCACTTTTTTTCGGCCAATTTGATATTGTACGAGGTGCTGAAAATTTAAATCTCAGCACCACTATGTTCCTGGTAATATAATTCCTAACATCACTTTTTTTTGGCCAGCTTGATATTATATGTTGTGTTGGAAATTTAAATCTTAACACCACTATATTTCTGGTAATATAATTCATAACACCACTTTTTGTCTCGACCAACTTGAAATTGTACGTGGTACTAAAAATTTAAATCTCAGGATCATTGTGTTCTTGGAAATATAATTCCCAGCATCACCTTTTTTTCTCGGCCAACTTGATATTATAAGGTACTGGGATTTTAAATCCCAAAACCACTATGTTCCTGGGAATATAATTCTCAGCACTATCTTTTTTCTCGGCCAGTTTGAAATTGAACGTGTTGCTGGAAATTTAAATCCCAGTTTGAAATTGAATGTGTTCCTAGGATTTAAACCCTATGACCATTGTATTCATGGGAATATAATTCCTAACACTATTTTTTTTCTCGCCCAACTTGAATTTATACGTGGCACGCGACCAAAACTAAAAGGTAGGAGGATCATAACAAAATTTCCTCGACAAATAAATAATTCATGATGTAAGGTCTTTCAGTCCATATCAAGATTTCAAAATTTGAACTCCTCCATATCCATCAATAGGGTTCAATCAAAATCCATTGATGACCCTATTCACATATTTTTCAATCCAATCCAAGTCCATTAGGTTTGGAAAGTATCCCTCTGTGTATCAGTGTCCAAAATTTCTAATATTCAAGGTTTTATTAGGTATCCACAACGATATTTCAGAAATCATACCCCGTGCAACGTTACACGCGACTAAAACTGAGAGGTAGAAGGATCATAACCAAGTTGCTTCGACACATCAATAATTCATGTTGTAAGATCTTTTAATCCATATCAAGATTTCAGAAATTGGACTCCTCTAGGTCCATAAATGGGTTTCGGTCAAAATCCATTGATGACCCTACTCACCTCTTTTTCTATTCAATCCAAGTCAATTGGGGTTGAGAAGTGTCACTCTGTGTATTCGTGTCTAAAATTTCTGATAATCTAGATTTTATTAAATGTCCACAGTCATATATAAAAAATTAGGCTCCGTATCATGTGGTGCTAGGAATTTAAATCTCAAGGCTACTGTGTTACTGGGAATATAATTCCCAGCACCATCTTTTGAATGGTTCGGAATTTTTAGTTGTGGCTCGAATGCATGCAATATCTGAGCATTAAATTTACGTTTGGTGGAAGAGATAAAAAGAGAATGAGGTACGTCATTTGATAAATATAAAATAATAAGACTGTATTTAGACAATTCTAAACTTGAGGTGCATCTTTGATAAATCGCCCTATAAACAAATAGCTAGAATCTATTGCAATGATCTAGCCTTTTCGTACTTAGTTCAACCTCCCTGACTCTAAGCACCTTCTATATTGACTTTGGAATCCACTTTTATCCCTTCTTAATCGGTTTAGGCACACTTTGATGGCATGTAAGTGTTCATTTCTTAAATTGATATGATATATCCTTAGTTAATTAAGATGTGAATATTTTTTTAATAACTTTTCCAAAAGGAATTAAAATTTTATTTTAAATTAGGAATAATGAATAGCTTAATTTGTTAAAATTAATCAGTCGTTTTTAATGAATTAATTATAAAAGGTATATTGAATATATGAATTCTTATATGTTGAGTGATTTATGCTATTATAATATTATCTACAAGTAGGACGATATTTAATTATGGGTATGAGATCACTTTTTTTCTACACAATAGTGAAAATTTAATGTCTATCTAATCTTGTCACAACGTTGACGTTGATATATATACAATTTCAATATTGCTATGACGTA
This sequence comes from Wurfbainia villosa, assembly GCA_025175895.1. Lineage (NCBI taxonomy): Eukaryota > Viridiplantae > Streptophyta > Magnoliopsida > Zingiberales > Zingiberaceae > Wurfbainia > Wurfbainia villosa. The sequence continues at coordinate 69,534,310 of CM045996.1, forward strand.
CTTAGGTCAATTTAATAATACTATCTCAATATATTATTATTATCCTCATACACTCATACATCCTTAAATATTAAATTAGCACTTCCCCAAACAAATAAAAGGGTACCAAATAAAAAAAGTTAAAGGGTTAAAACTCAAATATCATTTATATGATCATCCAAATCCATATAATTCATTGTAAAGATGTAAAGAGAGAAAATAGATAAAAAAAAAAAAAAAGATCCTCACGAGGTGGAGGAAGAAGAGATTAGAGAGAAGAAATGCATAGTGTCAATTTGAGCAAGAGATTAGCCAAGGGAAAGAAAAGTGGACGCTTGCAAAAATAAATAAATAAATATATATATATATATATCTGCGTGCACATGCGCACACCTTTTATGCATATCTTGTGTGCATTTGCGATCGATGTGTATCGTTGTTCTGATGAATGATGGTGGCAATTTCGATGGATTTAAGAGTTTGACTATAATGTCCATCGGAATAACAACGCTTACTAAAATGTACTTTGCAATTATGGATACATACTAAGTGTTATATATATATATATATATATATATATATATATATATATATATATAGTCTCAATTTCAAATCCAACATTAAACTCGAAATTATCCCTTTTCGTATACTAATCTTTGCTTACACTAAAATTATACTCATGAGTTCGTATATATAAAAGTTGAAAATCAAAATCTAGGTCATTCTAACATCATTAAACTACAAATTTAAAACTATATACTCCTTATTACATTATATGAAAGAAAAAAAAAATTCTATCCAAACTAACATGATTAAAATTTTAATACCAATATACTAATTAAATGACAAAAACCTCAATATATAATATAGGTCACTAAACATATTGTTTATGCCTAAATTACTCAATCAAGGCTAATTAATATTGACTAAATAACTAATGTTTTTACCAACTCGACAACCTTGAGCATCTGGTTATCAACAATATTCCTCTAGTTAATAAGGTATTGTTATATTTGATATCATAATTAATACAATGTCCAAACTAAGATTACTCTCTCTAGCTAGTTAGTAAGGCTAGTATTACTTTGTTTGTATATCGTTATAAAGAGAGAGAGTCGAAGTTTTAATTCAGAGGTTGTTATCTTTTTCTTAGAATAGATCTGAGACTTATGGGAGTTGTATTCATCGATTTAGAGAGAGAGTTCGTTCAGGCTCGACAGTGGGATGCACTGAGAATGCATGAACAGACAAAAGATAGACTTCACTCCTTATTCTCGATATTTTAAAGTAATTAATCGTGTTCAACTTTATGTGGTGTAAAATTCAATTATTCATCATTTTATAGTATATTTGAGGAAAATTAAAGAGCAAGATAGAAGAAAAGAGATCTTTCAAAGTACTCCAAAATATATTTAATTTGTCTACTCTCTATGATACCGGAAAAATTAACTCCGGCGATTTATTAAACAACGCACGTAAAATTTAGAATTGTCCAAACAACGCCTCATACTTTCATATTTATCAAATAGCGCACTTAATTCCCTTTTTACCCCTCCCGCCAAATAGACCTGCACCATTGTGGTGTTGGAATTTACAATTCCAACACCACTATGATGTTACAATCCTAGCACCCCACTGTGGTATTGCAATCCCAACACCACCACTGTGGTGTTGGAATTACAAATTTCAACACTACTGTGGTGCTGGAATTGTAATTTCCAGCACCACAATGGTGGTGTTGGGATTGCAATATCACTGTGGTGCTGGAATTTGAATTCCTAGTACCACGTTTGGATGGTTCGTGATTTTTACTGTGGTGCAGGTCTGTTTGGTGGGAGGGGTAAAAAGAAAATTAAGTGCGCTATTTGGTAAATATGAAAGTATGAGACATTGTTTGGGCAATTCTAAACTTCACGTGTGCTGTTTGGTAAATTGTCGAATTAACTTATGACTAGGCATATAACAACCAATACTACACCACATCTTACTCCAGACGCCCCGAGTCTTGGCTCGACCACATCTTATTCCAGACGCCTCGTGTCTCGGCTCGGCCACATCTTATTTCAGATGCCCCGCGTGTCGGCTCGACCACATCTTATGCCAGACGCCCTGCGTCTCAGCTCGGTCATCATCTCATATCTCAACAGAGACACATTATCTCAGATGTATGACTTCTCAACACATGATTTATCTTATTTAGTCAGAGGACGTGACGGATATTTCCTGTTCAGAGGGTCCATGGGGCAGTCCTTGTCAGCATTTCTCTCCGACCAGGGAACAGATGCCCATATTGATTTTCAGAGGAATGTCTACTTCATTAATGAGGGAGATCGAGGTTCGCACATCCTTAACTAAACCTCTCCATTGCTTTTCTCCTTTTTCCACTAATTTCCTGCCTTGAGCGTCGGAGGGGCCTCGCCGAGATCTATCTCGACGCCCTTAACCGCTTTCTGCCTTACAGGACCCGCTATTCGGCCTGTTTCGCTCCATTCGGCTTAGCTCACAGTCGAGACATCGTTTCAGTCATCACCACTCTCCATAGGCAACATAATTGGCACTGTCTATGGGAACTTCACAAAATAAACACGATTGAGATAAAGATGGGAGACCAAGGAGCGAATTCCGACAAGCACAACTCCACCGAAGGGAATATGACTAAGGAAAGTATCATAGCTCTTGTCAAGATCACCATGGAAGACGTCCTATGCGACCTTCTTCCCCGAGGACCTACCCCCGTACAAGCATCTCCCAGTCCGATTGATGCGCACGGATACGACCTCAAATCTCGCGACGGATACCGTCGAGGACTCAAAGCGCACGCTTGCGCTCAACGCCCGCAAGTGCACGGATGTTATCAAGTAATAAAGATTATCGATCCCACAGGGACTGGGATTCGAGTACCAATATACTTAGTGGTTGTAATTGTTCGGACATGATCTCTAAGAGGTTGCGGTTGGTGAGGGCTGTCGGCGGACTCTACTTTGTACGGTGTCACACGGAGGAGTAAATGAGTGTGCCGGGGTCTTCAAAGGTGATTCTAGGACTTCGGTTTCGCTTGCATATCATAGAACAATGTTGTCAATTGGCGTTGTCTAGACGTTTACCTATGGTTTTGTGGAAGGGACATCATACACTCTCCCGTAGAGCCGCCGCATTCACCGGGAGCTATCTCCGCCCACAAGGACGAGATAGACGGTACAAGGATGCCAAATCAATCCCTATGGTGGACTGTTTCCGATTCCACCGCACCCTTTTCCCTGCAGTTGCAGAAGATCAGGTTTATCTTTAGGTTCCTTAATCAAATCTCCTAAATTTTAGATTGCGAGGGCTATCACCACCTCGTATCGCCTAAGCACAGCGGGAAAAAAGCCAAACACGCGTAGATATAATAAAGAGCAACCACCAATTGTCAAATCAAACTTATGGCCAGAATTTAATATGAACCAACATTGTTTATGTACACAAGCTACTCCCTAATCCTAGAATCAAAAATACTACTCCATAAATATGAAGGAAGAATCACAAAGCATGTCTAAGTTTGAATACAATAGAAGTAAAGCGCAGAAATAGAGATATATGGTGCTTTCGTGTTCTTCTCTTCGGCATTGTATTGCAAGTTGTGGACCTCCGGCGGCGTTCCTCCTCCCTGTTGCGAGTTACTGAAGCTTTTTAGGGCTTCGGCATGCCTTCATAGCCATCGTGCCTCCCCCCTAGGGTTTGGGCGGAGCCATCCTTATATAGACCTCGCCTCGGACCGCTGCAAAATCTGGAAAAAGCCCTAGTCACGCAAATCCGTCGGGCCGCCACACGGCCGTGTGCGGCCTTGGGGTGCTGATCTTTGCCCATTGGACACGACCGTGTGAATCCACACACCCTGGTTGTGTCCCACTCTGCGTCTAGCTGCGAAAGTCCTTCTTTTGCTCCGAAAACATGTCTTTTTCACCCGAAAAGCTAACCTGCACACAAAAGTACAACGAGCAGACCTCCGAACCAGAAAATAAGAAATGCGCGCCAAAATAGGGTAACATATGCATGAAATTAACACAAAATACAATGAGATGTGAGCGAAAACTATTCCTAAAACCCTATATATTTTGCTCACATCACTTCCCCCAGACTTAAATCTTTGCTTGTCCTAAAGCAAACCTCAGTTCCACGAAATTTCAAAAAGATATTGTTCCATAATTACCATGCTAACTAAATTTATCAGGTGGTATTTACAATCACAGCAAAGCAGATGTGTTCTAGAAATTCACTAAGTTAGCTCCTCGTGCTCGTGCTAGGTGAACCGTTCTTAGGGGATGCCCGTTCCATGGTGAGTTAAGTCGTCACCCCATAGCTTTCCTAAGGTTTTCGGCTCTTAGGCACTTACCTGCCCAAAGCGAGGGTCGTTCCCTAGATCTAGCATAAAGTCTCAAAGGCGTGCTCGGTATTGAGAGAAATTGGTAGGTGTTTCCCTAGTAGCCTAACTCGATCTCAAAGGGGCACCTAGCCATTTCTATCCACGACAACTGTTTTTTATCCCTCAAAATCTTTTCTCTCTTCTCTTCTCTACTTTTTTTTTTCAGCTCACTGGGATTTTGATTTTTTCGAATGGGCTTACACAATTCGAGCATCTCCAGTAACTAAAATGCTAAGCCTAGAGTCACCTGTGGATTCCAAAGTACTAGACTACTGAAGTGAATCATAACTAGGTATGTACTAGATTCTCCCTTTCAGGATGTTCGACATGTGTAAGTGCAAAAACAAAGCTAACCAATGTAAGTCTAAAATATTCAATAGAGCGAATAAAATAAAATACCACAAGATAAATGGAGTTAAGCTACCTATGGGAACAACTCATGCAAGCAATTTTTAAAAATACTACTGAGGTAGCTTTACAGACACCAAAAATTAAGTACTGAAAGAAACTAAACAACTCATGCATGCATGAACAAATAAATGAAAATACCAGAAAATAAACTACTGCTAGGAAACAAAACAAAATAAACCTTGGGGTCTCCCCCCAGACTTAAATGAAAATATACCTCTAATAGGGTGGACGAGGTGGAAAGTCAGGGAGCCTGGGAGAACCTGCTGCTGAGTTGCTAATGCCACATATATATGTGGTCGATCTGGGAGCTGGTGGATGCAGCGGCTGCTAGGTGCTCCTCCTCCCTAGCCCACTGCGCCTGCTGGGCATGCATGTGCTGCTGCATCTCCCTACGGTAGGCGGCCTCATTCTGACGACGAACAACCTCCTCCTGGAAGTATATGCGGGCCTCATCGTAAAACTCCTCAGCCCACTGAAAATACTCCCGAAATCCCTGGAACTCTGCCTACTGGTAGGCGCTCTGCTCTTCCCATCACTGTCTCTGGGTCTGCTGCTCAGTGTAAATGTCATCGAGGCGTGATCGGAACTCCGAGAAATCATAAGCTGACATACCTGCATCCTGCTCAAAAGTAGAAAAAGGTGGTGGTGCAGGTGTAGGCTCATGTCGGTGTGGACTAGGTGGGCTCCTATGCATGTGTGGATTGGAGGGAGAGTGATATAAAGGTGGAGAGATGGGCGCTGATGTGGATGGTCCCTCATGTGAAGGGGACTCCACTATCAGGGTGCCAGTTGACGCGTATAGTGATGGTGGTACGATCCGGGTCAGGGAGCCTAAGGGTCGTCAGATTTTTCCTTACAAAGCATAAGGAGTCTCCTTCTCTCACAATCATTTTCATGGCCATGCATACTCTTAGGTCGATCCTAGGACTCCCCTCTATACTCTTTAATGCTGTGTAATCGTACCCCATCCTATAGCAAATGTGGGTAAGTAGGCCTCCCACATTCATCTCTCCGCGTGCTGCTTTGCCCATCTTCACTAAGTGTCTGATGAAGTGGGACCCTACATCGATGCTACTTCTTTCTTGTAGCATATTTCATAGGCAAAGCAGCTCGCTAGCTCTAACTACACTGTTACTCTCCCCATGACCAAATATAGTACTGACCATGATGCGGTGAAGGTATCGAAAGACGGGGTTCTGGAGGCGCGACGCTTTGGCCCTAGAAGGGTCATAGGCGTGCTCTCCCATCAACTCAGTCCAACATTCCCGAGAGTTGAACCCAATAGGGGTTCTTCTCTCTCCCCCACTTGGTAAGCCAAAACATGAGTTCCATTGGTGAAGGGTTCACTCATGCTCAATGTTAAAAAACCTAAAAGTTATCCTACCCTCCTCGCTCTCTCTACCCGTTAAAATTTCTGCCTCTAAGGAACTCAAAAATTCCAAAACTATCCTAGGGTAGGTTAGGTGCTTTATTCCCATAATCTCTTCCCACCCCATTTTTTGCAAATAGGGCTTGCATATCTCCCCACAACTCTAAAGATTCTAGCAAATCCTCATCTAAGTACCTAGTAGCAGTAAGTTTACGAGTAAAGAGCATATTGTACCTATCTTTATATTCATTATTGTGAAAAAGTAGAGTGGGTAGGGCGTTACCCTCCTCTGGAGCTTGAGGGGCATCGACTCTCCTTGTTCGTCGCTCCGAGGCACCGGATCGGGGTGCTATGGTCTTGGTCCTCCTCATCTTTGCTTCTCTTGGCTTCTTTAGAGGTTCAAAATGCTTCTAGATGGTGGGGAAGACGAAATCACACAGCTAGGGCAAGAACTTTTGAAGCACACGGCGCAAATGGGGTGAAAACACACGGATCGCCCCTTTTAACCTCGCGCGCCATGGCCGTGTGCGCCTCTGGTTAATCGGGCACGACCATGGGAAAACACACGACCATGTCGTGTGTCCCCTTTTTCAGCCCATTTATGCACAATGGTCCGAATTTTCTCATACACTTCGCCGTGTAGGCTAATATGGATCTCATTTTTGCCTAGCAAAGTTCTTTTCTAGACCTAACTCTAAATGGAATGGGAATCAAAACTAAAAATCAAACAAATGTATGCAATGCAATCGAAAAGGGAAATCTAAAACTAAACTTGGGTTGCCTCTCAAGAAGCGCTTTGTTTTAGGTCATTTAGCTTGACCACACTCTACTATCAGCTCGGCTCCGGTGGTTCAGTGAACCTCCATTCATCCATCTCGGGATTTTCATCTGGAGGTTCCGGCTTAATTCTGCTAAATGTGAAGCCGTCAAGGTAGGAAGCTCTGTGCTCCGAAAGGCTAAAAAGGATGACCTCCCCGTTTACCTCCAGGGAGATCTGGTGTGCCTTCACATCTATGCACGCCCCTGCAGTCGCTAGAAAATGTTAGAGTATTGGGAATACAATCAAAGTCTCACATTGGTAAGATCATGTTCTTATAAGATAAACAGATATCTCCATTGGTATGAGACATTTTGGGTAGAACCCAAAAATAAAACCATGAGGGCTTAGGCCTAAAGTGGACAATATCATACCATTGTGGAGATATGTGGATCTTATAGGCACTAACAATTGGTATCAGAGCCATGGTCCATGTCAAGCCATGAACCTCGAACGAAGGAAGTTGAGCTCCCATGTCCGGATCAAGAGAACCAGACACCAGGTAGGAAGTCCAGTTGGGTCGGGAGGATCGAACAACTGGCAGGAAGTCCAGTTGGGCCAGAAGGGCTAGACAACTAGCAGAAAGTCTAGCTAGGTCAGGACCGCATAGCCAAGGTGAAGTCCTGGTGGGTTGAGGATCGGACATCAAGCAGAGGATACCCTTCGAGGACAGATAGGCTTGAGTGGGAGTCAATGTGGTCCTTCGTTTGAGGGGGGATTGTTGGAGTATTGGGAATACAATCAAAGTCCCAATTGGTAAGACATGAAAAAGAACATGTGCTTAAAAGATGAAAAGATATCTCCATTGGCATGAGACCTTTTGGGTAAAGCCCAAAAACAAAACCATGAGGGCTTAAGCCCAAAGTGGACAATATCATACCATTGTAGAGATATGTGGATCTTATAGGCACTAACAGAAAAGGTCTTCCCAGAATGATGGGATTCTGGGAATTTGGTCCTGTGTCCAGTATAATGAAGTCCGTGGGTATCATGAAGTCCTCAATTATCACAAGCATGTGTTGTAGCATGCCAACGGGTTTCTTGATTGTGTCGTCCGCTATACGTATACCTATACCCGTTGGTTGTATATTACCCAATCCCATCTCCAGGTAAAATGCATAGGGCATCACACTCATTGATGACCCCAAGTCGCACAGCGCATTATCGAAGCTTTCTCCATAAATCGAGTAAGGAAGAACAAATTCACCAGGTCTTCAAGCTGTATGAGAATCTTCTCTTCAAACTCTGCTTGGTCAGGTAGGGTGGAAACCATGGTTGCACACCCCTTGGTGAATTGACTACTTTGCCCCACTCCTTCCTCTTTTCCTTGACTCGTCGGAGAGCTCTTCACAGGTTGTGACACGGATTGGGTTATTTGGGCCACTTGCATCTCCAACATCCTAGTATGACTCGCAAGGCCGTCAACGATGGCCTTCAAGTCTCTGAGGGATTCTTCAGACTTTTGATGTTGGCGACGAAATTCCTCATTGGCCTTAGTTTAGGTAGCGATGAAGTCTTCCATCATCAGTTCCAGTATGAACTTCTGTGGTCGTTGCCCATTGCCCTGCTGCTGTTGCCCATACCCCCTGATGGTTGGGAGTTTCCCGAGTTATTCTTATAGAAGAAATTCGGATGATTCCTCCATCCGAGATTATAAGTATCGGAGTACGGGTTGTGGGGCATGGGGTTGTAGTCCCCGACTGCATCGCAGTGCTCAATCTGCTCATCTGAGGTCCCCAACCCTCCATAGTGGTCATCTTGATATGCTGTCGCTCCCTCTCCAAAATCAATGGCCGCGCATGCAGATGAAGGATTTAAAGATTCAAATCGTCTGCTGAGTGCGTCAATCCTTGCCAAAAGGTGGTCCATGGAATTGACAGTGTATTGTCCTGCTGCAGGTGTAGGCTGACCACGTTCAGAAGCCCATTGATGGTGGTTCTGGGTCACCTCTTCGATAAGCTCTTCCACTTCCTCTATGGTCTTATTCATCAGTGCTCCTCTTGTGGCAGAATCTAGGGACATCTTCGTGGTGTAAGCGATCCTATTATAGAAAATGTGGATCACCAGCCGTCTCTCCAGTCCGTGGTGGGGGCATTGGTAGAGTAGCCCCTTGTAGCGATCCCAAGCCTCGAATAGGGACTCCCCCTCCTTCTGGCGAAAGCTCGTGATAAGATGGCGCATGTGAGCAGTCTTACTTGGTGGGAAGTATTTATTCAGAAACTGCTGCTCGTACTACTCCCATGTGGTGATGCTGCTAGAGGGTAGGGAGTGAAGCCATGCCTTAACCTTATCCCGCAGTGAAAACGGAAACAAGCTCAGATGGATCGCGTCGGTAGGGACTCCGTTCATTTTCATAGTTGAGCAGATTTCAAGAAATGCCTCTAGGTACCAGTTCGGGTCTTCAGTCGTAGCTCCCCCGAATTGGCTCTGCTGGACCATATGTATAAGTGTCATCTTCAGCTCAAAGTTGTTTGCCGAAATAGACGGTCCAACTATGCACGGCCTGAATCCTCTAGCGCTAAGAGCTGCGTAGTCCCGCAGAGGTCGACTACCTATGTTCACCTCGGATGCAGCTTGATCCTCCATCTTTCGCTGTTCTTCTCTTCGACGGTGAAAAGTTCGCTCAATTTCTAAGTCGATCGGAATTAGACCTTCCGACCCTAATCGTCTAAGCATACAACGAGCCAAACCACAAAGTTAAGAGTGCTAATCTAATCCTAAAAATAGAAAATAAACAATCTAGCAAATAAAAATCTAAGATGCAATAAGTAAATAGGAAAATACTGCTAAAAATAAAAACTTAATCTAAATATGAAAAATATAGAACTAAAGCAAATAAGATAAACTAGAAAGAAAATAAAGCAAGCAAATAATCTAATCCTAAGTCCGATCTAATTTACCACTGTTCGATTTGATATCGAATCGATCAGTCCCCGACAACGACGCCAAAAACTTGGTGCGCACGGACGCGACCTCAAATCTTGCGACGGATACCGTCGAGGACTCAAAGCGCACTCTCGCGCTCAACACCCGCAAGTGCACGGATGTCGTCAAGTAATAAAGATTATCGATCCCACAGGGACTGAGATTCGAGTACCAATATACTTAGTAGTTGTAATTGTTCGGACTTGATCTCTAAGAGGTTACGGTTGATGAGGGCTGTCGGTGGACTCTACTCTGTACGGTGTCACACAGAGGAGGAAAGGAGTGTGCCGAGGTCTTCAAAGGTGATTCTAGGACTTCGATTTTGCTTGCGTATCACAGAACAATGTTGTCAATTGGCGTTGTCTAGATGTTTACCTACGATTTTGTGGAAGGGACATCATACACTCTCCCACAGAGCCGCAGCATTCATCGGGAGCTATCTCCGCCCACAAGGACGAGATAGACGGTACAAGGATGCCAAATCAATCCCTACGGTGGACCGTTTCCGATTCCACTGCACCCTTTTCTCCGCAGTTGCAGGAGATCAGGTTTACCCCTAGGTTCCTTAATCAAATCTTCTAAATTTTAGATTGCGAGGGCTGTCACCACCTCGTATCACCTAAGCACAGTGGAAAAAAAGCCAAACACGCATAGATATAATAAAGAGCAACCACCAATTGTCAAATCAAATTTATGGCCAGAATTTAATATGAACCAACATTGTTTATGTACACAAGCTACTCCCTAATCCTAGAATCAAAAGTACTACTCCATAAATACGAAGGAAGAATCACAAAGCATGTCTAAGTTTGAATACAATAGAAGTAAAGCACAGAAATAGAGATATACGATGCTTTCGTGATTTTCTCTCTGGCGTTGTATTGCAAGTTGTGGACCTCCGGCAACGTTCCTCCTCCCCGTTGCGAGTTACCGAAGCTTTTTAGGGCTTTGGCGTGCCGTCCTAGCTGTCGTGCCTCCCCCCTAGGGTTTGGGCGGAGCCATCCTTATATAGACCTCGCCTCGGACCGCTGCAAAATCCGAAAAAAGTCTTAGTCGCGCAAATCCGTCGGGCCGCCACACGGTCAGGCCGTGTGCGGTCCTGGGGTGCTGATCTTCGCCCATTGGACATGACCGTGTGAATCCACATGCCCTGGCCGTGTCCCACTCTGCGTCTAGCTGTGAAAATCCTTCTTTTGCTCCGAAAATGCATCTTTTTCACCCGAAAAGCTAACCTGCACACAAAAGTACAATGAGCAGACCTCCGAACTAGAAAATAGGAAATGCATGCCAAAATAGGGTAACATATGCATGAAACTAACACAAAATGCAATGAGATGTGAGCGAAAACTACTCCTAAAACCATATATGTTTTGCTCACATCACCGGTTCAGGGTCCCGCGCCAACTTCTATCCCCTCCACTCCGGCTGCCCGAGGAACAACTCCTATAGCTTCAATGTCGGCCGAGTCATCATCAACTGTATCATTGCAAGAATCCTCCGAGGAAGCACCCTCCTACACACCCATAGAAAGAGATCACCGAAAGGGCAAGGCTCCGTTAATCAGCACAGAGTCTCCCCTTGCTCTCGACATTATAAATAACAAGATGCCCAAATCTTTTAAGCAAATCTTTATAGGGGAATACAGTGGCTTGGCTAACCCAGAAGAATACCTTAGGAGATTCAACAAGGCCGCCTTGATACATGATTACTCAGACGGAGCCAAATGGAAGATTTTCTCTCTCAATTTGATAGGCTCTGCCCAAAGGTGATTTGACCGACTCCCAGCTGGATCCATTAAATCCTTCCAGGAGTTATCTATTATGTTTCTCCAACACTTCGCCAACAGCAAAAGATACTGCCAAACTGCTCAGTATCTTATGACTATGAAGCAGAAGAATACTGAATCCTTGAGGGACTACATACATCATTTTAACGGAGTGGTCATCGGCGTCTTAGATGCTTTGCCCAAGACAGTGGTCAATGCCTTCTCTCAAGGCTTAATAAGGCGGGATTTCTCGAAGTCACTAATGAAAAGACCCCCGCCTTACTTTGAAGCCCTACTGGCCAGAGCCGAGGCTTACATCAATTTGGAGGAAGCCGAAAAGGTAGTCGATGAGCAACAAGGCGGATCCGATCAGCTAAACCCCAGAAGCCAAGTCGAAAGGCCCTTCTGCCACTACAGACTCGGCCCCCTAGGATCCCTTATGTATACCCTCCTCGGCTGATCAAAGACAGAGCAATTCACACAATGCATAAATTTCCCCAGCCCTTGATGTCACTAGAACATCGCGATCCTTTCTGCGCCTTCCATTAAGTGTATGGTCACTCGACCCGGGAGTGTCGTACTATAGCAGAGGAAATTAGGCAAGTCATAAGAGAGCAGCAGCAGCAAAACTTCAACGCCCCATCCCAGTTCTCGCAAATGGAAGCAAGGCCAGAACCTCGGAACCATGTTCGGTGCCATCCAGCCAGGCGAGCTCCTCGGCCCTTACCCGAGTTGCAAAGACCAGCTCAAGTTCCTCGAAGGACCCGAGAAGCCTCTCCGAGTGAACCAGCTCCTCGACCTGGATCACCACAAGAACCATCCAACACTCCCCACCGCGGCACCATCAACATGATCACCAGTGGGGCTATAGATGGCGATTCCAATCGAGCTAGGAAGGTTCATGGGAGGAGACTAGAAAATATGGAAGTAAATGCTATCAGAAGGCATGCTGAAGGGCCCTCTATAAGCTTTGGTCCCGACGACCTACAAGGAATCTCCGTCCCACATGATGATGCCTTGTTGATCAGAGCCACCATTGTTAACTATGACGTGACCAGGATCTTCGTGGACACAGGTAGCTCGGTCAATATTTTATTTAAAGATGCCTTTGATCGCATGCAGCTCGACCTGACACAACTCCAGCCAATGAACACCGCTCTATTTGGCTTCTCGGGCCACGAGGTAGCACCACTTGGTCGAATTGATCTACCCCTATCTTTAGGAGAAGAGCCTCTTCGTCGAACTCGGATAGCGACCTTTACTGTAGTGGACGCTACCTCGGCCTACAATGTTATTCTAGGAAGGCCAACACTGCACTCCTTCGAAGCGGCTGTATCAACTTATCACAAGAAGGTCAAGTTCCCCATGAATGCTCAAATAGGGGAAACTGCTGGAGATTAAAAGGCGGCCCGGAAGTGCTATGTGGAAGAAGTCCGAACCGGCCCCAGGAAGAGCAGGAAGATCGAGATGGCCGAAGTCTATGCCCTGCATGCAGAGCTTATGGAAGAAGAAACTGTGCAAGTATGGTGGGACCAGCCTGAGTAAGTCATCCGGGTCGGTGCAGATTAGCCAATCGAGCTTAGGCAAGAAATAATTGACTACTTGGAAAACAACCGAGACATTTTTACTTGGCTGGAAGAACAGAATCAGAGCATCTCTCGAGCCATAATGGAGCATAGATTGAACATCCTTCCCGGGTCTCAGCCTATCAAGCAAAAAAGAAGACACTTCGGACTAGAGAAAGGCTAAATTATCCGAGCTGAAATGCAAAAACTTATGCAAGCCGGATACATCCGGGGAGGTACAATTTCCCGAATGGTTGTCTAATATTGTATTAGTGCCAAAATCAGGGGAAAATGGAGGGTATGTATAGACTTCAGAGATCTTAATAAAGCATGCCCTAAAGATTGCTACCCCTTGCCTCGGATAGATCAATTAGTAGATTCTATGGCAGGATGTGAGCTAATTTGTATGTTAGACGCTCACCAGGGGTATCATCAGATTCCATTAGCCCTAGAAGATAAAAAAAAAGTCAACTTTGTCACAGCGAATGATACTTTTTGCTACAAGGTTATGCCATTCGGGTTGAAGAACGCTGGCGGCACTTATCAAAGGATAATGGACAAAGTGTTTCGGTCAAAAATAGGCCGAAACATCGAAGTATATGTGGACGACATCCTCATCAAGTCCACCAAAGTCGAAGACATAGTCAGAGATATGACGGAGATGTTCAGCACGTTGCGCCAATATGGAATTCGGCTTAACCCCAGCAAATATATATTCGGGGTTCGAGGAGGCAAGTTCCTGGGTTACATTGTCACTGAACGAGACATTGAAGTTAATCCCGAGAAGGCTCAAACTTTACAGAACATGATTTCTGTAGGGAATTCTTTATGCCAAATGGCATATGCGCAACGGAAAAATTAGGATCCCTTCCAAGTGATCCATGCGAAAGCAAACTCGTATAAAATAAATTTCTCTAAATCAAGCCTATCTTATAGGAGAGGATTACCTTTGTTGCGTGCCCTTGTTAATCCCGCTTCTTCCTTTTGTTTGTTGGATCTTTAGCACGTTCAAGTGTCCGTGCCTCTATATGTATCCACACGAGCAAGCTCTTGTCTCACAAAAGAAAACTAGAGGAGCTCTCCTTTACTTCTTGCTAGAGAAGTCCCTAAAGGAGAGGAAGCTAGGGAAAAGGAGAAGGGAAGAAGAAGACTACTCTTCTTGCTACACTCACAAAAGCCACACAACAATAAGCTCTCAAGCTCTCTCCAAGCCTCAAGCTCCCAACAACCACACCCACAATTGCTTTGGCCGGCCACTCCATGGGGTCTTTTATAGGGTTGGAAAAACCCTTTCACCTCCACACATTCAATGCAATCCATTGCATTGGGACATTTGTTTGGCCGGCCACTTAAGGAGACAAAACCATTTTGTTTCCTTCCACCTTATCTAGCTTAGGTGGATGCTTAGGTGGCATGCTTATGTGGCATGCTTATGTGGCATTCTTATGTGGCATTCATGCATGTTGAATTAATCTTATTAATTCAATTAAGCTTATGTTATCATATTGAATTAATCTTATTAATTCAATTAAGCTTATGTTATCATATTGAATTAATCTTATTAAATCAATGAGGTAACATATTGAATTAATCTCATTAAATCAATTAGCTAAAATTCTCATTAAGCTTAAAGTCCAAAAACCATTTTGTACTTAAGCTTATTCCCAAATTATTCTAGTCAAACTAGAATACTCTAATTCCTCTAATTATCATGCTCTTTGTGTGTGACCCTATAGGCTCTCATAACGTTGGCAGTGGATCTAAACTCTTTTAGATACACAAGCAATGAGCGGCATCTAGCAATACATCATTGCTACCCAAGTTACGAGATAAGTCAAGATCCGACTAACCTTTCCGTGACTACTATAATATATGACCGTGTCCTTCTATACTTGATATCAGATTTATCAATGAGGCATAGACCGTGTCATCCTCGATCAATCTATGAGTTTCTTGATCCCTGAGTAAACTAACTCAAACAAATGAGCTCAATATCTCATATTGACTCATTCGAGCATGGCCATGCGTTTTAGTAGTTCTACTCAATCAAGGGGCCCACCGATATCACTCTCGTCATATGAGAGGGATAGATCCCATCTACATCACTCACATCCCTCCGCATAATTTGTTATATACCCAGTAATCGCCTTTATGGTCCACCCTGTTACGGGTGACGTTTGACGATACCAAAGTACATAACTTCTTATGTAGGGAACCGTAGTGACTTCAGGTCTGAGGACTATTCATACCAATAGTCACATGAGAAAGTTTATGACACTCATATAACGATCCATGAAACTTTCTCATGGCGGGTCAGTTCAGTATATATTCTCTAATATATACACATGTGTCAACTTGATATCATATATCCATGACTTGTGAGATCAAGTCATCAATTGTACTACATGCTAGTCTTTATGTATTAATATTGCCCTTGCATATTAATACTTGACTATGATAATTTAGAAAGGGTTCTCTCTGACCTCTCATAATCAATTCGCTAATTGATGTCTTTGTAGATAATAACCTACTTTTCTAGGGCATTACTATATTTAATTGAGCTGGCACAAGCAAGACTTAAATATAATAACCAATCCTTTGCCTTTATAGAATATGATACAAAATGTTCCCTATTCAACCATCACATGATTGGTTCTTAGGGCTATAACTAACAATCTCCCACTAGCACTAGTACCAATCACTATGATATCTAATACCTAGTGACCTAGTGTGACCATCATGCTTCTCCTGCAAAGCTCGTCATGGATCTGCGATGTTAGCTTCGCTTCGATCAGATATCCTCACATCTCCTCTATCGATGATCTCTCAATGAGATGGAAGCGCCAAGCCATAAAGATGTGTTTGGTCCACATGTGATCGAGGTTCTTAGCACGTAATAGCCCCATTGTTGTCACAATAGAGGTCTATTGGATCTGCAATGCTAGGAACTACCCCAAGTTCATCGATGAACTTACTTGAGCCAAACCCTCCTTTCACGCATCGATCGCGAATATACTCGGCTCGTTGTAGAAAGAAGAATCGTGTCCGCTAACTCTTCCAAATCACAGCTCCACCATTCGTGCAAAACACGCACTTCGATTGCGATCTATAGTCATCCTTGTCTTTGGAAGCTTGCATCATCAGAACTCCTTTACACCTAGCTCTCATTGCTCTTCCAAATATCGTGAAATATTCTTTTCGCTCTTCGTAAGTATTTAAGAATATTTTGATCGCTATCCAAAGGACTTTCACTGGATCCGATCGTATCTACTCATGCTCAAAGCATACGACGTCCGTGACAGCACAAAGCATGGCGTATATGATAGTACGGACGCATAAGGTGTAAAACAATCAAATTAAAATACGAATTTAATGGCCAATTTCGAGGAAATAATCCTAGTGGATTATTTTTAGATTTTAGAGATTTTTAGGAATTTTTCTCGAATTTTTCTGATTTAAACGGATTTAAATGACGAGATTTTTACTGAGGATAAAATAAATAGGCTTTTGGTGGGGTCTATTTAAGGGTTTAATACACGATGAAAACCTAATTATCTATTTCCTTATTTTTTTCCCAGCCGGTAGTGACTTTTCCTTCTAGCTTTCTAGCAATCTCTCCGTCCCCGATTCCTTTTCTTCTCACACGCGACTCACCGACGCCGAATCCCTTTTCTTTTCCCTGTGCCCGAAACCACCGCAACCAGCGCCGGAAGCCATCCCTTCTTCCCGACGCCACTTGTTTGTGCTCCCATGACGGCGCCTTTCTTCTCGAGCCTCATGGCCGCCAATTTCTCCAAGAACGGTTACGCCGCTGTCTTCGTCTCGAGCCGTCCTCGCGTATCCGACTTGCCGCTCGAGAGCTCGTGGTCATTGTCCCTCTACAGGCCCGCAGAACGCGAACGCTACCGCCGCTGTTTCTTCTTCCCAGCGCAAGACAGATGCATGCCGTCAGCTTTGGCTCACTTGCCTTCTCCTTCTCGGCGAGGTTCTACCTGCAGAGCTAGGTAATGGGCTTGTTCGAACTGGCCTTGTAAATGATAGTTAAGTTCCTTGACAGAGCCGCTTAGGATATATTTAGGATAGGCCGATTTTGGTGTCATTTACCGAGGACTGTGAGGGTTTTCTTTGGGAGGGTGTTGTGCGATTACGATTGGAGGTAGTCGTGGAAAGAACGAACGTGAAAGGTCGCCTGAAGGAGTTATTCTGATCTGATGCGATTCGGAGGATATGGGATTTGGGTGATATTGTTTGATCTTGAGGATATTTTTATAGGTGATGAATTAGGTAAATTGATTTGGAATTAATTGGGCTAAATTAATTGTATGGATATTTGTGGACAAGGAAAATTGAAAATAGTTTGGGTTAATTGGGATATAAAGGAAATCGATTAATTATTCGATTTGTCGTTGAATTGTATTTTGTGCTTGACTATAGTCATGCTTTATGCGAGTTTCTGGCCACGAGGCGTGTCTCCTACGTGACGATCCGGTTCTTTTCATGGATATGTTATCAAAGTGTATTTTGACTTAACTTTTAGATTAAGTCAAATTGATATGCTAGTAGGATAGCTTACAATAACTTTTTCATGTTTATATGCCTGATATGCTTTTGGTGCCTACTAGATACATGCATGTGATAGGATATGATTATATTTTCCTGTTTGATTTGGATCATAGTATATGGATTAGGGATATGTATATATGGTTGTACATATCATTCGGATAGGTATATTATGAGTAGGATTTACATGCTTTAGTATCATGCACCATTTTCGCATGATTGCATAGCTGAGCCGGGTTCCATTATTGTTGAGCCCGCAGGTTAGTTACATGGCTCGGCACACACCGCCACTCATGGGTTAGTGGTACATCGTGAGGGTGTGTGCTTGCTCACTGTCGAGGCCGGTCCGGCGTGGGTAGCGCACGAGGCAGCGTGGTAGGGCAGGATCCCTCCTCCGGCTCCATGACACCGAGAGATGAGCTTAGCCCCACTATGTTTGGGGCAGGAGGATAGGTGTACTCCGATAAAGCATCCATCCACACTCGGCCACTCAGAGCAAGCGATGATGGCAGAGTGCACAATTGTCATAGCCCTACCCACTCTGGCCACCATTGCGGAGGTGGCTACCGGGCGTCGGGGTGACTCATGTCCATTGGGCACGACATGCATTTTCAGACCCGATTGCATTTTTGTATTGTGTTGTCGCATTATTGTATTGATGCCTTGGATGTTGCATATGATTGTCATGCATACAGATACATGTTTATATATATGGTCGACTCTATTACTTCTAGTCGTGCACACTCCTATATCGTAGAGATTCGTAAGTGCACCATTTTGTATTTCTTGCTTGCATACCCTATTTATGTGAGACTGTACTGGCATGATATTTTTATTGTTAGCTATACCTTATTTTGCATATCTACTATACCCGGCAGTAGTTCTTCAACTCACCCCCGCTGATTTATATTTATTTCGATGAAGGTCGCCGCAGAGAGTCCACCGCCAAACCTCTCGCCGCCGGGAAGTGTATTTGGTTATTTGTTTTTGGTTTTGGATATCTTGTTTAGAAGGTATATTTAGGACTGGAATTGGATTTATGTATTCGTGGATTTTTGGTGTCCTTATGGACCTCTATTCGGAGTTTGTTCTGGATTGGATTTTGGTTGAGTATTCCTGCCCAGATGGCAGAAGGGGTAAGTTGATTTATGGTAGACTGTTTATTAGTTATTTTGGTTGATGGCCTGAGGCCAAATTATATAACTGCGTGTGAGTTTGGATTCCGGTCGTGTTGACCGATGTATAATGGCCGTGTAGGCCTTGTATGTAAATTTGGATTGTCACCCGTACAGGGGAGATGCTGCCAGATTTTCGTCTGGTGGGGTCTCCTTCGGGGCGTGACATAAGGGATCTTATCCATGCGATCTCTCTCCTCCCTAGAAGAGGGACATTGAGTCTTCGAAAGACTCACACCATGTGATAAAGGCAGAAATCCTTTCTTGGAATTTTGCATAGCAAAACGATCTAGCACTTTATCAATGTATGTACTCTGACTTAGGCCAAGTAATCTTTTAGATCTATCTCTATAGATCTTGATGCCTAGAATATAGGCAGCTTCACCTAAGTCTTTCATCGAGAAACAATTCCCTAACCACATCTTCACAGACTGGAGTGAGGGAATATCATTTCCGATGAGAAGTATGTCATCTACATACAAGACAAGAAATACAACTGTGCTCCCACTATTTCTCTTGTAGACACAAGGTTCATCTTCATTCTTGATGAAACCAAACTCTTTGATTGCATCATCAAATCGAAGATTCCAGCTTCGAGAGGCTTGCTTTAGTCCATAAATGGACCTTTGCAGTTTGCATACCTTTCCAGGATGCTTTGGATCTTCAAAACCCTCTGTGTCATGTACACATCCTCGAGTAGCTTTCCATTCGTAAAAGCGGTTTTGACATCCATCCGCCAGATCTCATAATCGTGGTAGGTCGCAATAGCAAGTATGATCCGAATGGATTTAAGCATCGCGAATCGTGAAAAGGTTTCATCATAGTCAATACCATGAATTTGTTTGAATCTTTAGCCACCAATCTACCTTTATAGGTATGCTTATTACCATCCATGTCTTTACTTTAAAGACCCACTTACACCCAATGGGTTTTACCCTTCGTGGATCAACCAAGGTCCATACTTGGTTAGTGTACATGGATTCCATTTCGGATCTCATGGCCTCTAGCCATTTCTAATCTGGGCTCATCATAGCTTCTTGATAGGATGTAGGCTCGCCAAGATCGACAAGCAATACATCACCATTGTCACCAAGAGAAAAGAATATCTCTTGGGACGACGGATCCTATCGGATCTACGAAGAGGTTGGTCTACTTGAATGTGTTTGTTCCACAACTCTTTGGGCAACAATTCCTCATCCACAACACTTTGTGGTTCCTGCTCATTTTCCATCGAAGCCTTAGTGTTATCGTCATCTTGAACTTCTTCAAGATGAATTTTACTCCCACTAGTTTTTCTAGAAATAAATTCTCTTTCTAGAAAGACAAAGATTTCGCAACAAACACCTTGCCAAGTGTGGGATTGTAAAAGTAATATCCCTTAGTTTCCTTGGGATATCCTACAAAATAACACTTATCCGATTTGGGTCCTAGTTTATCCGAGACTTGACGCTTACATAAGCTTCACAACCCCAAATCTTTATAAAAGACATTTTGGGACTCTTCCCACCCATATCAGATATGGTGTCTTTTCTACGGCTTTGATGGGACGCGATTAAGTGTGAAAGCTACTGTCTCTAGAGCTAGTCCCCAAAAGGAAGTAGGTAGATCATCGGCTCATCATTGATCGTACCATATCTAATAGAGTACGATTTCTCCTCTCGGATACACCATTCCATTGTGGTGTTCCAGGGAGTGAGTTGGGATATTATCCCACACTCACCAGTGATCACGAAACTCTTGACTAAGGTATTCACCACCTCGATCCGATCAAGTAGCTTGATACGCTTACCAAGTTGGTTTTGTACTTCATTCTTGAATGCTTTGAACTTTTCAAAGGATTCGACTTATGTCTCATCAAATATAAGTAGCCAAATCTACTCATATCATCTGAAAGTAATAAAGTACTTATAGCCTCCTCTCGCTTCGACATTGAAAGGCCCACATACATCAAGATGTATGAGTCCTAACAAGTCTGCCGCTCTCTCCATGTCCACTAAATGGAGTTTTAGTCATCTTTCCTAAAAGGCAAGATTCACATACCTCATATGATTCAAAATCAAATGAGTCCAATAATCCATCTTTATGGAGTTGGGATATGCTTTTCATTTATGTGACCTAGGCGACAGGAGAGATATGTTTGGTTCAATCATTCGATTTGAACCGCTTGGTATTTACGTTATAAATTGGGTTTTCTAAATCTAGAACATAGAGACCATTCATAAGTGGTGCATTACAATAGAACATTTCATTTAAATAAATGGAACAACATTTGTCCTTTATTATAAAGAAAATTTTTCTTGTCTAAACAAGATACGTAAATTATGTTCTTTGTCAATGCAGTACATATAAGCACTCTCTAGTTCTAAGATAAGCCCGGTGGGCAAAGACAAAGAATATGTTCCTACTGACTCTGACAACTTTTTGCGCATTGCCTACTCGTAGGTCTACTTGCCTTTTGCCATTTGTCTACTATTTCCCACCGCACATTATTACAAATGTGAGATGCACATCCCAGATCTAATACCCATGTAGAAGAAATAGATAGATTAACTTCTATAACGTGTATACCGAGGCGTAAGTCCCACTTCTTTTATTCTTTACTTCTCAAGGTAGACTTTGCAGCCCGCTTCAAAGGTCCGGCCTCACCGCACAATGGAAGCAGCCCCTTCCTTAGGTACTTTACCTTTACCCTTTGAAGTGGATGAATTGGCCTTGCCTTTGGCTTGGTCTTACCCTTGCCTTTCGCTTACCTTTGCCCTTCTTGACCATTAGTACGCATTAACTTTCTTTTGAGATCTTGGCTCGTTAGCTTAACATGCCGAGAATCTCAGTGCAAAGGTTTATCAATTTCATTCATGTTATAATTCATGACGAATTGATTATATGCTTCCAAGAACGATTGCAGGATAACATCGGCACAATTCTTGGCTCGATGGAAAACCTAGTCTTTCAAGGTTCTCAACGCACTCAATCATTTTGAGTACGTGAGTTCCTACAGGTGTTCCTTCTTGCATCTTGCATGCAAAAAGAGCCTTAGACACTTCAAAACGCTCGTGCCTAGCTTGTCCTTGATATAGTTGTTTCAAATGCTCAACCATATCATAGGCATCCATGTTCTCATGTTGCTTCTGAAGCTCAGAGTTCATGGTGGCAAGCATAAGACATGACACATCTAATGCGTCATCTTGATGCTTCTTATAAGCATCCTTTTCAGCACGAGTGGCCGCATGGGCGGGTGTTTCAGGGGTAGACTGCTCTAGGACATACAGTTTGCGTTCTTGTTTGAGGATAATCCTCAAGTTCCTATACCAGTCAAGAAAGTTCGCTCCATTAAGCTTGTCCTTCTCAAGGACAGATCGCAAGTTGAGGGGGTGTGTCGTGTTAGATGTCATGGTGATCTACAACATTAAAATGCAAAGTTAAGTATCATACCTAAATCATTTAATTAGGCCTTTAATTAAATGAGGCTCCCACTAAATTCTCATAGCTACTATTTAGCTATAAATTTATATGGGATAAAGATCCACATTATAATTCGTCTTGAGTTAGCTTTGGCTAATCGCCCAAGACGTAGTATAATTAGGTAGGCAATCTTTTGCCAATTACATCTGATGTAACTCTTTAATAGCTTTGGTTAAGTTTTAGATTAGTTTAGTGTTTATTCCTAAACCAGCTTCCAGGCTGTGGCGAGGCACAGGGGCCTTCTTGGATATCGGAGCAACGACCACTTCTAAGACAAAGCTGATGTTCGGAAATCACATAAAACTAATTTTAAAACTTATGTTCAAAGCTAATATATGCCTTTACTTTCTTAACTAATTAAGAAAACTTAATTAAGTCTTAACCAAGTTTGATAGCGGGACATCACGATTGTCCACTCGCACTCTTCCAAGATAAAATGCA
Organism: Wurfbainia villosa; assembly: GCA_025175895.1. Lineage (NCBI taxonomy): Eukaryota > Viridiplantae > Streptophyta > Magnoliopsida > Zingiberales > Zingiberaceae > Wurfbainia > Wurfbainia villosa. The sequence continues at coordinate 69,557,181 of CM045996.1, forward strand.
TTGCTTTGCTTTGGCAAACCCAATAACAAATGATCGAGGAAGTAGTGAGTACCAAGCTTTGGTAGGCATATCGTTTTTGACTTATTAAGAAATAAACATGTACCATATACATATTAGCATACATCACATATAAGCTAAACTAATCATGCATCACATACAAGCTAAACTAACATGCATCACATACATATTAAACTAAGCGTGTCATGGTTATGACCCTTATTCTACAATCTTCTCAAGCCAATGAAAAGATTGATTGGTCAACCTAGGGATAGCATCTTCTCCTAAGTGCTTCCTTTTGGTTGTCTTGTGTGTTGACTTCCTCCTTGTAACCTCATCTTCCAATGGACCCTCCATCTTTGTACATTACAAAAGGAGAAATACTCGAGTTACATTCGAGTCTAAAACTAATTTTACAACAAGAATTTTAGGAGGAAGGCACGACACGCAGGCCGTATTTAAGAATTACAACACACACACATTCACAAACCTTTTGGGACTAGGCCATAACCATGCACCATGTCATTTTAACTTTTAAAAGACATTGGATATTTTATTATGTTTGACAATTGCTAATGCAATTATCAACTCATAATAAAATTTATCCTACTTCTATATCACATATAAAATAGAGAAAACCTATTTTATACGATCTTTCGCAAGTGGCTCTGATACCACTTTAGGGAATTCTTTATGCCAAATGGCATATGCGCAACGGAAAAATTAGGATCCCTTCCAAGTGATCCATGCGAAAGCAAACTCGTATAAAATAAATTTCTCTAAATCAAGCCTATCTTATAGGAGAGGATTACCTTTGTTGCGTGCCCTTGTTAATCCCGCTTCTTCCTTTTGTTTGTTGGATCTTTAGCACGTTCAAGTGTCCGTGCCTCTATATGTATCCACACGAGCAAGCTCTTGTCTCACAAAAGAAAACTAGAGGAGCTCTCCTTTACTTCTTGCTAGAGAAGTCCCTAAAGGAGAGGAAGCTAGGGAAAAGGAGAAGGGAAGAAGAAGACTACTCTTCTTGCTACACTCACAAAAGCCCCACAACAATAAGCTCTCATGCTCTCCAAGCCTCAAGCTCCCAACAACCACACCCACAATTGCTTTGGCCGCCACTCCATGGGGTCTTTTATAGGGTTGGAAAACCCTTTCACCTCCACACATTCAATGCAATCCATTGCATTGGGACATTTGTTTGGCCGGCCACTTAAGGAGACAAAACCATTTTGTTTCCTTCCACCTTATCTAGCTTAGGTGGATGCTTAGGTGGCATGCTTATGTGGCATGCTTATGTGGCATTCTTATGTGGCATTCATGCATGTTGAATTAATCTTATTAATTCAATTAAGCTTATGTTATCATATTGAATTAATCTTATTAATTCAATTAAGCTTATGTTATCATATTGAATTAATCTTATTAATTCAATTAAGCTTATGTTATCATATTGAATTAATCTTATTAAATCAATGAGGTAACATATTGAATTAATCTCATTAAATCAATTAGCTAAAATTCTCATTAAGCTTAAAGTCCAAAAACCATTTTGTACTTAAGCTTATTCCCAAATTATTCTAGTCAAACTAAAATACTCTAATTCCTCTAATTATCATGCTCTTTGTGTGTGACCCTATAGGCTCTCATAACGTTGGCAGTGGACCTAAACTCTTTTAGATACACAAGCAATGAGCGGCATCTAGCAATACATCATTGCTACCCAAGTTACTGAGATAAGTCAAGATCCGACTAACCTTTTCCGTGACTACTATAATATATGACCGTGTCCTTCTATCCTTGATATCGTTGATCAATGAGGCATAGACGTGTCATCCTCGATCAATCTATGTGTTTCTTGATCCCGAGTAAACTAACTCAAACAAATGAGCTCAATATCTCATATTGACTCATTCGAGCATGGCCATGCGTTTTAGTAGTTCTACTCAATCAAGGGGCCCACCGATATCACTCCCATATGGGAGGGATAGATCCCATCTACATCACTCACATCCCTCCGCATAATTTGTTATATACCCAGTAATCGCCTTTATGGTCCACCCTGTTACGGGTGACGTTTGACGATACCAAAGTACATAACTTCTTATGTAGGGAACCGTAGTGACTTCAGGTCTGAGGACTATTCATACCAATAGTCACATGAGAAAGTTTATGACACTCATATAACGATCCATGAAACTTTCTCATGGCGGGTCAGTTCAGTATATATTCTCTAATATATACCCATGTGTCAACTTGATATCATATATCCATGACTTGTGAGATCAAGTCATCAATTGACCTACATGCTAGTCTTTATGTATTAATATTGCCCTTGCATATTAATACTTGACTAGGAACATTTAGAAAGTGTTCTCTACAGCCTCTCATAATCAATTCTGCCAATTGATGTGCTGTAGATAAGAATCTACTTTTCTAGGGCATTACTATATTTAATTTAGCTGGCACAAGCAAGACTTAAATATAATAACCAATCCTTTGCCTTTATAGAATATGATACAAAATGTTCCCTATTCAACCATCACATGATTGGTTCTTAGGGCTATAACTAACAATTTCTCCTTGAAATATCAAAGAAGTATAAAGGTTACTGGGCCGAATAACGACACTTTTCTGATTCATCCATAAGTCGACTGAGTGGAGTCTCCCTTTCTTCAAGGTGCTCCGTAAGTTGGCTCAGTTTTCATGGGATGAAAAGTGTGAACAAGCCTTTACCAGATTAAAGCAGTATATAGATGAGCTGCCCACACTTGCCAAACCTATGCTCAGAGAGAGTCTGCAGTTATACTTATCCTCCTCTGAAGAGGCTGTGGCGTAAGTACTGCTCTGGCAGGAAGAAGGTAAACAATTACCTATTTATTTCATTAGTCATTTATTAAAAGCTACCGAGAGCAGGTATACAACACTGGAAAAGCTAGCACTAACTCTACTTATAACAGCCCGGAAGCTCCATCCGTATTTCTTATCTCATTCGGTCACGGTCTTAACTAACAGTGGCCTTGGAAGGATATTAACCAATCCAGAAGCATCTACCTGCCTAATCAAGTGGATCACTGAGCTAGCCGAGTATGATATCCAATATCAACCCCATATGACCCTCAAGGCACAAGTATTGGCGGATTTCCTAGTCGAGATGCCAAGGGTCAAGAAAAATGAGGAATGGAAGGTATATGTGGATGACTCGGCAACTAAGCAGGGAAGTGAGGTAGGAGTATTATTGATATCCCCCCAAAAAGATACAATCCGGATAGCTATACAACTCAACTTTCGAGCTTCCAACAACGAAGCGGAGTACGAAGCCTTATTAGCCGGAATGCGAGCAACCCATCATATTGGAGCCACTCGGATTTCTTTGCATTCAAACTCATAGTTGGCAGTGGAACAACTCAAAGGGTCATTCGATATCAACAACCAAAGGTTGCGGCGCTATATGCATGCTTATCGCAAGCTATCCTCGGAATTTCAAGAGGTTACTCTTCCGCATAATCAAAAAGTCGACGAGCCGTGGTGGCGCATGACTAGTGCACTCGCTACTTGGAGCTTGGATGACTCAATAGCCGAGACGTAGCTCATCGCTAATATAGATCAAGACCCAATAGCGCCTCACAGCCCGCCGGATTGGTGACTACCTCAAGAAGGGAATACTGTCGAATGACCGAGCCGAAGCACAGACAGTTAAGAAAAGAAGCACTCGCTTCGCCCTAATAGGCGACACACTGTATAAACGAGCTTTTGCTCGGCCCCTACTTAAGTGCCTCGGCCCGAAAGAAGCAGAGGATGTCATGCGAGAAGTGCACGAGAGTTGCTGTGGAAATCACTCTGGAGAAGCATCCCTTTCTTGGAAGATCTTATTGGCCGGGTATTTTTGGCCTACGCTCTAGCAAGATGCCACCCGCCGTGTGCGCGTATGCCTTAGCTGTCAAAAGCATCAAAACTTCTCTCAACAACCAGCCAAACTGTTGAAAGCTTCAGTAATATCCTACCCTTTTGATCAGTGGGGAATGAATATAGTGAGACCACTACCGATGGGGCCGAATCAGAAGAAATTTTTGCTAGTTACGGTGGATTATTTCTTGAAGTGGGTGGAAGTCGAGCCGCTGGTTAAGATAACTGAAGAGGTCGTGTTAAAATTCCTCTGGAAAAACATAGTTTGTTGATTCAACATTCCAAGAAAGCTGGTCTCGGATAATGGGCGACAATTTCAAGGCCACAAAGTAAAAGAATGGTGTCAGCAGTTGGAGATTCAGCAAGCCTTCACCTCAATAGCTTATCCTCAAAGCAATGGACAAGCTGAAGTCACTAATCGAGAACTGATTCGGGGAATTAAGATCAAATTAGATAACACGGGGGGAAGCTGGGTCGAGGAATTACCCAGTATCTTATGGGCATACAGAACTACTCCTAAAAATAACATGAGCCTCACCCCATTTCATCTTGTTTATAATGCTTAAGCCCTTGTCCCTGTGGAGATTGGCATGGGATCACCTTGAGTCTCTATTTATACGTCGAAAGATAATAGCAACAAGGAGAAGAGGCTGGCCAAGCTAGATTTGGTAACAGAGACTCGAGATCAAGCAGCTAGTCGAATGAATGCCTCTCGGAGAAAAATTACCCAGGCTTACAACAAGAAGGTTGTGCCTCGTTCCTTTCAGCTTAGTGATTTTGTCTGGAAGAAAGTCCAACCCGCGGGAGAAGTTCGCAAATTAGCACCCCGATGGGAAGGACCGTACAAAGTTATCAAAAAGCTCAACTCTGGCGCTTACTACCTTCAGAATAGCGAAGGAAAGGAGCTTACTCGACCTTGGAATGCTTTCCATTTACGACCTTATCATGCCTAAAGAGCTCAGTAGTGTGTAATGAAGTTTCTCCATAATGAAAGCTCTTCTTCACGATCCCAATCAGGCTTTTTTATACAAGTATTTCTCATTCGACTTTCTTCCTTGGATATCGCCTATCACGGCTAGTTCCAAGTTTTTTGATTCGGCTCTTCCTTGGATATTGCTTATCATAGTTGGTTCCAAGTATATACTATTTGGCTTTCTTCCTTGGATATCACTTATCATAGCTGGTTCCAAGTATTATCTATTCGGATCTCCCTTGGATATCGCTTATCATAGTTGGTTCCAAGTGTTGCCCATTCAGATCTCCCTTGGATATCGCTTATCATAGCTGGTTCCAAGTATTATCCATTCGGAGCTCCCTTGGATATCACTTATCATAGCTGGTTCCAAGTATTATCCATTCGAATCTCCCTTGGATATCGCTTATCATAGCTGGTTCCAAGTATTATCTATTCGGATCTCCCTTGGATATCGCTTATCATAACTGGATCCAAGTATTATCTATTCGAATCTCCCTTGGATATCGCTTATCATAGCTAGTTCCAAGTATTATCTATTCAGATCTTCCTTGGATATCGCTTATCATAGATGGTTCCAAGTATTATCTATTCGGATCTCCCTTGGATATCGCTTATCATAGCTGGTTCCAAGTATTACTCATTCGGCTCTTCCTTGGATATCACTTATCATAGCTGGTTCCAAATATTATCTATTTGGATTTCTCTTGGATATCGCTTATCATAGCTGGTTCCAAGCATTATCTATTCGGATTTTCCTTGGATATATATCACCGCTCTTCGAGATATCACTTATTACATCTCGGCCGAGTATCCTATCATCGAGTATGACGAAGGTACTTTAGAGTTGCTGATTATTGTTAATTATGGCAGTAATTAATCGATTACGTTATATTCTTGAGTGGCCGAATGATAACACTTAGTTCCAAAAAACTTGTATTAATTTCAAAAGATATTACAAGTCTAAGCAATGCCTCACGTGGCTACAAAATTTACTACTAAACTAGAAATTAAAGACTAAACTATTGGGGGAGACCACCGAGAGTCGAATCCGGAGTCTCATCGATTAGACGTTGTAGATCCAGGAATTCGACTGAGGCTCCCTCGGGTGGATATCCAGCTTCCTTGAAGTGCCGGATGACCCCCTCATATCCTATCTCTAGGAGGTTGGCGGTGCAATCTCCTAGGATATCAGAAAACTCCTCAGAAGCGAGAAAGACTTTCTTACGCTTATCCCATCGACCCTCCTCACTCGAATGGTACGAGACTCGTTCAGCCTCAGCCTTCTCGACTTTGTCTGCTAACTCGTCCCGCCGCTTAGCCTCGAACTCTGCCTGAGCCGCTCTAACTTGATCATCTTACAGTAGTCTGGCCTCAACTTCTTCGATGCGGGCTTTGAGTTCGTCCGCCTCTGCAGCTTTGGCCCACAGTTGTTCCACTTCGGTAGCCTGAACCCTTAGGTGCTCTAGCTCTCGCGCCTGACTCCTGAGGTCGTCCTCATAGAGGAGGGCCTTGGATCGGAACACGACCGCCTCGGACTGAGCAAGTCCGAGCTCCATTTCCTTGTCTCGGAGCTGAGTTGAGAGGGCTGCCACCTAAGCCCGCACCCTTTGAAAAGTCGCCATTAGGGAAGGCAGGCGGGACATTAGCTCCAAGTGGTAGCCCCAGAACTACAAAAGAATGAGTAGAGTTAGTTAAATTAGCCGAAGTAGTAAAACTTAGCAAGCAAAACAACAGCAAAACAGATACTTACTTTGGCCAAGTGGGTGTTCATCTTGTCGCTTAGCGACAGGATGGATTTCCCCTTGGCAGACTCTCCTATTGCGTCTCGGATTTCTCGGAGAAATCCCCTAGCAAGGCGCTCTTCTCCTGGTCGGGGACGGCCAGAAACTTCCGGGAGGGGACTTGGACTGCGCTGATGGGAGGATGATAGCTCATCAGGAGGAGGAGGAGCCCTCGGATACTCCTCCAAAGGGGGCTCTGGGATATCCAACCCCGTGCCACTCAGCCCTTCGCCGCTTGACCCCTCACCACTCGGCTCTGCTAAATACTGAGGGCTTGTGTGGGGGGGGGGGGAGATTGCTGAGAGGGGCTCCTCTCTGCGGAGGAAAGCACCGCACAACTCCTTTTGCACTGTCGTTGCTGCTCCTCCGAATCCTCGAAACTTATCGCCTCGGCCACCATAGAAGGCCGAGGTGGTGAAGGTTCGTCTGATCCGGCTCCTTCAGGTGTCTCGACAGGAGCATCTGCTGAAGGGATCATTTGCACCCTTTTCCACTTCAAGTTTTTGTTAATTGAAGCGCAGAACATGATTTCAGCTGTCATAAATAAGGAAGGAGGTTAGCAGATAGAAATAAAACAAAGAAATAAAACAAGGTAAAGTTTTTTACCTAGTGAGCCACTCAACTCGGCCTCTATTGGACTTATACCGAAGTGGTATAGAAGTCCCTTTTTCAGCAAGACATTGACGTCAAAGCTTAAGTTGACGAGGACTCCAAAAATCTCTCGGTAAGTGGGAGATTTTTTGAAGCTTCGAATAGAGGGGGAAGGTGGCAGCTCGAGCTGCCACCCGGTTGACCAAGTGAAAGGGGATTCGAGTTTAACAAACAAGTACTTGGCCTTCCAGTGTTTGTGTGAAGTAATGAGGCTCGACAAGAACTTCACTTCTTGCCGAGCCGAGAAGAAGAAGACTCCCGCTTCTTTCTTTTTCGGAATAAAGCAAGAATGAAAAGTGGCAGCTGAAAGGGGAAGATGGTAGAAAAGAAAAAATAATAATAAAGTCATTAATAATGCTAAAGGCGTTAGGGGCGAATTGGTTCAAAGGAATAAAAAAATAAGAGGACAGTTCGGCAAAGAAGGGGTGCAAGGGGAAGCGGAGACCAGCGGCCAATTAGTCGAGAAAGAAGGTCGTGAATTTGGGAGGGGGCTAGTGAGGCCGCTGCTCCCGTTGAGGAGATCTAAGCCTATAGGAGTTAGGGATGTGAAAAACAACCCTGACCTTAGTGTGAACCTCCAGGGTGACGATACTGCGGGCTCTCAGATACCAGATGTCGGTATGGGAGGCCATTGTGAAAGGAAAAGAAAGGAGAAGGGCAGATGACTTACAAGGGAAATGTCGCCGGAGAAGAAGGAAGAAATCACCGGAGCAAGAAGGTTTGAGGAGGCGGTGCGTGCGAAATGGCGAGACATAAGTTGCAGAGGTCACTTATAGACAACCTGCGTCGTTTCCCCTCTTGAGGACTTTTCCTCGGGACACGTGGCATGACGAAAGAAACCCTAGGAAAGCGAGGCAATCATAACATATCCTCGCTAATGAACATTAATGGGTCATCTCCAAAGTGAGATCTCCTCCGTTACCGAGGGGCGCATACAAGGTACCACCTCTCATGCTTCATTAAAATGGAAGAGAAAAATCATAACGTAATAAGACCTGTCTAGTCAGTCAGGCTACGCCTATCCTTCGACTAGACTTGAGGGGGGATGCCTATGATACCGGGAAAAACTAACTTATGACTAGGCATATAACAGCCAGTACTACACCACATCTTACTCCAGACGCTCCGCATCTCGGCTCGGCCACATCTTATTTTAGACGCCCCGCGTATAGGCTCGGCCACATTTTATTCCAGACGTCCCGCGTCTCGGCTTGGCCACATCTTATGCCAGATGCCCCGCGTCTTGGCTCGGTCATCATCTCATATCTCGGCAAAGACACATTATCTCAGAGGTATGACTTCTCAACACATTATTTATCTTATTTAGTCGGAGGATATTGTGGATATTTCCAATTTAGAGGGTCCATAGGACAGTCCTTGTCAGCATTTCTCTCCGACCAGGGAATAGATGCCCATACTAGTTTTCAGAGGAATGTTTACTTCATTAATGAATAGATGTCTCCTATCAACCACACGATAAGTATTAATGATAATCCACGCGCCGATAGTATTTATGAGGGTAAGGACCTCTATTATTTCTCAAAGTAAGCGTAAGATCAGGAAGTCATACCATCCATACCGACCGTACTGCTTGGTAGGAGGATTCTTTCCTATATATATCCCTCCTGAAGAAGGAGGCCAGAGGTTCGCGCATCCTTAACTAAACATCTCCATTGCTTTTCTCCTTTTTCCACTAATTTCCTTCCTTGAGTTTTGGAGGGGCCTTGCCGATATCTATCTCGGCGTCCTTAACCGATTTCTGTCTTGCAGAATCCGCCATTCGACCCGTTTCGCTTCATTCAGCTCGGCTCACGGTCGAGACATCGTTTGGGTCATCACCACTCTCCCTCCGCATCATCTCCTTCCATCCGAGTTGTCAGCCCTTGTCGCGCTCGCCACCGAAACACCTCACTATCCCCGTCTCGATAGACAACACTCTATATATATTGTCCATGTCTCCCTCTAAGGTCACACTCAGACAAAAGTCGAGTGGAAGGAGATGACCTCTGCTAACACCGAGAGCGTGACTAGAAGAGTTTATGAGCAGCACTCAGGGGACATTTTAACTTTGACACTCAACAATGATACAATGCATCATCACGATTGATCGACCGATCGATGAATTGAACTAGGAGAGTAGTCTATGAGCGAGACTCAAGTGCATGTGTTAAGTTTTTAACTTGCATTAACTTTTACAATGCCATCATACAATACAAGCTGTGTTCAACAAATCGATTCAACTCGACGATCTTCAGGGGAACAACTGATCCTCCTTGTTTTGCACTTTAAGAATCCGATTCTAACTACAAAATAACACATGCTTTGCTCTCAGAGCTACAATTGTGTTCTCCCTTTTAATTTGAAGCCTTTGCAGTGCTGAATAATTTACTTGCAAGGAAAGAAGCTTTGAGCGCTGCATCAGCGCTTTGCCTGCAAATTTCTGAAGTAGAAAACTGGGGGCATCTTTTGCAACCTTAGCTGCCAAGACAGAGACAATTCATCCTTTACAGCAAAGGCCTCATCACTGCATGCGCCTACATGCCATATGATATCTCTCTCTCTTCTTTTCTTCCTCGAGAGCTTCTGATGCAATCTTGGTATTGAACTGATTAATTTAAATGAATTGGCCGCTTTTCGTGGCTACTATAAGTTTCTTGCCGACCCAAACCATGAGTTTTCCAGTCCAAAATAGAGCAATGCACACAAAGCGCATGGCAGATTGGATGAGTTGGGTTTTCATCGTCTCCGTCTTAGCGTCCAGCCTGAGTTTACAAGCCGAACCGGATGATAACGCGTTGTTATGTATCAGCAAATGTAATACATGCCCGACGATCTGTTCACCACCACCGCCACCGCCACCGCCACCGCCACCGTCACCTCCTCCTCTTCCGCCGCCGCCTCCTCCACTTTCATTACCTCCGCCGCCCGATGATAGTTCCTTTTTATGCATTAGTAAGTGCGGGACGTGTCCTGTGATATGCTCACCGCCGCCTCCTCGATTATCGCCGCCTCCTGCAATCTATGTTTGGACAAGTCATCCACCTCCGTCGCCAGCCAAAGAAGCCTATGCGCCGCCACCAAAATCAGCACACCCACCGCCGGAGGGAGGACAAAAAGGAGGCCTATCGAACCCATACTACTACTTCTATACTTCAGGAGCTAAGAGATTGTGTGCGCCTCCCGGAATTCTCCTCGGGTTCCTCACAGTATTGATGTCCATTGTTCTCTGGCTGTTCCTTGGCTGAAAAAGGAAGAGTTGGGTTTGTGCTCGTAGTCTATTTATATACACGATTGTGAGTAGAAATTTGTCAGTTGTCTAGATACAATTGAAAATGTTCAATTATATTGATCGTCTTCAAAAAAAAGTTTAATGTAATCCAATCTTCTTGCCCTTTAGGAATGGATCCGCTCGTTGGCAAAATGATTCCTGGCACAGTTCTCATAATTAAACATAGTCGATTGAACAAAAACATTCGGTAATTTGTGAAAGGATGCATATAAAATTTTGAATTGCTCAAAAAGCATCCCGAGATTTGAAAATGTCTAAAAAAACGTATATTTTTTCCATTTTATATCTCTGTCAAAATTAGTTTTTTTTCTTTCCTGCATGTAATAATTATTTCCTTCTCTTTTGTGTTTCTCAAAGGATAATTTTCTTGTGATTTCACTAAATTTGTCTTATCCATCTTTTGCTATTTCAATTGTGGTCGTTTATGAAATGATTGATAACATTATTTTTTTTGTTGCCAGGTTAAATAATAATTCAACATCATATGCAACAAGCATATTTTCCACCATTTCTATACTCAAGTTTGGATCTACATCTTTGATCATTTCTTCCACTTTAGCATCTTAACTACCGGATGAAATTAATGATACAAATTTGGAAAAGAAAGCCTCACAATGAATCACCGGTGAATTCAAATTATTCTAGTCATGATAACATCATACTTTTTAAGTTTGGAAGTAAATTTTCTACATCAGTTATAGTGTCTCAGTTTCCAAATTAAACCATAACAGTGGCTCTATTTTAGCAACAACTAGTCTTCTAAATTCTGCAATCGGTTCTACCACTGCATCAAGTCTCCCTCTAGATCGTAGAAGTCAATCTTCTTTTGTTGCAAAATAACATTATCAGATGCAAGTAACAATCTTAATTTCATTTCATTAAAGTCTTATAAGTTAGACTTATTGTATCTTTCAATGATGCCAACAACTTGTTTAGCATTAATGTTACTAGATTTGGTAGAACTTGTTCAACTCAAGTTGAAAGTCCAACCTCACAAAATTCTACTTCAACAAGTCTGTTCCATTCAACATATGAGAACAGAGTTAATAGTAACTTTGATATGACAACATCCACAGTCCTAAGCTTTGAAAACAATTCTGCTTCTATATCAAGTATGTTTCTTAGTGATGGATGGAACCAATCTATTTTTTTTTATCAACTTTGTTAGGTGCAAGTGACAATCAGTTTAATTTCAGTTCAAGAAATTTGAAAATCTAGCCTCATTAGATATGCACAATGGTGGCAAAACCTCTACTCATGCTACTACCCCTGGGTTTGCTGGAACTCTTTCAACTGAAGTTGAAAGTAGAAACTCTGACAGGTTACCGAGTCAAGTCAAGTCACATCTAGACATAGAGCTGACAGTTTTATTTCTAGATATCGTTCACATTCGGCTTGCAGAATTCAACAACTGATGTCAGCACAACTAGAGACAATGAGATGAGTATTGAGGAAATTAGAGATAATAACTAGTTAGCAGACAATATTTTTCAATAGTCAGACCAACCATAAACCTTAGGCAATGGTGGTGGTAGTGTTGACAAGTCCAACCGCCAAATAATAAGAGTTAGAAAAGACAAGATGTGCAAAAATATCATAGAAACATAAAGATTGTGGATGCATGGCTTGGTCCTAGCGAATCTTGTTTTTCAATACCTAAACTTGATGAGGAAGAAATGTCCATTCCCATAGTTGAGGGGATGAACGATTGGAATTGACTGGCCAAACTGTTAGAAATAAGCGAGGTTCCACTTTGAACTTGAGTTGAAAGATTTTGATTAAATCTAGTAATAGAAATACTAGGGAAGGATTATTGATTGTTATCTAGTATCGAAGAGTCAATGTCTCTGAATATACAAATAAAACTGAAAAGGTTGTTGCTAGCACCTGATATTGTTGTTGGTACAACAACAGATTGGCTTCCACTAGCATGAAGAAACAAACTTGATAAAAGAGAAGAAGTGATTGCAAAGTTTGAAATAGTGGGTGTTACAGAAACAACACAATTGTCAGTTATGTGTCAAGATGTTGATTGGACTTGACTCGCTAAACTATTAGAGCTTCCACTTTCAACTTGAGTTGAAAGAGTTCTAGCAAACTCAAGGGTAGTAGCATGAATAGAGGTTTTTCCACCATTGTGAAGATTTGATGAGGCTAGATTATCAAATTTTTTTGAACTAAAATTAAACTGATTGTCTCTTGCACCTAACAAAGTTGGTGAAAAAATAATTTAGTTCCCTCCAACACTAGGAAACAGAATTGATATAGAACAAAATTGTTTCCAAAGCTTGAGACTATGGATGTTGCCATATCAAAGTTATTGTTAACTCTGTTCCCATATGTTGACTTGAACAGACTTGTTGCAATAGAATTTTGTGAGGTTGGACTTTCAACTTGAGTTGAACAAGTTCCACCAAATCCAGTAACATTAACACTAGATAAGTTGTTGGCACTGTTATCTAGATACAATGAGTCTAATTTATTCGACTTTGATGAAATGAAATTAAGATTGTTACTTGCATATGATAATGTTTTTTGCAGCAAGAGAAGATTGACTCCTACTATCTAGTGGGAGACTTGATGCAGTGGTAGAACCAATTGCAAAATTTAGAAGACTAGTTGCGGCTAAAACAGAGCCACTGTTAGTGTTTGGAAACTGAGATATTGTAGATGATGTAGAGGATTTACTTCCAAACTTAAAAAGTGTGGTGTTATATGTAAGATATCGGAAAAAAATAAAATATTCCTTGTTGATTAAGAAATTATCTTGTGGAATTTTTCAGGATTTTTTAGAAATTTTTCTGAATTCAAATGGAGTTCATATGATCGCTTAGGAGGAAGATTAAAGTTTAAATATGTGGTTGAGTCAACTTAGGCTAGCTTGGACTTAACCTAAGCTAGCTTAACCATAAGGGGCCGGTTTTTTTTAAGCTCGAACCCAACCTGTTTAAGTTTCCGATTTCTTTTCTCCATCACGATTCCTTCCATTTCTCATCGCAATTTCCATTTTTTCTTCTCCTCTGTCGAACGCTCACCGCAGCTACTCCTTAGATCACCCGATCCCTCTTCTCCTTCGTCCTCCGCAGCTTCGTCTTCCCCTTTCCTCGCACTATCGACCGCCTAACCGAGAGGTAGCTCGATGATGCCTGCATCACCACAGTTTATCTTCTCCCCGTGACCCATCAGCGTTGCTCCTTTTCTCTGCATCGAGCCTCGCCGGAGCGATCTGTTGACGCCGCCGCTCCTTAATCGCCCGATCCCTCTTCCTCTTCCACCCAATCTTCGTTGCAATTGGATGCGTCGGTTTGGCTCTGTCTTCCCGTTCACTTCCTCGAGCCTAGATGGACGACACCATCTACTATCAATCACCGCTGCTGGACAGCTTGTCGTCGCCCCTTCTCTCTCCGACGATCCAAGCAACAGTGAGCATCGAAGACCTTCACCTAAGTAGCATATCAACTGCATCTAAATCTTTGCCACGGTGAACTCTTTATCTCCATCGATTTTGCTTCTCATTTCAAGTTTCTCCCCACCCATTGCTGCCCTTTGTCGTGTCTCACTGCAATTAATCGCGAGTCCAAGAGAGAGAGAGTGGGAGGTCTTGTGGATTCAGGATTTCCAGAAGATGGCAGCTGTGTTGTCGCGACTGGGAGGAGCATGGACATTAGTGTCCACGGTGGAGTTGAGGTCTTAGATCAGCGAATCGGTCAGTTTTATTGTTCATGCAATGTCCCTCCTTATTTCTGGCGAGATTATTGCTATTGATCTGTCTTTTGGGTTAAGGAAGTGAAGATTGTAGGTTGAAGAGGTAAACTGATAAGCCTTGTGATTTTAGGTGATTGGGAATCGATTTACGTATAAATCGTGGAGATCAATTGGTGGATCAACTGGCTATGGAAATTCAATTGGAATAAGTGATGAAATGAGTTGAATGGAGTCCAATTTGATAGGAGGCTTGATCTAAATCCATTGTGGACCATAGAAATGAGACAAGGTAAGCTTGAATCTAAATGTTATGGAAACAACATTTGAATTATGGTTGGTCGAAATGTGTATGATGAAATCGAAGTAAACGACAGTTAACGAATGGTGATATAGCAATATCTTTGAAGTATTGGTAAATCAGAGTTGGAATTGGTTTCCAATTTGATTGTTGGATTCAGATCTCATGAGGATCAAGAAGTTGAGCAAATGGAAGCTAGGCTTGGTAAGTGAGATTTAGTTGTTCATAGTTGTGTATCAATTTTGTTTAGTAAACTGATCTGGATGTGTTATTGTTGGATTATATTGGTGGTTGGTGGAGACTAGAGTTATTTTGATTATATTGGTATTCTACAGTTGCAGGACCTTGACTCTGGATTGTCTTTTGGACATGAAGACAATTGGTGTTTTATATATCAGGTCGGTAATTTCCTACCCTGGTCAGGTAGTAGTTAAACCCTGAAATATATAACTTCATATTATTGACACTTTGACCTTGACTCCACTCTAGTTTTTTTAATGCTTGATACTTAGTCTTTGCCCTTTTAAATACCCTATTGCTATTATCACATTTTCCTTCATCATGATTATGGGTTATAAATGTGATGCATGTAAGCCTATAGTTGTTCAATTAGGTGTATTTAGTAGAGTACGGATGAAGACTTGAATTGTAAATGAGATAAAAGGTTATCCGGGGGAGTGGGTAATGTCCTGAACATAGAATTGAATCTTATGATAAATCCTTATGTTGTATACCCATTTTTGATCATGTGTTTATTTATGGTCATATGGATTGTTGATAGTTTATCGCTATGGACTGGTGGTCCTAGCTTGGTTGTGATCAATTGAGGATGACTCTCTGTGGGATAAAGAGTGTAGGAGATCGTTGGAACGCTAGAGGGAGGGGGGGGTGAATAGTGTCGTGCTATACGTCGATGGAATACGTTCGCGTGTTCGTCTACAATTTTCATTAGCGTGCAACGGAATAATTATAATAAAACAATAACGAATATACAAACACGCAAACACACAAGTTGTCACGCCCCGAGAGTATGCCGTGCCGAAAAGCAAACGGACGGCATCTCCCCTGTACGTGGCAACATATCGGGTTAATACAAGGCCCGTAGGCCCACAACAACAACACAATATATAAAGATATCAATATATCTAATTATACTAAACACAGCGGAAACAATACAAACAGATAAACAAGATACAAAGACCAACTGTGCACTTCGGAGTGACTTGACACGACAAGAATCATAACAGAAATCAAATCGAAGACCAAATATATACAACACATCCGTATATCACAAATACGGAAACCATACAGGGTAAAGACCCCAAAACAATACTCCATAGTAATATAACAATACGAAAAACATATCCATCCGTCCGGTGTGAGATGGGATCAGCTGGCAGAGCTCCGAACGTCCAAGAAATCTTCTACCTGTACAGGAAGCCCAGGGTCCCGGGGTGGTGAGTATAAACTCAGGGGTAATATATAGAAAGTGCATGAACATATAGGGTAAAGAAATCTACAAGTATACATGTGAAGATCTACAGGTATACAACATGAGTCCAATAGACATACAGTCCTATCCAACTCTAATAACAAGTAACTACAGTAAAGTCATCCTCAGTGTATATATACTAAACTGATCAACTGAACATGAAGTAATGTACCAACGTACCTGACGGTCTGTAACACCAGATGCTAGATCATCCTGAACAGATTTACAATAACATAACTCATATAACGTACCAAGTCAATCCCATACCTGACCAATACTCCAACATATGAACAGTATATGATCACCTGTAATAACAACCCGGTCCGTACCACACAATGACATGATGCTAATCAAATGCATATAACAGTCTGAATCAACGCATGTATCATGCTCAACACATAGCAGTATATAAAATGCAGATGACATGTGTCATGATGAACAACCATATGCAACAATCATAGCTCAATCAAATGCAGCATCTCACAGGCATATGTAAAACATATATCAAATACATGCATACATATATATCAGCAATGCATATGCATGGTCATCGCTGACCCGGCCCAACCACGACTCCCAGAGTGGCTGTGTGGTACGACAAATGACAACTAGCCCGACTCAGCCACCACTCTCGAGTGATCGAGTTGGGTAGTATGACCGAGTAGCGATATAGCGTAAAAAGCTAACTACTCCTAGGGGCCCTCACAAGAAGCACTGTCCCTACCATGAGTAGACAAACGCCGACACAGACAACCGCACGTCACACAACCACCGTCTATAGTGGGCGAGTGCTAACACCACTGCACAAAAGCGCTGATTTCCACCTACCACCATCCATAGTGGACGAGCGCACATCCAATGCTCGCCTCAACCTCGCTACCACTACCCCGAGTGGCCGGGAGGCAGGATGACCGACCCGCTCATCCACAAGGGAGACTCCCAACAAAGATGCATGCAATGTAATGATGCATAGCTCCATACATGTATCCTCGCCACACTCCCTATCCCACGGGGAGTCCTGGTCAACCAAAAGTCAACTATGCAAGGACTACAATCCACAAGACTCTCTCTATCGTACAAAGAATCATACTCATCTGACAGTCAACCACGCTAAGACCTCTAGTCAGTAGCGAGATACTATCAACCATCCATATAACCATACACAGATATACGATCCATAATGAATATACAATCATGCTAGGACCTCTAGTCCGTAACCACATACTAACAACCACACACATTTATCTATGCACAGACAACTAAATCCACCATAGATGAACAACTAATATGTGTACGATACAACGATCGACTCCATAACCTAATTCATCACCTAACCCTAGTGATGTAACACAGTAACCCAATCTGAGATCGCAAAGATAACCCTAACCACCTGTACTTACTGAACATCCATCAGCTAATACATAATAGGGTTTATAGTTCCTATCCGAGCTAGATAATCAATGAAGTACCAGAGTTTATATCTCAAAGGTCAAGGCAGTACAAGCATATGATTAAATAAGAGTGGATTTAAGGTAAACAGGTATAAACATAAATCCAAGATCATGCACTAGAATTTGATCAAAACTACTGGACCAGGTAGATATTACCCACCTGATATGTAATACGTGCTATCCGTCTCCACATCCATGTATCCATCACATTCAAAGTCCTGTAACAATATGATACAGTTAAGTACCATCACACATCTAATGATCGAATCAAATCCACATAATCTGCAATCACACCAATCCAACTTCCACTTACTATCAATCATCTAGCAACGTAATACTCTTCTATCAACAACAAATATATCATCAACACAAACTAAACCACAACAATAATAATAATATGCATTCATAACTTACCTAGATCCAACTCATCTAGCCTAGCATCCGTTAAGCAGCTTCTGGATCCATGGTAACTTAGCCCTGTACAATTCATCAAACAACTATAATTCTAATGCCAATTCAATAGCACTAAAATCCAAGCTTACCTCATGATATTACCATTGTTCACAACCTATCTTGAAGCACAAACTTCTGACCAAACGACTGAACCCTAGATCAATCCAAAGAACACATTCATCCAGCTTCTACCATCCCGTTCACGGCCTCATAATAGCCTCAACAGAGCACATTCCAGATCAATCCTGCCACAACCAATCCACAAATCCAAGCATTGGCGATCTGAAACTAGAACAAGCTCACGATGGTAATAGGTGACAGAGCTGGACTCAAGAACCACGAACACCGGTGGCAACTGTGCAGATCAACGCATGGT
The DNA here is from genome assembly GCA_025175895.1 of Wurfbainia villosa. Lineage (NCBI taxonomy): Eukaryota > Viridiplantae > Streptophyta > Magnoliopsida > Zingiberales > Zingiberaceae > Wurfbainia > Wurfbainia villosa. The sequence continues at coordinate 69,575,553 of CM045996.1, forward strand.
CACAAATCAGACTGGAAATCCTGAGCTCCCAACTCCCGTAACACAAAAATAAAAAGGCTATAGTTGTGTCGTGCTTCCCGATCACACCGGCAGCGCAGCTGCCCTCCATAAATCGCAGATCACAGCTCAATCAACCAACTGCAAGGAAATTCCATACCCATACTCCATCACAGTTGAAATCACAGAAATCTCTTGATCCAACCCTACTACAATCCAAGCAATATCCATATCGTCTTACCTTGCACAAGGAGATCCGACGATGGCAAAAATCAACCAGAGGCAGCTCTAAACGTCGATGATCCAGATCCAACCCCAGCTGCGATGTCAACGAAGTCGATCCGGCTTCCCTCGTCGTCGGCAGAGATATCAACGACAAGCTGGGTTCAAGCGGTAGTCGGACCATCCTCGCGATGCGATGAAAAGGGCGACGCCTGATCTCAGCTTCACTGGTGAAGACGCTGTCGAGTTGGCCTCTCGAATAAGCGGTCGACGAGTATGAGGAGGTGCCGGCGACGAGGAGCTGCGCGATCGAGCGGAGCAAAAAGAATCGGGGATTGCGGGATGGCTAGCTAGGAGAGAATGACGGTCGGAGCAGAGGCGCGGAGAAGAAAAAAAAAATGGGGATCGCGATACATTTGGTTCGTTCGGAGGCTTTTTAATACTGTTCAACCAATTCGATTAAACCAGCCCAATCCCATTGGATTCAGCTCAGCCGGTTCAACCCCTTAACCCAAGTCAAGCCCAATTTCAAGCATTTATTAAGCCCATTACAGCCCAAGCCCATTACAGCCCAAGCCAATACCTAATGACTTCAGCCCAATGGGCTTAGCCCAACAAATTCAGCCTAATAACTAAATTAAACCCAATTAATTAAAGGGTTAATCAATTTTTTTCTCCGTATTTTATACAAGTATTTAACATGGTTCGGAACCGAACGGTTCCTACTCCACAGATCAAGCTCTAAAGAGCTCTAGTGATGCACACGCAATCACTAATTACAAATACTCCTTCTCGATACAAGTCGGAGGCAGAGAAACTCCTTACAATTGATTACAACAATAATACAATAAGAATACAAACAACTACACTAAAATGCAAGTAAAGAAAACTTTACACCGAGCTTTTGAATGCTTGCTTGCTAGGTTGATCGAGTAGCACTTGGAGACCCTGAATTGCAGCAGCAACTCGCCCCAAAATACCTCAAAGAACCTTGGCTTTTTCCTCCTTCACGAGCTCCATTTAAAGCTTCTACCTATGTTGGAAAACGTCGATCAGTCGACTGTTCGGGACCATCAGTCGACTAATGCCACTATTGTCATGAGACAACGACTAGATCCACGCTGGAAAGATCCAACGGATCCATCATCAGTCGACTGATTATACCATCAGTCGACTGATCAAGCCATCACTCGACTGCTGACCATAGCGATCGAGTGAGACTCCATTCTGTGCTCTAAAACCCGAGCACCAATTGACTGATCACATGATCATTCGACTGCTCGACCAATCAGTCGATTGCCCATCTCTGGCAGTCGACTGCTAGGCCAATTCCCACAGTCAAACCCTAGTTGACTTACTCCAGTCGACTGTCATATGACACCAGTCGACTGACACACCTCAAACATGAGGTTTTAGCCCAAGTATGGTTCCCCCATACTTGCTAGACCACCCTTAGCCTAGACCTAAGCCTTCTAGTCACCTCCATCAACCTCACACCTCTAGGATCCCTCCAAGTCATCCATGACTTATTCATCCATTGCGCTAGCCTTCAGGTGCTTCCATCGGCTATGTCATGCTAACGGTGTCTACACTGCCAAGGCACATTGGACTTATGCTGCCAAAACTCCGCTTGGACTTTACGCCGCCAACCATTGGACTTATGCTGCCAAAACTCCCGCTCGGACTTTACGTCGCCAATATCAAACCCCTTGGACTTCTCAAATGCCAAGACTCAAGCTTAGACTTTTCCTTGCCAACCCATGTTGGACTTTCCATGACAAGACCCATGCTTGGACTTTTCCCTTGCCAACCTATGTTGGACTTTCCATGCCAAGACCCATGCTTGAACTTTTCCTTGCCAAGACCCATGCTTAAACTTTACATGCCAAGTATTCAAGACTTAGACTTTCTATGACATGGTCAACTCCAATCAACCATCAAAGTCTCCCTCGAGTCCGGTTAAACATAACCTGGGTTGATTGTATAAATAATCTCCCCAAAACATCAACAGACATTAATGTCAAACATCAATGTCAACTCACTTTGTCAAACATCAAAACATCACTCGAGTCAAACTCGAGTCCGGTCAATCGTGACCTGGGCCGATTGCACCAGCAATCTCTCCCTTTTTGATGTTTGACAAAAACATATACCTTTGAGTTAGAACACTAACTCAAATTCCCTTACCAATTATCCCAAATTGGTAAGTCCACATTCTCCCCCTTTTTGACATACATCAAAAAGGTTCTCTTCAAGGAGGTCAATGTCTCATGTCCCAATGAGATCTTACAATCTTTTCCTTGGTCCAAAAATACCTAGGATGCCTACCATCTTCCTAGTGATAAGTCTCATATCACTCAAGAGAGGCAATCCTATACACTCTCCCAATTTCCAAATTAGGTATCTCAAAATCCCTTTTCCCCCCTCATGAGGAAAGATATCATCCATCATCCCATGATGGATATTTCCCCCTGAAGGCTTGCTCCCCCTTGACCATTGCACCAACAATGTCCTTGGGAAGTCTTTAAGCCAATAAGAACTCTAAACCATCAAAAATAAGGTTCAAAGTTCAAACATGAACTTTCCTATACCTTAAATTTGATACATAATCCTAACACCTCTCCTAATCCATATCCAATGGATTTTCATGCTTTATAATGCTTTCCAAAGCATATCTTAGGGTTAGAAGTGGTTAGGGACCTTAACCGCAGCTGAATACGGGCTAAACAAACCTTGTTTTCCCGAATTCAGCCTTGGTAGTCGACTTTATCAGAGATCAGTCGACTGCCACTCTCATCAGTCGACTGCCACCAAGGGCAGTCGACTGATAACTAAAATTTCCAAATTTTAGTTATCAGAAATGGATTTTGGAAATTCATAAATAAATATACATATATCGAAAAATCATGAAAATTCATACGTATACTACTTATGATACATACAATGGGTGAAAAATATTTAAAAATTATTTTACCCATAAAATATCGAAATTGATACAAAATCCAAAAGTGAATAAAAACTTCAAAGTTTTAGCTCACTTTGTATCAATCTCATCAATGGTGATTGATATCAAAAGATAGACTTCACAAGATTTTTCAAAAAGGATTTTAAAATGTTTTCAAAACCTTATTTTGGATCATATTCCTTGGGCTCAATGTACATGACTTGTACACAAGCTTTCCCAATGATCCACCAATGAAATAGGATGAGTTTAGGTTCATCTAGATGCAAAAACTATGCATCTTAAACTTAACTCATATCCTAGCATCTCACATGTATCTAGGGTGTATAAATACACATACATGTCAATGTGATGTGAGATGTGAGTTTTGTTCATCCTAATCTAGGGTTTCATGCATTTTTCTAAGACAACCCTACTTGATTCCCTTATAAATGGGACTCCAAGTCATGTCATTGTCCTTAAATCAATTTTAATCAAATTAAATGCATGAGATGATCATGGCATAAATGATAGCATTAATTAAAGCATGACCAATGATCATGATATCATGACATATGATATAATCTAAAAGCACATGACATTTAACCTTAATCCTAGACATGATCATGACATATTAAATGATAGAAATAAGCATGATATCATGACATGACATATGACAATCAAGGCATGACAAGTAAAAGATATAGGTATAGGAATACCTAAATTTTAATATTAGTTGTCATTTGATATAATTAGGTATATTTTGCCATAATACTAATTTTCTTCCAAGTGTGCCAAAAACCCAAAATGTCACACTATGACTTTTAAACCTAAATTGTGCCAATTTGATTATTTTTCATAATCCCAAAAATGTATTGGCACATCCTAAAATCTTTTAGGATCACAATATCGAATCTATTTTCAAGGTATTCATAACCTTGAAAATTACCTAAAGTGTCACCTTTACCATGGTTAGGTTAATTACCCTTCCATTTAAAGTTGGCACATCCTAAACCCATCTAGCGTGAATCAATCACGCTCTTAGAAACCCAAAACCTATTTGAGCTCCTAGGGTTAATCAGGTATTCCTTAAGGATAACCTCCTTAGATACCTTCCTAATGACCCTCCTAGGCTTGGTAGCCTTGGTCATTTAGGTCTTACCTAGGTTGACTCTAGGGGTAACTCCCCTTGCAATATTCTTAGTGGCTACCCTAGGTTTCCTTGAAACCCTAGCCACTAGGCACACACCATGGTCAACTCTAGGGATGACTTCCCTTATGACCTTGGCTTTCCTAGACCTAATTTGTGTTCCATAATCAAATGGAACACCATGATAAGCCACCTTAGGCTTAGGTTTGTGACCCAAACCCTTCTTGCCCTTGGTTGACTTTTCTCTCTTTGGCCTTAGGTGTTGACTCTTGGTCCTAGACTCTTGACTTTGACTATTTGATCCTTGAAATTGATTTTGCATCTTCTTGAGGGTCTTTTTTAATTTCTCAAGCCTTGACCTCAAGACTTGATTTTCTAATTCTAATTGTCCAATTTTTGAATTTTGATTTGGTCTTTGGGCATTGTCCTTTCTAGGCATATGCCTAGTCCATTTAGGGTTAAAACCTATCTGTTCTCCTATTTTCTTGATAGATTCCCTAGGTAAAATATTTTTAGGGACATTAGTCCCAAATTTCTCCTTATTACCAAAATGAACACTTTTAGCACCTAAACACAAATATTTATCTCTAGCATGCTTTTCATGATAAATTGCAAGAGAATTAAAATTTTTAGCATGCTTTTGACTTTTAAATTTAGATGGTGCATTATTGAAATATACCTTAGGGTTAGCTTTAGCTCCCCCTACATGAGTTGCTCCTTCTTGCCCCTTCTTCTTCCCCATAGGACATTGACTCATATATTGTCCTTCTTAGTGACACTTGAAGCACATCACGTGCTTCTTGCTTTTAATTGTCGGGGCTCCGGCTTTCTTTGACTTCTTTTGACTTTTAGGTGCCGGTGGAGCTTTCCTTACTCTCTTTGGGCATTTGCTCTTGTAATGCCCACTTTTCCTACACTCAAAGCAAATTATATGTTTCTTATTTAAAACCAAATTGCTTGAGTTACCTAGTTCGGTGGTGAGGATTTCTTGAGCTTTCTCTTCCTCTCGACCGGATTTGGATGGCTCCTCTTGTTGCTCCGGTGTTGAGGATGCTCTAATCTCCTCCCCCTCAATCCTAGAGGTGGAGGTCTCCTCCAATTCTACTTCTTCTTCCTCCTTGAATGTTGATGGTCTCTCAACCTCCAAGTCCTCCCTTCCTTGTGAGGATGATGTGCTTGCCTCTTCGGTCCCTTCCTCTTGGACCGGTGATGGACTTTCATGGAGCTTGGCCAATTCCCTCCAAAGCTCCTTGGCATCCATACAATCACCTAGGCTACACAAGAAATCATTAGGAATTAAATCAAAAATGAATTTTACTACCTTCTTTTTTTTCTCAAATTGTTGGAGTTGCTCTTCACTCTATTTCTTCTTTTTGAGAAAGCCACCTTTTGGTCCTCTTGGATACTCAAATCCTTCCATTAATAAGGACCACTCCTCTAAATCCCTCATCATCAAAAAATCTTCAATTCTTCTCTTCCAAGAATTGAAGCATTCTCGTCCATATAATGAATACGGGACTGGTGTGTTGATGTCCCAACCGAATTATTCTTCTAACTCCATCTTCACCCTCTAGCGTGCTCCCTTAGTTGTTAAACTTTGAAGAGCGGCCTCGCTCTGATACCACTTGTAGGAGATCGTTGGAACGCTAGAGGGGGGGGGGTGAATAGCGTCGTGCTATACGTCGATGGAATACGTTCGCGTGTTCGTCTATAATTTTCATTAGCGCACAGCAGAATAATAATAATAAAGAAATAACGAATATACAAACACGTAAACACACAAGTATTTAACGTGGTTCGGAACCGAACGGTTCCTACTCCACGGATCGAGCTCTAGTGATGCACACGCAATCACTAATCACAAATACTCCTTCTCGACATAAGTTGGAGGCGGAGAAACCCCTTACAATTGATTACAACAATAATACAATAAGAATACAAACAACTACACTAAAATGCAAGTAAAGAAAACTTTACACCGAGCTTTTGAATGCTTGCTTGCTAGGTTGATCGAGTAGCACTTGGAGACCCTGAATTGCAGCAGCAACTCGCCCCAAAACACCTCAAAGAACCTTGGCTTTTTCCTCCTTCATGAGCTCCATTTAAAGCTTCTACTTGTGCTGGAAAACACCGATCAGTCGACTGCTCGGGACCATCAGTCGACTGATGCCACTGTTGTCGTGAGACAACGACTAGATCCACGCTGGAAAGATCCAACGGATCCATCATCAGTCGACTGATTATGACCATCAGTCGACTGATCAAGCCATCACTCGACTGCTGACCGCAACGATCGAGTGAGACTCCATTCTGTGCTCTAAAACCCGAGCACCGACCGATCGATCACATGATCGGGCCATCGCTCGCCAATCCCGATCGCCCACCTCCGGCGATCGCTAGGCTAATTCCTACACCAAACCCTAGTTGACTTACTCCAGTCGACTGACACACCTCAAACAAGAGGTTTTAGCCCAAGTATGGTTCCCCCATACTTGCTAGACCACCCTTAGCCTAGACCTAAGCCTTCTAGTCACCTCCATTAGCTTCACGCCTCTCGGATCCCTCCAAGTCATCCATGACTTGTTCATCCATCGCGCTAGCCTTCAGGTGCTTCCATCAGCTATATTATGCTAACGGAGTCTACACCGCCAAGGCACATTGGACTTATGCTGTCAAGACTCCGCTTGGACTTTACGCTGCCAACCATTGGACTTATACTGCCAAGACTCTTCTTGGACTTTATGCCGCCAACCATTGGACTTATGCTGCCAAGACTCCTGCTTAGACTTTACGCCGCCAATATCAAACCCCTTGGACTTCTCAAATTCCAAGACTCAAGCTTGGACTTTCCCTTGCCAACCCATGTTGGACTTTCCATGCCAAGACCCATGCTTGGACTTTTCCCTTGCCAACCCATGTTGGACTTTCCATGCCAAGACTCATTCTTGGACTTTTCCTTGCCAAGACCCATACTTGGACTTTACATGCCAAGTATTCAAGACTTGGACTTTCCATGACATGGTCAACTCCAGTCAACCATCAAAGTCTCCCTCGAGTCAAACTCGAGTCCGGTTAAACATAACCCGGGTTGATTGTATAAATAATCTCCCCAAAATATCAACAGACATTAATGTCAAACATCAATGTCAACTCACTTTATCAAACATCAAAACATCACTCGAGTCAAACTCGAGTCCGGTCAATCGTGACCTGGGCCGATTGCACCAATAGAGAGTATGTTTATCAGATTAGTATGACTTCTTGTAGAATAGAGAGTCTGTGATGGATGTTTATATGTGTGACTGTGCATTCATGTCATTTACATGCATGCTGATGACTTGGTCTCCCTTGTGGTTGAGAGGGTCGTCAGTCATTCTTCCTCCCAGGTTACTCATGGAGGAGTAACTGGTGGGAGGATAGAGCATTGTTGTGTTACACTCGACAACTATAGACGGTGGTAGTTGGAGTTGCATGCAGTTGTCCTGCATGTGTGGCACTCGACCACTCATGGGCAGTGACTATCGGAGTGGCCAACAGCAGAGACCCCCGTTGTGTAGTTAGCTCTTTATGTTTATATGCTACTTGACCATACTACCCACTCAGCCACTCGAGAGTAGTGGCTGGTGTTGAATTGGGATAGTTATCATGTCGAGCCACCGAGGCCACACTGGGGTTGTGGTAGCTTTAGGTGAGCGACATGACCATTACGTGCATTATCGTGTCTTATGACGTTTTGCATATATATATGATTGTGATTAGTATATATATAGATGCAGTTTATATGTATGCTTATTGTGATGCATTTGTTTGTGCTATGCTTGTTGCATTTGTTTGTACATCTTCATACATGATACTTGCATTTATTATATAGTGTGTGTGGGATACCTGTTTATGAGTTGGTCGGGCTATTACATATCTTTGACTAGTATCATGATGTAGTATGAGTTAGTCTAGATTTATTGTTGTATATTGTGGATATATGCTCAGGTTGGATAAGTATAGCATAATAGACTTTCAGGTATGTTTGCATTCTTACCTGGTTCAGTTGTTTAGAGGGTATATGCATGTATATATATTTATTATGCTGATATATACTTGATGTACCTGTAGATTATATTATTGAATTACATGTGATATTTGATATATACATGTTCTTTCATATTACCGCTGAGTTTATACTCACCACCACAGACCTCGGGTTTGCTTGTCGCCCAGGTAACAGGTAGAAGTCTTGGTGACGGCTTGGAGCATTGATGGCTGATCCATCTCATCTCACTTCCGAGGCTCCTGTGGTCATTTTGGGTTTTCCTTATGTTTTGTTATGTACTTGGATTTATTTGGTGGATGTGTGTTAGACATTGTTGTTGTACACACTTGTTGTTCCGAGTTTTGTCGATATTGTCTGTATGTTTTGGTGTTAGTCATACCGGTATACACTGTATGTAGATTGTTATGTCGTTGTGTTTAGATTTTTGTTGTGCTTTGTTATATCTACATTTGTATATGTTATTGTGGTTGTGGCCGAAAGGCTTGTATAAACAGGATATGTTGCCACATACATGGGAGATGTTGTCCGTTTATTTTTGGTTCGACATACTCTCGGGGCGTGACATTATCATGATTGGAACTATTGGAATTCACCGATGATTCATTGTGAGGCTTTACTTCCAAATTTCTATCATTAATTTCATCTGGTGGTTGAGATGCTAAAGTGGAAAAATGATTAAGGATGTAGATCTAAGGTTGAGTATAGGATATTAGGATCTTGACGTCACTAAAGGGCGGGGGGGGGGGGGGTGAATTGCTTTTTTAACTTAATCATTGATTGAGTTCATGTGCTCGTCTATAAAATGTTAATATAGTGGAAACAATTTATAAACAACGGACAAGACAAAGTATAAACACAACACACTAAGTTTTATGTGGTTCTGAATCCCCGATTCCTACCTCACGACCTATCCCCTACTGATAGTCTCACTATAACTTTCTCTTGGAAACTTTCCGGAGGTGGAGAAATCTCTTACAACCTAGAGCTTGTACAAAGAATGCAACGAAATACAAAATATACAAGTGAAGTAAAAAACAAGAATCAAAATATTTTACATGATTGTGATTTTACTTGCTTATAGATTTGTTGTTGCTTTGATATATCTTAGAAGGTCTAGAATGCAATAGCAAATCCCTTTCAAAATATCTAAGAATCGGCACCTCAACATCTCCACGAAATCTTCTTTTATACGGTATTTATCAGGCTAATTTCCGCCTATCAATCGATTGACCTTACCCCTAATTGACTAGTCAATCAACAATTGCTCTTCAACGACAAAATCTGTGTTATATTTTGGCCTGCTACAGTGCACCAGTCAACTAGTATAATTCACTAGTCGATTAGTAAGGTCCAATCGAACTAGTCGGTTGAGTTTGAAATATTTTGTATGCTGAAAATATTATTCACAATCAACTATTGTTGTAGCAGTCAACTAGTGAATAGTGGTAATTGATTGCTACTATCCACAGTCGAGTTCGTCGATTGTACTATAGCATTTTACTATAGGGTTGACTATTGTAGCATTTTACTATGGCAGTTTGCTACTGTAGTAGATTACTATCACAGTTGATTGGTGAACAGTAGTAGTCGACTAGTAAATCACGGTCGACCTATGGCCGTACTAATGCCTGGTACAGTGAAGGAAAGGCACCTGCCTATGGCAGAGATTAACCCTTGCTCTATTGTGCAACTTCATCACTTTATAGATTTGATATGCATCCTCCTAAAGCACTGTAGCAACTGCAGGTACTAAATTAATATCATTGACCGCATTTATAGATTTGACTCCCGAAGAAGTTGATGCATCCTCCTAAAGCACTCCAATCCCTTCTTTTTTATGAGACATAGAATTGATAAAACCCACAACAAGACAAACAAAAGTAAGTTTATATGCTTTTTAATTATAAGAGAATATCAATGAGGGTTTGACATTCTGAAAATGAACGAGTACCATCAGTAATTGTTACATCAAATGGATTATCCTCTAGTTTAGGTGATTTTCTTTTTGGTGAAGGTGCAAACTCATGTAGTCATTGCAAGATTTGGTTTTCCATCTTAGTTGATTGAACTAAAGTAGGGTAGCAGAGTTGGATCTTTTCTTAAAAATACTTTCCTTGTGTCCATCTAAGCAATTAAGCCTTTGATTTTGTGATGAATTATCTTAAAAATCCTTTTTGAATACAGTTGAGGTACAAGGTTCAACATTTCCCAAAACTAGATGGATTATTATTATTATTATTATTATGAATTTAGGACGAGCTTTTGACAAACTCTTCGTATGGGATAAGTTGATCGAAAATTATTATACAATGTTGAACTTCTTCGTTTCAACACTTATAAAGAATTAAACCGTTTGAAACTTTCAAACGATCACACATTATATCACAAAATCTAACGAACTAACATTATGCTCATGCAATCCTAACAAACAATGTACTAATTAAAAAAAAAGAATATATGACCATTACTATAGTTAGGGTTGTAAATGTACTGGACATTCACTAATAAGTTTGTTGTTCATGACGATAAAGCTCATTTATCGTCGTTCAATAGTAAAAAAGTATATAAAATAAACAAGCTTAATTCATTAATCGTTCATGAAAATTTTATGAATAAATTTGTTTATTAATTTGTATACATTTTAATTATAAATTTATATTAAAAATATTAATTTATAAATTTTTATAATATTTTATTGATAATATCTTTAAATAATAATAATAGAATTTTTATGTATTAGATAAACGTTTAACCTAATTAATGAGGACATCGACTTTGCTTGGGTGTTACAAGTCTTTCGAAGTGTCTGTCTTCCTACCGTGCTAACTCTGAATTGGACAATATACTCTTCGTAATTTATCTCTTTTATGTTGATTATGAAATTGACTGACGAAGATGCTAAAAACGAACGAATTATCTTTTTATACTAATCTTGAAGTACATTAACACTAGAGTCTAGTGATGGAAAGGAGAGTAAAAGTCTTAGGAATTGATAGAAATCCAAACCAAGCCCAGGTTTTTAGGAATGGGAAAAAAATAAAAATAAAAAATCATGAGAAATTAGACTAACCTAACCAAGTAGATATTTGAAGTTCTTTTTTAGGTCTACCCTCCAAATTAGTAGGATTTTGATTTTAACTATCTAATCGTATATTTATTTTCAACAATTTTGAATATTAAAGCCGAAGGCCTAATCTTTATCCACTCAAAAATTCCAAGAAACACATGCAACATGCAAAACTAAACCTAAAAAATATCAATATCTAGGTCATTCTTTTGGCAATTGGGAACACTTGTCTTTGGTGTTTACATTTATAAGTTAAGTTATATACAACTATATGAGTTATACTCATAACTTTACCCAATAGCTCATAACCTAACCCATCTCTTAGATACTCCCTTCCCCCATTGAATGCATGGCACTCTTTTTCCTTGAAATGATAAGCATTCGCCCACCTCTTCATAATGCAAGTGCCAAAGCAACACCACTAAAACCCCAATCCAACTCTATGACACAAATCACACCTCCGAACTTCAATTCTGCAACATGATAGTTGGATCGTGTGATATATAGTTGGATAGAACCAACTTAATTTCTAGTATACTACAATAGTAGGATATTTCATAGGTCTATTGATGCAATTACAAAATATTATATTATATCTTACATAAATAGCTATACCTTAATAGATAATGTACGTAGCTCAAAAGATAATTAAGCTACGTTTGGTACGAGATAATCAAGCTTATAATGTAATCAAGATTATATTACAAGATGATTTACTTTGTTTGGTAACATTTCAAAGATGTAATATAATGTAATTGCATTACAAAATAAGAATCAAGATCCGTAATCTCAATTACGAAGGAAAAGCTATGTAATTTGATTACATTACAGATTCAATATTTATCATAACAAATATATCCTTCTTTTATTTTTCTCATTGCTTCCCGGTGCTCGTCGATGACGACCATCGGCGATGGTTGCCAGCCGGTGATGGTTGTTGGCGATCCGTGGCGGCGACGATCGCCGGCGGACCGATCGATTGCCGATGGCGCGAGCCGACGGCAGCGGATCGCCCGATGGCGGCGACGCCGACGACTAGCGGCCGATCGGGAGAACGGTGTGACCGGCATCGCGACCGACGATCGATCGATCGGCCGCGACCACTTATCGGACGATCGACGGCACGATCGCTCGACGATCGCCGATGCCGACCGACAATCGATCGCGGCCGACGATCGACGATCGATCGATGCCCCATGATCGATCGGCCGTGCACGACGATCGACGATGCTCGATCGGCGACCGAACCGACAAACGGCTAACGACCCATGGTATGTGACCGATCGATGGTCGGCAATCGAGCTACGATTGGCTACACACTAAGAATTATATTACTTTAAGAAGAAATTATAAAGATATTTTTGTCATTTTATAATAATATGAATTACATTCCTTATAACAAATATGAATACTAAACAAACGAATATAATCACTTTTGTAATAAAAAATTACACACCAATCGCTAACCAAATACAGTAATGTAATACACATTACATTATATTAAAACTTGATTACATTATAAGGTTAATTACATTACTTCATACCAAACATAGTCTTAATGTAAAGTATAGAGTGGGGTTGGTCTTAAACAAATATGCCAACTTTAAGAAGATCCAAGAGTTGTAGGACCAACAACATCCAATATATGGTTCTGGATATCATATGCAACATGCATATTGATTTGATGATGATAATCTTGATATAGTGAAAAAGGAGCAACCATTAACAAAGTTCTATTAGAATTATTATTGAATTTATAAATTAATTAATGATTATTGACAAAGTATTTTATGACCAAATGTAAACTAGGTTTACAATTCACTAGCTTCTTTGTGTTTAAGTCATCTCATAAAAATATTAGCTTGAAGGCCATATTCAATTCAAATAATAGGAAAGTATCACAATACTTCAACACCACCAGAGAGACACCAAAAGTTATTCTATATGTTAATTTTACAACTACATTCTACAAATTCTTATAGAAATAGTGACCATGTATAATCATGTGAGCAAGGTTGATATGGACAAGAAACCCGAAATAAGAAAAGTCTACTACTTAATTCATGGATAGCTCAATCAGTTATAATCGAACCGATCGAACCGATTAAAACTCAAAACTAAATAAATTGAATATTTTTAATTAACCGAATTGGTAGAAATTTTTAACAAAATCAAATCAATTAAACAAATAACAAATCGATTAAAAACAAAAAAATTTGATTTTTTGACATCAGTCAGTTGATGAATCGAAAGGTGCTTGGTAATGAGAAATACACAATAACGGTGCCCGAGATTTTTCGACATCAGTCGACTGATGAACTAGAGGATGCTTGAAAATTATTAATGCACAGTACTTCGCAGTCCGCCCGAGCACCATCTGTCATGCCCCGTGAGTATGTCGAGCCGAAAAGCAAACAAACGACATCTCCCCTGTACGTGGCAACATATCCTGTTAATACAAAGTCCTTGTACCCACAATAATAATAACATATACAAATGTAACCATAACAACATAACAAAGCATAGCGCAACTAACACAATTACAATACAAACCACACACCATGCATACTGGTATGACTAAAACCAAATTAAGAAAATGTCGTAACAAAACCAGGAAGAACGGTACAACAACAGCAGTGTCCAACACTACAAATCATCATATAAAACCAAACCCATAACGAAACACCTACGATAAACCCAAAAGCTCGGACCCTCGGAGTTGAGATGAGACGATGCCAGCCAGCGATGCTCCAAGCCGTCACGAAGACTTCTACCTGTTACCTGGGCGACAGAAAAAACCAGGGTATGTGGTGGTGAGTATAACTCAGCGGTAATATGAGAGAACATGTATATATCAAATATCATATGTAATTTAATAATATAATCTACAGGTACATCAGGTATACACCAGCATAGTATATAAATACATGCATATACTCCTTAAACAAAATGAACAACATAAAGTGCAGACATACCTGAAAGTATGCTACACTACATATATCCAACCTGAGCATATGTCCACAATATACAACATGAAGAGTAATACTACCTCGTACTATATTATGATATGGGTCAAAGGTATCAAATAGTCCGACCAACAAGTATACAGATATCCGACACAACCATATAATAGATATGAGTAGCATGTATGAAGATGATGTACAACCAAATGCAGCAAGCATAATACAATCAAATGCAATATCATAATAATCATATATATATATATATATATATATATATATATATATATATATATATATATATATGCAAGATGCCACAACAACACGACAATGCAACATGCATGGTCATGCCTACTCACCCCACAAGCTACCACGACCCCAGTGTGGCCTAGGTGGCACGACATGACAACTGTCCCAACTCAACACCAACCACTACTCTCGAGTGGCTGAGTGGGCAGTATGAATAAGTAGCATATGAGTGTAAAGATCTCGCTACATAATGGAGGTCTCTGCTGCTAGCCACTCCGACTGACACTACCTATAAGTGATCGAGTGTCACGCACCTAGGACAACTGTACGCAACTCCAACTACCACCGTCTATAGTGGTAGAGTGTGACATAACAAATGCTCTCCCCTCACACCAGTTACTCCTCCATGAGTAACTTGGGAGGCAGGATGACTGATGACCCTCTCAACCACAAGGGAGACAACGTCCCCAACATGCATGCAAATGACATGAATGCATAGTCACACATACAGACATCTACCACAGACTCTCTATTCTACAGAGAGTCATACCAATCTGATCAACGCATACTCTATCCTGCAGAAAGTCATACTCAACTGATCATAACACTCTCTATCCTGTAGAGAGCCACACCAATTTGATCGACGCACTCTCTATCCTGTAGAGAGTCGTACTCAACAGATCATAACAAGCTAGGACCATCGGTCTATAACGACACACTATTCACAATTCACCTGACCATTTACACAACACATGATCGGTAGTAAATATACAACATAAGGGTATTGGAATCAATCCTACGTTCAGGACCTTACTTACCCACAGATGCCCTTTTACCCAATTTACAAATCAGGTCATCATCCGTACTCCACTATTTACACATAACTAAGCATTTATAGGTTTACTTACATCATATCTATTACTCCTAATCATGATGAGGGAAAATGTGATAACAACAACAGAGCATATAAGGCCAAAGATAAAGTATCAAGCACAAAAATAAATAAGAGTGAAGCCAAGGTAATATGATCATATATCTAAATTTTCATGCATCAACAACTACTTGACCAGGGTAGGAAATTGCTCACCTATCAATAGCTCGTGCTAGCAGTCCATACGTACAAGCATTTGTCACCAACCAAAGTCCTGTAAGACAACATGAATTACAATTAAGTTCTAACATGACCAAATCGAATCCTACATCGATTTCATATTCCCAGCCATTATCCAAATACTAGTTTAAGTCTCGATGACACATCTTGCATGGAACATAACAAGTACTAACTTCCAGCACCCGAAAATATACAAATCCATTACTACCTCGTTCCTATATTCACGTCCTTATATCGAACATGAATTAGAAACCCCCTAATCATCATGACCAATTCACCACAACCAAACTCCCCATTAAGCCCTCAACTTCTACATTCATCCCTCTACCACCAATTCACATTTCACACATTCATAGCCCTTCAATAACAGGACACGAACAGAATATCCCCATTAGGATTTTCATACCAACTCACATTCCACTTATGTATAACTAACTCCTGGAATTTCCACACCCCATTCCACTCCATACACCCAATTCACATCACAAAACAAAATGAAACCCAAATAGCTATCTAACCATTTAATCCATCGTTCACAGCCTCCCAAACCTCCCATAAATCCAATATCAATGGAAACAATAACAATAAACTGAACAACACCTAGATTCAAAGCTGTAAATATAGCTTACCTTCTCGTCTCCCACCAATCGGACACCACACTCTCAGCGCACCAAGTCGAAGATCCCAGCTCTTAGCCCGACTGCAAAACAGAGTCCACAACCCTAATTTCGCTATGAGCAACACACAAAATCATGAAAAATACACCCAAATCCTACCTCATGACGCAACCCCTCTTTCTCGATCTAAGTGGTTCACTGTGGACAACTCCACCACTGGGAATCGCTGTGCTCCTCCCTCCAAACCACCAAATTTGCACGACCCCACGAGATCGACGGTAGCCGCTCTCTGCTGTAGCGACAAGGCCCCTGCTCAGGTCATACGAAGGCTCAACGATGCCAAGGAGGAAGAAATCAGATTGACCTGCGGCAAGGGCGCTTGGTTGTGGCGGCAGCGTCGCCGCTCCACCCGCGCAGAGATGTCGACAAGATTTGAGACAACTGAAGTCGAGAATGTCGGCCATCGTTTGCAGAGGAGAGGGAGACTACGATGAGAAGCGAAGATGCGAGGAGGAGGCTGACCGAGAAAAAAAATAGCGAGAAGGAATGTTGCCGGTGCAACGAGCGGATCAAAAGCGGGATCGGAGAGGGAGAGCGATGGTGAAGAAGGGAAGAAGCTGCGATCATTTCGCTTGCGTTCAATGGGTTAGCTGCTGTCGAGTTCGATGGGTACCTCTGGTAGGGCTGGCGACCAATGAGCCGCTCTAGCGATGCTCGAGGGAAGGAGGAGAGGAGGAGTCAGTGGTCGAGAATGAGAAGGAATCGGGGAAAAAAACTGAAGAATAAGAATCGAGCATGGGTGGGGAAGAGAAAGGTCACAGAAGGGAAGGAATCGACGGATTATAAACTTAGGTTTTGCCTTTATAATGTAGGTTAATTAAACCTATTAATTCCTCAATAGCAGATAGTTTAAACAGACTTTACAAAAGCATATTCGCCTTATCCCTATGAAATATCCATAAAACTTCCGTTTAAATCTGAAAAAATTTCTAAAAATTATTGGAAAATTATATAAGATAATTTTTTTTCGATATCTCACATTCTCTCCCACTAATAAAAATTTGGTCCCCAAATTTCCAACTCAAGTACAATGAGTAGGCAATACCACACTGCTCGACTCAAGTACTTGGAGAAAAATCACACACCTCAAGTGAATATATGAGGGTATCGAGCTCAGATAGCATCTTCCAACTCCCAAGAAGCCTCCTCATTTGTATGATGTTGTCATCCAACTTTTACAAGTCGAATGGTCTTTTTCCGTAACTGTCGCTCCTTGTGAATAAAAATTCGCACTAGAATCTCCTCATAGGTCGCATTAGGCTGAAGTAGAATCGGTACCTCTTTCAGAACATGATCAACTCGTGGTACGTATTTCCTTAGCATAGAAATATGAAACACGTTATGAAATCCCGCAAGGGTCGGATGTAAAATACCGGAGGAAAATAAAAATAAAAATAAAAATAAAAATATTCCTCGGTAATCGATAAAATATCTTGTGGAATTTTTCAGAAATTTTTAGAAAATTTTCTGGATTTAAACGGAAGTTATGGGTTCAATTGATAGGGGTTGATTAAAGCTAGGGTTGGTCCTATAGGGTAAGAACCCAAACAACATTTTAAGCCCAACCCATTAAACAGGCCAACCCGACCCGTTTTCCCCTTCGTAACGCCAAACCGAATAGCATTTTCGTCATTCACACGCAGTTTTACTCCGCGTAGGCGTTTCTTCGCCGCTTCTCCTCCTCTTCCCCGACGCTCCCTTTCTCTCCTTCTCATCCTCGCCGCAGTGCCCTCCCGCCATGCCCTCTTCCACCTTCCGGCCAGTCGCTGCCATCAGCCACCTCACCGCCGCCGGCTTCCTTTTTCCTCCGATCCAACAACAGCGAGTGTCGACGCCACCTGAACTCGACTCGTCGCCGCCGCGAGGGAGAGAGCTGCTGCCGTCGGTGTAGATCCAGCGATCTCCGGCCCGAACTCGTTGCCACCGTGCACTCGCCGTCGCCGCTCCACTCGCTGCCACCGCGAGTTGGATTGGCTGCTGCCGTCGGTGCCGATCCAGCCCGATCTCCTTCCTATGCTCGCTGTCGATGACCTAGCCACCGCCTCTGCCCCTGCGGTCGACGTCGATTTCATGTTCCGACGGCCTCACCCTGTCGGGGGCCGATCACGACCATTCGCCGACTATTTCTGCAAGCGTCCGGCGCAGAGGACAGAGAGGAGATGGACCTCGTGATTTGTCGGCTTTGGTGTGCAATCAGCAACGCCGGTGTCGTCGACGATTCCATTGAGGGAGCAGAGGGTCAATCCCTATTTCTCTTGCTTGGGCTCTGTCGGGGTCGTGCACCCCTTTTCTTTGTTTCTCGGCCGCCCGTCTGATGCCTCTGATCACCAGCACTGCCGGTCTTCTTCCGAGGCATTGGTTGTGGGGTTGTTGCAAGGAGGGATTCGAGCTAGGGGATCAAAGTTTAGGCGATTCTGTTCTTACTCAATTCCTGGTAATGCCTAGGGTAATTGATCGGTTCTTTCAGTTTCCATTTAGCTTCATTGTTGACCTACGATGAGTATGCCCGATCTAGAACTTTGGTGTTTCAGGAGTCCAAATTAGGGTTCAAGATTCTACAAGGGTGTTGATTCTCGTATCATCATAGCTTACGGTGGGCTAAGGCAGATCTACAAATCAGATAAGGGAAGGTAAGCTTTGATTTGGTACGTTATGATGTAGGATGTGTTACCTTTATTGTTGATGCTAGAGTTGATTCATGAAATATACGGTGAATTTAATTTGAGTAAGAATAGAGAATGGTTGGGTATTAATAAATGGAATGAGATTATGCCACTGTGAGATTTGATTAATTAATTGAGGATTAAGATTGGATTAGATTCTACCGTTTCAGATATTTGATTCGATATGATATGTCACAGTAGTATTGCTTGTGAAGTAATCATGGATCAAATATGATTAGTAAATGAAGTGTAGATGAGTACATTATTACATGATTAAATTGACTAAGCAAGGGTTAGGATGTGATTTAGAGAATTATTCTAGCATTAGGGTTATGCTAGCATTTAATTACTCTTTATGTTTTGTAACTGCAGGACCTTGATTGGGAATAGTCTTTTGGATGAGAAGACAGTTACGGTTTACATAGCAGGTGGGTAATTTCCTACCTGGTCCGGGTAGTTATATTTCATTCAGATTTAGTCATTGATATGAGCATGTTAGGTGTTCATATTACCTTGACCCTGTTCTTTTTTATCGTATGCTTGATCTTTTACCGTTGGCTATTAACTCCATTGTTGATATCATATTTATTTTACCATGATTAAAAGTTATACATATAGGTGATGCAAGTAACTTAGAATTTATTTAAGTTAAGTGTAAATGGTAAAGTCCGGATGACAACCTGATTGTACATTGGGCAAAAAGGTCATCCATAGGTAGATAATGACTTTAACCTAGGGTTAGTTCTAGTACCCTTAGGTTGTATGTTACCACCGAACATGTGTTGTGTAAATGGTCAGAGGAATGATACTTAGGGTATCGCTACGGACCGGTGGTCCTAGCTTGTTATAATCAGATGAGTACGACTCTCTACAGGATAGAGAGTGCGTCGAGTAGATTAGTATGACTCTCTACAGGATAGAGAGTATTATGATCAGTTGAGTACGACTCTCTATAGGATAGAGAGTGCGTCGAGTAGATTGGTATGACTCTCTACAGGATAGAGAGTCTATGGTGGATGTCTGTATGTGAGACATTGCATTCATGCATTTACATGCACGCTGGCGACGAGGTCTCCCTTGTGGTTGAGAGGGTCGCCAGTCATCCTCCTCCTGATTACTCATAGGAGGAATGCAGGTGTGAGCGAGCATTGAGTGCCGCACTCTACCACTATAGGCGGTGGTAGTTGGATTTGCGTCAGTAGTCTGTGTGTGTGGTACTCGACCACTCATGGGTAGTATTTGTCGGAGTGACCAGCGGCGAGGACCCTCATCGTGTAGCTTGCTCTTTAAACGGCTATATGCTACTCGATCATCACGCCCCCTCGGCCACTCGAGAGTAGTGGTTGGTGTTGAGTTGGGGCGATTGTCATGCTCGAGCCCAGGAGCCACCAGGGTCGTGGTAGCTTTAGGGTGAGCCGACATGACCATGCATCTTTGCATTGTATCGATGGCGCTTTGCATATTACCATATATATATACATATATGCATGTATATATATATATATATGGATGGTTGAGATTAATATATATATGGATCTGATCTATATATATATGATTATTGTGATGTTGCATTTGTTTGTACTATGCTTCTTTGCATTTGGGTGGACATCATATTCATGCATGTCTCTTGCATTTGTTATCTGATTGTGTCGGATGTTGGTATGTGTTGGATAGACCATAGATACCTTGACTGTAGCATGAGTAGATTATGTGTTGGTATTACTCTTCTCTATATATATATATGTTGGATATATGTTGAGTTGGATCGAGTAGCATGAGACTTGGTATATATATGCATTTTATATTATTCATTTGATTAGGCGGTATATGCTTGTATTTATATACTATCTTGATATACATTGTACATCTAGATATGTCATTAAAATACATGTGATATTACATATATACATGTTTTCTATTACTCTGAGTTTTACTCACCACCCACGGACCACAGGTTTTCTTTCGCCGAGTAGCGGTAGCCGACCGTGATGGACTTGGAGCACAGGTGGGCATCATCTCATCTCAACTCAGGAGTCCGGATTTTTGGTGTTCTCATTGTATTAGTTATGGATTTGTTTTATGTGATGATTGTAGTTGTGACTATTGATGTTGTACCCTTTTCTTCCTTTGGTTTTATTATGGTGTCTGAGTGGTGTTAGTTATCAGGTATCTTTGTGTGTTGTCGTTGTTGATTGTAGTATGTTTCTGCTGTGCCTTGTGTAGTTTTTTGTTTTCATACATATGTATTGTTGTTATTGTGGGCCTACGGGCCTTGTATTAACCTGAAATGTTGCCACGTACAGGGGAGGTGCCGTCCGTTTGATTTTCGGCATGCTCTCGGGCGTGACAACTTTAGTGGTATCGAGCCCAAGGTTTACCGATGCCATACAATGTTGTTTTTGTGAGTCTTGGATTCTCGAGTCGATTTATTGGTTTTGGTTTT
Organism: Wurfbainia villosa; assembly: GCA_025175895.1. Taxonomy (NCBI): domain Eukaryota; kingdom Viridiplantae; phylum Streptophyta; class Magnoliopsida; order Zingiberales; family Zingiberaceae; genus Wurfbainia; species Wurfbainia villosa. Next base: position 69,597,081 of record CM045996.1, read on the forward strand.
ACGAGATGAGATGGACTGCCTGAGCTCAAGCGACGAGGTAAGAATTCTAATAACTTATGATTTAGTAGATATTTATCTAAACTTGATCAGTAGGTGTATAAAATAGAGTTATGACACCTGTGCAGACTTGTAGTAGAGTGCGTCCAGAGGCGACCAAGCGAGTTACCTTAGTGTTTATACTCCTAGTTTTGTTGGCTATGCATTTAGATGCTTATACCAGGGAATAACCTATAGTGTGTTGGTTATTATTCGTAACCGTGGTATGAGTTGACCACGGAAACGACCTGTTGAGTCTGTGAGTCTTGAACCTGTGTCGAGGAGGTGATTTACCTCGAGCCGTGATCAGTCGGAAAATAGGGGCCAAGTCGTCACATTTATTATGGAAATCGAGACTACAGTCTTAGAGATTTCCACTAAGCTATCTAGTCGGATCATTACCTATGGGTAATGAGCAGGACTTATGAACTATTGTTGATGTAGATAGCGGAAGGCTAGGTTATGGAGTTTCATAGGGATTTTATCACTGAGTTGTTAAATCTTGAGTTGTATAACTTTGAGAGTACTTTTAAGTACTTAACTCATGTTATCTTGAGAAAGTAGAGTTATTTGCATACCATTATCGGGATCAGCGGTATTTGGTGATAAATCAGAAAATAATCTTGGAAATAAAATATCACTTGATCATGGATTAGTGATGTTGAAAGAGTATTTTCGTGTCACTTTTAGTGACACATTGTAGGAAATTCTTGAGCTTCGAGAAAGGGTGATCGGTTAGTAATAGTGTCTTGTGCAGTCGTGAGACTTGCGAGATTCTGACCACCTAAAAGCTCAAGAAGATGAATGGATGATTTAAACCACCCAGAGTTATTGGCTTATAGTTGGATTAGGATGCCGGGATCTTCTATCAGATCCTGTCTGAAGACGTTGGATTGAGACAGGAGTTTAGAAATAACTCCGTATAAGTGTTTAGGAGTTGGAGATCGATGGCAAGATATTGCAAGTCGGATATTGGAGTAAGAAGCCTCCGAATGTTGGACAAAGGAGCAAGATCGAGTCGAGGCCTTGGGGCTACTTTAGATTATAGAGACCAATCGCAGATCATCGAAGGTTCTTGTGGATATCGGCAAAATCGAACAAAACTCGAGGAATTATGTGTGCGTGCGGTCACGGACCCGCAAAGACACGCGAGTCAGATTATCCGTTGGATCGGTTCTATTGCTATTGTGAGCAACCCGATGCAGTGAAGGAGGTGTACTTTGAAGATTGATTGAAGACTATCGATGGTGTTGGGAGGAAGATGCATCGTCTCGGCGAGATCATCACGAAGATGTGGGTTACCTTATCGGCATCAACCTACTACCTCAGCGTGGTTGAAGTTCCGTGATACTCCCTTCGAGAGATCGGCCTGAAGCGACATCGAAGACATCTTAGAAGATTGTGACAACAACAAAGTTACCTCCGGATGTGATTTGATTAGTACAGAGAGAGAGTATCGGCGATGGTCATATTTATTCAAGATATTCTATAGTTGCTCGTAGGATTAAGGGATGGATCGGATGATCTAGGAAAATCCTCGAGGCATTAAATCGCAAATGCGACCGCGCGTTTGTTGAATCGATCGATCTTTTCTCTTCGGAGAAAGGCCGAGACCTGTGTGGAGCCTTTTTGGATCGGATCAACAGATATTTGATCGTTCAGGGTATTACTCTAGTTTTACCCTCTGGATTAATATATTGAGAGATACTTATAGTTTACAGGTATCTGTGTCTAGAATATTATTAGTTCGGATTAGAAGGGTTCCTATGCATCGACTTGTGGGTCGGTGGTATCTCTACCGTCAGGTGAGATGTGGACCAACAATTAAAAGGTTAAGAGATGTCCTTAGACTTTGATATACATACTTTTACTGTAGACATATCCTTGCGGATGGTCAAATTGTTGGAAGTATGGTACGATATGTCTCTCAGATGTGCGTATAATCTGAGAGCATTCGGATGTAGTTTCGGATGGACTCCAAGGCTTGCCGTTGCATAGGCAAGTGGAGTAGGCGATTGAAATGATTGCGAAAATAATTCTGGTATCGAAGATCACATACCGAGTGATGGTGTTGTTGGAATCAGTGTTGTTAAACACTATAGAAATATGAAGAACGTAAGTTGCGATTATAAGAGATGTTGGAAGGGATATTTATATATCCCAGTATTCCTCCTTGAGAAGATCTGAAACTCTATATTGAAAGAGAGATGGACCTTTGAAGTATGCATCGATTGTCGATGATGGAATGCGATGATTATTGGAAGTAAATATCCTACGTTGAGGATAAATGAGCTGTCTAGTTCAGCAAAGGACACCTGTGTATACTCTAAGGTTGATTTACGACTGGAGTGTTGATATTGTAGTGACATGATGTCATACAATTATCATTGTCGTTGAGATGATTATTATATCGTCAGCTTAGAGTAAAGGAGATGCAGGTGGAGCGACAATTTCATACTTAGTATGAATTGTATGAATTTTGATTAAGTTAGACTAATTAACGATTTAGTCGCACTGGATTTGAGGATCGTGTATCTGGACACGATTTGATCCTTTGTAGTTGTTGGAGTTGCATAACTTGGCCACTTGTTGATTGTGGTAGTTGGAGTTGCGCGATCGACCATAGTAGTGGTGGTTTTCCTTGTATTGATTTTGTTATTCCTACAAATGTGGATGGGATGCCTTTAAGCATTAGTATACCACGAACTTGTTTGACAAAGGTGATGTTGGAAATTATTTAGTCGTAAGCTGGTGAAACCAGTTACGAGACCTAGATGACGGTTAACTTTTACGCAAGTATTAGTTAATCCTTCCGGAGTGGATAAAAAGGAGGTTGTACGCGGATGCATCGTTTCAGGGATCGGAGCGATTCCGATGCAGTTGAATGAGGCGTACCTTATGCTTACGACAGTTAAGAAACTATGAGATAGTCTGTCATATACATGACATGACTTTAGTAGTTATTATCTGGATTGGTAGTTGTATGGGGCAGAAGTGCTCATTGAATTTAACAAGCTACCGGTTAGCTACTATGGAGTTGTTGGAGCGCGAACAGTTGCAACAATTGCAACAAGGGAGATTGATCCCTATAGTCTCCCACGCACTTACCGAGTGCGTGGTGAGTAGATCTTGGATGGTTGATGAACTTCTCTTTTGAGAAGACAATTCTCCGTCTCTAATAAGGATAGTGTGTTCCGGACACACATCCAGTTAAGGAAGAGTTGCTACAGGAAGCACATCATTCGAGATTTGCTATGCATCCTGGTGGTACTCGGATGTACCGATATTGAGATGTTGATACTAGTGGGAACGGTATGAAGAGAGATACCGCAGACTTTGTTGCGGGGTATTTAGTATACCGAGTGAAGGTTGAACATCGTAAACCATTTGGATCGATCTAGAAATTCGATTCGGAATGGAAGTGAGAGCATATCACTATTGATTGCGTTACGGGATTGCCTAGAACCCGTAAAGGCCATGGTGCGATTTGGGTGAGTGTGGATCGACTGACCAAATCAGCTCATTTCCTTCCTATTCGTGGGTCGTACTCGTTGGACGATCCGGCAGCGATGTATTACCGAAAGATTATCAGATTGTGTGGGGTACTTTTAAGTACCATATCGGATAGAGATTCACGATTTATCTCGCGATTTTGGCAGAGTCTGCACGAGACGATGGGCACAGAGCTTCGGCTTAGTGCAACGTTTTCATCCGCAGACAGATGAACAGTCTGAGTGTATCATTTAGACGTTGGAGGATTTATTCAGATCTTGTGTCGTGGATTATGAAGGTGTAGCTTATCGATTGGCTTTACCTCCGACATTTGTGGGTGTTCACAACGTATTTCATGTTTCTATGTTGGGAAAATACGTGCCGTGATCTGACCATGTTCTGAAAGAGGTTCCGATTCTACCTCAGTCTAATGCGGCTTACAAGGAGATTCCAGTGTGTATTCCTAGTCGCAACGAGCGTCAGTTGCAGAACAAAAACCATCCGACTCATAAAGGTTGGATGCCAGCATCATATTGATGAGGAGGCTACTTGGGAACTGGAAGACACTATCCGGGCTCGATAGTCTCATCTGTTCACTTGAAGAATGTATGTGGTCCTTTCGGAAACTTGCTTGAAGAAAAAATTTTGCATGTTAGTACGAAATTTGGGGACCAAATTTTTATAAGTGGGGGAGAATGTAAAATACCGGAGGAAAAAAAATAAAAATATTCCTCGATAATCGATAAAATATCTTGTGGAATTTTTCAGGAATTTTTAGAAATTTTTCTGGATTTAAACGGAAGTTATGGGTTCAATTGATAGGGGTTGATTAAAGCTAGGGTTGGTCCTATAGGGTAAGAACCCAAACAACATTTTAAGCCCAACCCATTAAACAGGCCTACCCGACCCGTTTTCCCCTTCGTAACGCCAAACCGAACGGCGTTTTCGTCATTCACACGCGGTTTTACTCCGCGCAGGCGTTTCTTTGCCGCTTCTCCTCCTCTTCCCCGACACTCCCTTTCTCTCCTTCTCATCCTCGCCGCAGTGCCCTCCCGCCATGCCCTCTTCCACCTTAGGCGATCGCCGCCATCGGCCACCTCACGCCGGCTTCCTTTTCCTCCGATCCAACAACGGCGAGTGTCGGCGCCACTGAACTTCGACTGCGTCGCGCTGCGGGAGAGGCTGCTGCCGTCGGTGTAGATCGGCGATCTCGGCCGAACTTCGTTGCCCCGTGCACTCGCCGTCGCCGCTCCACTCGCGCCACGCGAGTTGGATTGGCCTGCCGTCGGTGCGATCGGCCCGATCTCCTTCCTATGCTTCTGCGATGACCTAGTCCACGCCTCGCCCCTGCGATCGGCGCGTCGATTTCATGTTCGACGGCCTCACCTGTCGGTAGATGCCGACTATTTACGCAGCGTCGTAGCGAGAGGACCTCGTGATTTGTTGGCTTTGGTGTGCTGTCAAGCGCCGGTGTCGTCGGCGATTCCATTGAGAAGCGGAGGTCAATCCTATTTCTCTTGCTTGGGCTCTGTCGGGGTCGTGCACCCCTTTTCTTTGTTTCCTCAGTCGCCACTCGTCTCAATGCCCAGCTCTACTGATCACCACCAGGCCGGTCTTCTTCAGAGGCATTGGTTGTGGGGTTGTTGCAAGGAGGATTCGAGCTAGGGATCAAAGTTGCGATTCACTTCACCGGTAATGCCTAGGGTAATTGATCGGTTCTTCTGGGTTTCCATTTAGCTTCATTGTTGACCTCGATGAGTATGCCCGATCTAGAACTTTGGTGTTTTAGGAGTCCTAGGGTTGAGAGATTCTACAAGGGTGTTGATTCTCGTATCATCATAGCTTACGGTGGGCTAAGGCAGATCTACAAATCGGATAAGGGAAGGTAAGCTTTGATTTGGTACGTTATGATGTAGGATGTGTTACCTTTATTGTTGATGCTAGAGTTGATTCATGAAATATACGGTGAATTTAATTTAAGAATAGAGAATGGTTGGGTATTAATAAATGGAATGAGATTATGCCACTGTGAGATTTGATTAATTAATTGAGGATTAAGATTGGATTAGATTCTACTGTTGGATATTTGATTCGATATGATATGTCACAGTAGTATTGCTTGTGAAGTAATCATGGATCAAATATGATTAGTAAATGAAGTGTAGATGAGTACATTATTACATGATTAAATTGACTAAGCAAGGGTTAGGATGTGATTTCGAGAATTATTCTAGCATTAGGGTTATGCTAGCATTTAATTACTCTTTATGTTTTGTAACTGCAGGACCTTGATTGGGAATAGTCTTTTGGACGAGAAGCGATTCATATTACATAGCGGTGGGTAATTTCTACCGTCCGTAGTTATATTTCATTCAGATTTAGTCATTGATATGAGCATGTTAGGTGTTCATATTACCTTGACCCTGTTCTTTTTATCGTATGCTTGATCTTTTACCGTTGGCTATTAACTCCATTGTTGATATCATGTTTATTTTACCATGATTAAAAGTTATACATATAGGTGATGCAAGTAACTTAGAATTTATTTAAGTTAAGTGTAAATGGTAAAGTCCGGATGACAACCTGATTGTACATTGGGCAAAAAGGTCATCCGTAGGTAGATAATGACTTTAACCTAGGGTTAGTTCTAGTACCCTTAGGTTGTATGTTACCACCGAACATGTGTTGTGTAAATGGTCAGAGGAATGATACTTAGGGTATCGCTACGGACCGGTGGTCCTAGCTTGTTATAATCAGATGAGTACGACTTCATGTGATGTAGAGTGCGCCGAGTAGATTAGTATGACTCTCACAGTGATAGAGAGTATTATGATCGCTGAGTACGACTCTCTGTGATAGAGAGTGCTGAGTAGATTGGGTATGACTCTCACAGATAGAGAGTCTATGGTGGATGTCTCAGATGTGAGACATCGTGATTCATGCATTTACATGCACGCGACGCAGGTCTCCTCAGGGTCGAGAGGGTCGCCATATCTCCGCCTCCACTGCTACTCATAGGAGGAGTAACCGTGTGTGAGGGCAGAGCATTGAGGTGCCGTGACTCTACCACTATAGACGGTGGTAGTTGGATTTACGGTCGTAGTCCTCGCTGCGGTGTGGTACTCGACCACTCATGGGTAGTGACGCCTGAGTGACCAAACAGGGACCCCATCGTAGCTTGCTCTTTACGCTTATATGCTACTCGATCATACCGCCCACTCCTACTACCACCGAGAGTAGTGGTTGGTGCTGAGTTGGGATGTTTGTCGCGCTCGAGCCCACCAGAGGCCACTGCTGAGTCGTGGTAGCTTTAGGGTGGTAGCCGACATGACCATGCATCTTTGCATAAGCCGTATCGATGGCGCTTTGCATATTACCATATATATATATACATATATCCATGTATATATATATATATATAAATATCGATGGTTGAGATTAATATATATATGGATAAATTCTATATATAAATGATTATTGTGATGTTGCATTTGTTGTCATTTGGGTGGACATCATATTCATGCATGTCTCTTGCATTTGTTATACGATTGTCGGATGTTGGTATGTGTTAGATGCACCATAGATACCTTGACTTTGTAGCATGAGTATATTCTGTGTTGGTATTACTCTTCCTGTTATATATATGTTGGATATATGTTCAGGTTGGATCAGAGTATCGTAGCAGACTTCAGGTATGTCTGCATTTTATGTTATTCATTTCAGTTAGACGGTATATGCTTGTATTTATATACTATGCTGATATACCTGTTGTACATCTAGATATGTCATTGAAATACATGTGATATTACATATATACATGTTTTCTATTACCTGCTGAGTTTTACTCACCACCCCCGCGGACCCTGGGTTTTCTTTCGCCCAGGTAACAGGTAGCCGACTTCGTGATAGACTTGGAGCACCGCTGGCTGGCATCATCTCATCTCAACTCTGAGAGTCCGGATTTTTGGTGTTCTCATTGTATTCCGTTATGGATTTGTTTTATGTGATGATTGTAGTTGTGACTATTGATGTTGTACCCTTTTCTTCCTTTCTGGTTTTATTATGGTGTCCTGAGTCGGTGTTAGTCATACCGGTATGCTGTGTGTTGTCGTTTGTTGATTGTAGTATGTTTCCGCTGTGCCTTGTGTAGTTTTTGTTTTCATATATATGTATTGTTGTTATTGTGGGCCTACGGGCCTTGTATTAACCCGAAATGTTGCCACGTATAGGGGAGGTGCCGTCCGTTTGATTTTCGGCTCGGCATGCTCTCGGGGCGTGACATCAGAGGTAAAGCCACCCGGTAAGCTACACCCCCAATCCGCTCCAATATCTCAAATATACCAATATAGCGTGGAGCTAATTCTCCTTTTAGCCCAAATCTTTTGACTTTTTTGGTGGGTGAAACTGGTAGGAATACATGATTCCCGACTGAGAATTTTAAAGGCCTTCACCTCCGATCCGCATAACTCTTCTGCCGATCCTGTGTCTCGGATAACCATCGTCTGATTATGTGCACCGACTCTGCATCATACTAGATAGTCTGTGGCCCCAATAGCTATCGTTCCCCAACCTCCTCTCACAACATAGGAGATCTGCAGGGTCTGCCGTATAAGGCTTCGAACGGAGCCATCTGAATGGAGGAGTGATAACTATCCTATAGGCAAATTCCACTAAAGGAATGTGATCCTCCCAACTGCCTCCGAATCCATGATGCAAGATCTTAATAGATCCTCCAGTGCAGATAGTGCGCTCGGTGTCCCATCTGCTGTGGATAAAATGCCGCGTCTGAGTCGAAGCTCTGTGCCCATGGCCTGCTGCAGACTCTGCCAAAATCGTGAGGTAAATCACGGGTCTCTATTAGATATAATACCCAAAGGCACTCCATGGAATCTGACAATCTCTTGATAGTACAATTTTGCCAGACGATCCAAGGAGTCCGTCTCACTAATAGGGAGAAAGTGAGTAGATTTGGTTAATCGATCAATGATCACCCAAATCGCATCATGTCCTTTACGGGTTCTAGGTAATCTCGTAATGAAATCCATCATGATATGCTCTCACTTCCATTCCGGAATCAGAATTTCATGAAGCAACCTAGCGGATTTCTGATGTTTAGCCTTCACCTGCTGGCATACTAAACATTGAGCAATGAAGTCTGCAATATCTCTCTTCATACTGTTCCTACCAGTATAAACATTTTAAATCTCAGTACATCCAAGTACCACCAGGATGTATAACAAATCTCGAACGATGTGCTTCCTGTAGCAACTCTTCCTTAATTGGATGCGTGTCCGGAACACACTATCCTTATCAAAGAGGGAAAATTATCTTTTCACAAAAGAAGTCCATCTACCATCCAAAATCCACTCTACCACACACTCTGTAAGTGCATGGGAGGCTATAGCGACCAATCTCCCTTGTTGTAACTGTTCGTGTTCCAGCAACTTTATAATGGGTACCCAGTAGCTAGTCAAAACTCCATGAACACTTTTGATCCATACAACTACTACATGAGATCATATCTGCTAAAACTACGTCATCTGTATAATAGCTTATCTCGTAGTTTCTTAACTGTCGTAAGCATAAGATACGCCTCATTCAACTGCATCGGAATCACTTTGATCCCTGAAACAATGCATTTGCGTACAACATCCTTTCATCCAGCCGGAAGGATTAACTAATACTCATGCAAAAGTTAACCACCGTCTAGGTCCTGTAAATTGATTTCACCAGCTTCCGACTAAGTGAATTCCATCACTATCTTGGTCAAACAAATCTGTGGTATAGTAATGCTCAAAACATTCTATCCACATCTACAGTAATAACTAAATCATACAAGGAAACCACCATCTACGTGTTGGTGCAATCGGCCCAGGTCACGATTGACCAGGACTCGAGCTTGGCTCGAGAGATGTTTTGATGTTAGACAAAAGCATATGACAACGTAATTGTCATGGTAAAGTCCAAGTCATGGGTACTTGGCATGGAAAGTCCAAGTGGGACACTTGGCATTTGGGAAAGTCCAAGCTTGAGTCTTGGCATTTGAGAAGTTCAAGGGGTTTGATATTGGCGGCGTAAAGTCCAAGCGGGAGTCTTGGCAGCATAAGTCCAATGGTTGACGGCGTAAAGTCCAAGCGGAGTCTTGGAGGCGTAAGTCCAATGTGCCTTGGCGGTGTAGACACCGTTAGCATGACATAGCCGATGGAAGCACCTGGAGGCTAGCACGATGGATGAACAAGTCATGGATGACTTGGAGGGATCCGAGAGGCGTGAGGCTGATGGAGGTGGCTAGAAGGCTTAGGTCTAGGCTAAGGGTGGTCTAACAAGTATGGGGGAACCATATGTGGGCTAAAACCTCATGGTTGAGGTGTGCCAGTCGACTGGTGCCATGTGGCAGTCGACTGGACTGAGTTAACTAGGGTTTGATTGCGAGAATTGCTCTAACGATCAGCGCCATAGGTGTGCGATCGTGATAAACTCGGCCGATCGTGATCTGGTGATCGGTCGTGATGCTAGGTACAGGGGCAGAATGGAGTCTCACTCGGCACAGGGATGAGGTCGAGTGATGTGATCGATCGGATGTGTATGATCAGTCGACTGATGTCCTAACCGTTGGATTTTTCCAGAGTGGATTACACCGTTGTCTCACGACAGCGGTGTGATCCGATCGTTGATGGTCGGCGGTCGGTGATCGATCACTTTTTCAGCATAGGTTGAAGCTTTATAAGGAGCTCGTGATGGAGGAAAAACTAAGAGATTTCTTGGACGTTTTTGAGACGATTTGCTGCTGCAAATCAGGGTCTTCAACCACGGTTCAAGCGATCAACAAGCAAGCAATCTAAAGGCATTTGTAAAGCGTTTTCTTTACTTATAGTGCATTGTATTTCATCTTATTTGCTTGTTGTTATTAGTTTATTGTTGTAAACTATTGTACGAGGTTTCTCCGCCTCCGGATTGTTCCGAGAAGGAGTGTTTATTAGTGGTTGCGTGTGCATCACTAGAGCTCGTAGAGCTCAATCCGTGGAGTAGGAACCTTGAGGTTACGAACCACGTTAAACAATTGTGTTTGCGTGTTTGTCTTGCTTTTCGTTATTACTATTATTATTATTTGCGCATAGAGTTTTGTAGAGACGAGTGAGCGAATTCCATCATCGTGCATTTAACAAGCGATGCTATTCACCCCCCTTTAGCGGCCTCAAATCTCCTACAATTGGTATCAGAGCCCAGGGCTCTTCTACGGACTAATCGCCGGGAGCTAAGACAAAGACGCTAGAGGGTTAAGATGGAAGTTCAAGAGCAACTAGGATGGGATATCAACACACCGATCCCTTACTCCTTCTATGGACAAGAAGGATTTAGACAATGGAAGGCGAGAATTGAGGACTTCCTAATGATGAAGGATTTCGAAGAATGATCCATTTTAATGGAAGGATATAGCTATCCAAGAGGACCAAAAGGTGGATTCCTCAAGAAAAAGAGATGGACCGAAGAGCAAGTCCAAGCTTTCGAGAAAAATGAGAAGGTAATGAAGTTTTTAATTGATTTAATACCTAACAATATCTTGTGTATGTTAGATAATTATGTAGATGCAAACGAGCTATGGAGCCAAGTGGCCAAGCTCCATGAAAGCCCATCAACGGTCCAAGAGGAAGAGACCGAAGAGGCTAATGCATCATTGATGTGTATAAATCATGCTATGTTTTCACTACTCCATATACATGCATTTTATCTCATTTCATGTCTTAGGCATGTATTTTATCATGATTTAGTTAAGTTTAGCATATTTTGGATAAAGAGACTGCTTTTGGGTGTTTTTCGTGTTAACAGGGAAAAGAAGCAGGCGTATCAAAACAACACAGGCGTGTCATCAGTGACACGTCCGCGTCAGGAGTTCCAACCTTCAACATGCCCTGGTTCAGTAGCCGTCACGCCCCGTTCAAAGCGTTGACACGGCTGGCATATCAAAACAACACAGGCATGTTATCAGTGACACGTCCGTGTCAGGAGTTACAATGCTCAACACGCCCCAGTTCAGCCTTCGACACACCCCGTTCAAGCGCAACACGGTCGATGGGAATTGCGCGACACGCCTGTGCCCTCATTTGGCATGGGCATGTTGTCCTGATTTTAGATTTCCTTTTCTGCGAGCAACTCGACGAAGCCGCGATCTTCGTCTCAATTAAAGGAAAATCTTTTGCCTTAATTAAAGAGGAGGCCAAGGCTATAAAAGAGGAGATATTCTAACCCTAAGGGAGGGGGTCAAAAAGGATGACAGAAGAAGGAAGGAGTCGACGACAGAGGAACACAGATGACACTAAGTATTGTAATTTCTTTCTCTAGCAATTCTTATTCGACCATGGAGTAGTGTCCTGTAATCTTAGGATGGGGGAGTATCCCTTGACGATTTATGATGGATGATGTAATCTATACTACTTGAATTATTGTTTGTTTTGATCTGTTTTTGGATTCTTATTGATAAACCTAAGGAGCTAAGGGGAAGTACCTAAGCAGAACCCAAGTTCGAAACCAGAACCAACTAGGATAAACTCTGTCATCAAGTAGCGGTAGTGTATCTATGAGTGCTTGCGGGGGTCTCGTGACAGGTCCCCTTAGCTGATTATGGTCCCGTGTGCAAACCTATCGTGAAAAGGAAATTTAGACTCTAAAGGAACTCTTATGGACTTAATGGATCTATCAAATCCAGTTTTTACCAAGTAACGGAGGTAAGACTAGGGAGGTTTACGGGGGTCTCGTGGTCCCTTAGTGATTATGATCCCCTACGAGAATCTGTGATAGGTAAATTGAGGTTGATAGGTACAGTTAGCGTAGACTTTGAAAGGGGTCGTTGATTTACCTTAGGATAGGTTCCATCAAAACAACTCTAGTAGGGGTAGGAAAGAATTAAATCACCTTATAAATCATCGATGTGGTGAAACCCATATCCTGAGATTCTCCTCAACTATTGACTTTTAGCTCGTTCTTCTCATTCGTTGTTCTTGACTACTCAGTTTCTTTGCTTAATCCACAAATTGATTGATTAGATAACTTGGTATCATGATCATTCGGTAATTGTCCCAATCCCTGTGGGATCGATATTTTTATTACTTGACGACAACCGAAAATAACACATCAAGTTTTGGTTTGGGGAGTGGCACTCAATATTGAATTGAGCGTGATTTAGTTAATCTAGATTTCTGTTTTTGTTTCTATTCTTTGTGTCTATTCTGAACTCTTGTTTTGGGAGCCTCTCTTGTTGTTGCATGCACAGACTTAATAGGAAAATTCTCGATATTGATACTGAGATAGAGAGAACGTTCCTTGCTAGAAGACGATTTTAAAGAACGTCTGAAGACAATCGACCTCAACATGGCTGATCGTAACGAGAATAAACCTTTAAGGGATTATGCAGCACCTAGTACAAGGGGATTGAGATCGAGTATTAGAAGACCCCCTATTGAAGCGAACAATTTTGAATTGAAACCGGCTCTACTATCCATGGTCCAACAACATCAATTCGGAGGAGCACCCATTGAAGATCCAAATGCACTTGGAAGTATTTTTGGAATTTTGCGAAACTTTAAACTGAATGGAGCCTCGGTGATGCTATTAGATTGCACTTGTTTCCTTTCTCATCATGGGACAAAGCTAGAGCTTGGCTACACTCTCTTCCAGATTGCATAACTACTCGGATCACTGGAGCAAAGATTTTAGACAAGTATTTTCCACCCAAAGAAACTCGCAAGTCTTCGTCATCAAATCACTAATTTTTGCAAAAGGATGGAGAAACATTATTTGAAGCATGGGACAAATTTAAGGGATTACTACAAAGAATGCCCTCATCATGGGCCGGAGAAGTGGCTCATTGTTCATACTTTCTACAATGGAATCTCGATGCTACTAAAGTTTCTCTTGATTACATTGCGGGAGGAGCTCTTATGAACAAAACATTGGATGAAGCATTTGAGATCATCGAGAATGTGGCAATGAATTCTCACCAATGGGCTACTGACGCGAGGATATCAAACTAAAATGCCGTAAGTTTCGAGGTAAGTACCCTTGATCTACTCAAGGCAAAAGTTGATGCGTTAACTCAAAAGCTCAACATTTTAATGTATCACCAGAAACTCATCTAATGTCACTGTAGATCCGTGGTGTAACAGACATGTAGCGATGAATTGCCAAATCCTACACGCACCATCATCGGAGCCGGATTGAGCAAGTAGATGCGCTAAATAATTTTAATCAGAAGCCTAATGATGGCAACCCTTATTCGAACACGTACAATCCCGGTTGGAGGAATCATCCCAACTTCTCGTATAGAGCCAACCAAAATTCTTCCGATGTAATGCAGTTTTGAGCACCTTGGATTTCACCGGGACCCAAGTCGAGCTTAGAAAAGATGATGGAGAATTTTATTACGTGTTAGGGAAGATAAATGATGAATTTGACAAAGATATTGTAGAATCAAATCGGCAACATCAAAATAATACCGAGGCAATCAAGCAAATTGGGAGGCAAGGTTGATAATTTGACTAATCACACAAGAATGGAAAATCAAATTTCCTAAATTGCACCAAAGATCAAGGACGCCCGGCAGATTTCCTGGAAATTCAGAAGTAAACCCAGCCGAGCATTGTAATTCCATAAGTTTGAAAAGTGGAAGGATTTTAGAAGGAGATAGAGCTCAACAAGCGGCCCCTGTGCTAAAGGACACGAGCATGTCAGAGTTGGAAGAAGACAAGAAGACGCTGGGTTGAATAGCAAAGGAAGCCCACACACTGACCCAGTATGTTGTTCAACACGCCCGAGGAAGAGAATGCCCGACAGCGTGTCACACACACCCGTGTCGGGTCACTCCAAAGACCAACACGACCGGCCTATGCCGAACGACATAGCGTGTCGAATAAGGAACCAAGAACATATAAGCCCCTATCCTTCCCTTAGAGGTCGATTAAGGAAAATTGGATGAACAATTTGGTAAGTTCCTTGAGGTAATTAGGAAGCTATATATCAATATACCTTTATAGAAGCTCTTCAACAAATGCCTACATACTCCAAGTTCTTGAAGGATATCTTAACCAACAAAAAGAAAAGTCGAGGAGCATGTAACAGTGGCTCTTACTGAGGAGTGCAGTGCTTCAATTAAGAACATGGTACCTCCCAAACTAAATGATCCTGGTAGCTTTTCTATCCCTTGCATAATTAATGACTCATATTTTGATAAGGCTTTTTATGCGATTTGGGCGCCAGTGTCAATCTGATACCTCTTTCCATATGCAAGAAATTGGATTTGGGAGAAATGAAACTAACTACTATGGCCTTGCAGTTAGCCGATCGCTCCATTAGATATCCTTTGGGAATCTTAGAAGATGTACCAGTGCAGGTGGGAAATTTTATTATTCTCACGATTTTGTAGTGCTTGACATGGATGAAGACCCATGCATTCCACTCATTTTGGGAGACCTTTCTTGGCTCTGCGAGGGCAATGATAGATGTCCAAGAACCACAAACTCTCACTTGCATTTGGAAACGATACAAAATTGAATTCGACCTTTCAAAAGATGTTAAACAACCTTCTGTTTTTGATGTTTGTTGTAGGATTGACAGTTTCCAGTCAATAGCACTAGAAGGAGCACCAGAACAAACTTATCTTAATAAGCTCGAAGGGTATTTTGAGGATAAAGATGAGATTTCGAGATCCCAACCTAACACCACGTAGAACTTAAGCCTCTTCCATCAACACTGTATGAATTTCTTGGCGAAAACTCTACTTATCCTGTGATCATTAATGCTAATCTGAGCAATGCAGAGACCAAAACTGATTGAGGTATTGAAAACACAAGAACGTCATTGGATACAAGATTGATGACATTAGGGAATTAGTCCATCGGTTTGCATGCACAAATTCTACTAGAAGAAAATTTTAAAACCTCTATAGAGCATCAAAGAAGGTCAACTCAGCCATGAAAGAGATAGTTAAGAAAGAGGTCATGAAATTGCTAGATGCAGAATTATCTACCAATATCCGATAGCGAATGGGTAAGTCTTGTCCATGTTGTGCCAAAGAAAGGGGGATAACGGTAATAAGGAATGCTACGAATGAGTTAATCCCCACGAGAGCATTCTGGATGGAGAATGTGTATTGATTATAGGAAATTGAATAAGGAAACTAGAAAGGACCACTTTCCCATCCCATTTATTGACCAAATGCTAGACCGGTTGGCAAAACACTCGATTTCTTACTTAGATGGATACTCGGTTTCTATCAAATCCCTATTTATCCTAATGACCAAGAGAAAACAACTTTACTCGCCCATATAAGGTCATACTTTTTGCTTTCGAGAATGCCT